>CM017557.1:14285705-14885705 GCA_007844125.1 Sinonovacula constricta
TCCTCATAAAGCCTTTTTTTAAAAAAAAGTCCATTTTGACTTCTAGGACACAATTCACATACTTCAAAAGCACATATTTTGTGTTAACAATAGGGGCCCTTACGTATATTACATAATATTAAGACCATATGACTTACATAATGATACAAATTCTACAGATACTTCTGGAGAAATATGTTTAGTTTTTGCAGTTCTAAACATTTACTTTATTAAATCGCCTTTCTAGTCAAGTCTGGTTAGAGTGCAAAACATGTTATTCGATGTAAAAGTGCGAAAAACTTGTTTTGTTTTCAGCAATTTTAACGAACATAAATCATTAAAAAACCCAGTTAAAACCAATTGTGGTAATATTTTCGTAAATAATAAAAATATGTATTTATATTTATATAATAACCTTACAATGAGAAAGAAACTCACATTCTTTTGATGATTTCATGTTGCAAGTTGTTAACATTACCATAATGTCCTTATAAGACTATGGTGGTCTAAAACATAATTATAAATGTATTCATGACTTTTTTTAAATCAATCGGATAAATCCAACAATAGTGTATGATTATGGAATAGAACACCCCCAAACAATGAAACTGAACCAAAGTTAACATCTCCCAGTAAAACTTAAACGATTGTTTAAACTAATTAAATCTACCCTTTCGACAACAGGTCATTCACGCTTTGTGCCAATGTAACAAAGAAAACCATATGTGAAACCAATCCGCGGATAATACTTGGGACCTTGCTAAATGCTCTACCGACAGAGCACAGGGTCTGGTACAGAATTGTTCGGCTGGGAGAGGGGTGGAGTTGTGGTCGAATACTTACTTTGACATACATTATAGGTGGTCCATGCTTCCTAGGAAATCTTTTGTTTCTGAAATGTCGAATATACGTTTTGATTTGTATCTTGACAAAATGGAAATATTTTATGGGTTTATTGAATTTACTATGAGTACTTTAATAGGCGAAGAGATAATCTCGAGCAACATAAATTTGTTTATGCCTAAACAGCAAACACGCCGACAATATTACAAAAGATCAACGGTGAATTTGCAGCTCTAAGGTTACACCATTTTATTATTTAATTATTTAGATAATGCAGATGTGCACACACTCAATTTGGTGCAGTGATTTTATCCACATTACATTTATGTAAGTCAAAATGATCGAGGTGATAAGTCTCATTTACCTGAAAGTCTGTTGGTCGTATCTGGCATTATTGTATTGTTGTTGCTTTTTTTTGCTATTTTACTTTCAGTTTTCAATTTTCCCATTTATTGTAGATCTAGAAAACAAAACTAGTCTAAAATATATTAGCTATAGTTAAATCGCCTTAACTAAGATACAGGACAATATGAAAATTTGTGATGTATGAAGTGAGCAATCCACTTTTCATTTATTTTGCCGCGTTTGTCTCTTTGCGGACCTTCTGACCTCTGAATATTACATGTATTATTATAAAAGGCAAATCGAAAATGACATTTGCGCTGCGTTCGTATCAATGGTTATATTATCAACGTTAATTATGTGATTGGTAATCTGTGTTTTATTTATCGAATATTATCTGTTTGAATGAGCTTAATTAGAAACGTCTCTCATATAAAATGGAGATAAATGCGCCGCCATTTTAGTACGCATTAACAATTACCCTAACACTTAAGAAGAACGAAAAGAACATACTATTCTTTAAAACTTAAAACTTAAAAAACTTAAAAAGAACGGGAAGAACGTATTATTCTTTCATATTTTTTAAATGAACACTTGAAAAGAACGAAAAGAACTAATACTATTATTAATATCTTTCTTAAAGGAACCATCTGTTGACACACACACACACACACACAGACACACACACACACACACACACACACACACACACACACACACACACACACACACACACACAGACAGACAGACACACACACACACACACACACACACACACACACACACACACACACACACACTCACGCACGCACGCACGCACGCACGCACGCACGCACGTACACACACACACACACACACACACAAACATCTTAGTAATTTGTCCAAACATGCATTTGCGACAATGACAACTTGTACATAAAATTTAAAGTTCGTAAATTGTAAATAAATTAAAATATTTGATACGTCATTTAAGTGATTCGAAGTAGTATGGATTTGGAAGGTATATAATGGGGAGAGAAAAGGTCAAATAAATAATAATTTTTGTAGCTTACTCTAAATATTTCCCAAGCGAGTGTGACTATTTTAAATATGCTTAAACTAGCTGTTATATTAATTGTTTCCGGCGACATTGGTGCACTGCGTCAACATTTTCTTGTTGCTTTTTTAGTTTATTGATGTGTTATGTGTTGTGTGTTGTTGTTTTTTGTTGTTGTTGTGTATTTTGTTGTTGTTGTTTTTTGGTGTGTTTTTTTTTTTTGTTGTTGTTGTTGTTGTTGTTTTTGTTTGTTTTTTTTTGCTTTATCATGATTTATTATATTAGATCAGTAGTTAACATATATTATGAAAAATAAGTAATGGCCTCGACAAAAGTGATCCAGAACTACCCTTGATCCGGAAATGCCTGCTAACTGTAGATCTGTTTGAAGTAAAATTAATGTTTACACGTATATGATATCGCCAATTATTTCTATAATCTTATATGAATTGCAATTCCCCCAGCAGACAAACTAATGCGGAGAATGAAGGGAGATAACTCGACCCTACCCTTCCACAGGCAAACTAGGTTATCGATACGTCCGTGTGTTATGGTCACGTGACCAGGAACAAAAACAAACTGTACGTAGAGCAGTGTGGAACGTTAAATTGCCGACCTGGAAGTAAGATCTGGCATTTCCTGCCTCTAGTGGGATGTGTCAGGGGAGTTTAAGGCTGGAGTTTTCACGACGTGGCACTGGAAACTTAATGCAATGTCGAGGTAAGGGAGCCTTTAGCACAATATTGCATGTGGAGGTTGTCTGTCTTGACAGTCTGTATGCATTCTGCTTTGACAGCCTGTATGCATTCAAGCCATTCCTTTGACTGTCGCTAGTGTCGCAGTATAAGTCATCTGTGTACTAATCGATAGAGAGTCGTTTATGTCAATTATAAAGCATCGTTTCTCCCTATGTTACATGAATGTTTGGTTTGACACTTTTTATGTTGTATGTGTACGCATACGTATTGTATGCATACTACAACTGACCGCATACACGCCAAACAATTCTGGTTCGAGGGCCTCGAATGTAGCCGACCGTGACCTACGTAAGGCAGATGCCAGCATATACCTCAACTTTGCTATGTTCAGCTGCTTCGTTTCTATGTTTATAGATATTTATCTAAGACATACATTATCTTTTGTGGCTAAACTAGATTCTCGTCGATTAGCCTGAACTACATGTGATGGATACAAACATAGCACAACGTTTACAGTCAATAGTATATATATATGAAAAAAATACTTTAAATGTTAAAGGATATATACATTTGCTAATACAAGGTCGCAGTATTATGCCACAGTATTATCGTGATCCTTATCTTTTGTATTTTAGGAGTCAACAATGCTAATAAAATAAAATTCACCGTTTCGTTTAGTGCTGACAATATCTATTAGATACTAGGCTTCCTGCCAAATAGGAGATATTTCTATTTGGTATAGATAAAATAGTTTTTTTGCATTATGATTAGGTGAACGTTGGAGCAAAATACAAATATTAACACTTTCAGACATCGATTGTACGCATTAAAATTTACATAAATGTGTTTTTGGTTTAGCAAATGTAAATGATCCTGTGATTAAATATTCCAGCTGAACTGTGGTGCGTCGGGAGTTCAACCCACTTCCGGGACATATGTTTGGCGTCTTCCGCTATCAAAAATCAGCTTTGCTTAGCCAATACGACCATAACTGTGTCTGTAAAATATAACAAAAACAAAAAATGACACACACACACACACACACACACACACACACACACACACACACACACACACACACACCACCACCACCACCACCACCACCACCACCACCACCAACAACAACAACAACAACAACAAACAACCAAATGTAATAGAACACACACCACTGTACAAACTCTTACCCTGCTAAGCACATCAGACCTAGGTATAAAAGTGTAGATTTCGACGAGCTAGTTCTTATACGGGATTCAAACCACAAAACCCCGTGATCGTAGTTTGTGGACTCGACAATTGATTTACCACCACTTTAATGCACTTTACATAATTGACATAGATTTCCAGGTTGTTTTTTACCTTATACATTAGAGGCCGTTTACAGGCCCCTTGCCTTTGGAAAATAAGCCTTGTTTTTTTCTCCATAAAACTGAAAATTCCCCTGTATAAAATGTAAAAAAGAGAGGGCACTGGAATATAATAATCTAGTGGAGGAATTCAAGAACAAACAAAAACCCCAGAGAGATGGCCTTGTAATAAACTTACAAGATGTATGATAGCAAACAAGGAAGTTAAACATGCACATTTCCCATTTTTAATAAAACTCTGCGAAATGTTCACCTTCTCAAAGGTCCTAGGTCCTATCCCCCTTTTCAGAAGACAAAACCCCTGGTGTCTATAAATACAGTAGTAGTGTTATTATAGATCCATATAATGATACAATAAATTCGTTGTTTAAAAGTACATGTACGTTTAAAAAATGATAATCATAGTATTTTTCGTCGATGAGGTGTTTTTTAAAGGTAAAATCCGACGATTCGCCAATGGAAAAAACACACACATAAAAGTAACGGTAACAAACCGATCTTTTGGTATTTGGAAATGATAACAAGGTACGGTCCAATAACGATTGTGATTTTATCACCATTCCAGTGTAAAATATTGTGCAATTAATAAACTCAGTCTGACTTTCCGATTTCTTTTCATTTAATATGAAACGAGGATTTTCGCTTCCAAATTCCTGCGAGTACTGTTCTAAAAATATCTTACTTTGCTGCGTATGTAGAGATAGGATTCGCCCCACTGAAATCAAGGCAACTCCCTCACTAATATATGATATGATCACCAACTAGCAGTTTTAAACAACACCTTCAAAGTTTATCATACAGTGTTAGTATTTCCTTTTATGTTATTTCTGTCTCAAAGTGTACGCTGCCACGTAATAAGTTATGCCGTTTCAGTTAGTCAAATGCTCCTTAGAATGGCAAAACAATTAATGATAGTGTGCTTGACATATAACTCTAGAGTTTTAACTATGCCATTTTTAAGCGATATTTTATTGAGTACCTTTAAGACACAGCGAAACATCACCTCCACTTGATTACAATATTGTTTTCAGTTCGGCAGACGTAGGTGCTTACGTTTGAACAACGCATATCGTAAAAACAACACGTTCCTATTTTGTATAATCTTTCATAAAACGACCTCTTCATAAAACGAATCTTTTCTCCTTTCTGTCAGTATTCACGTTATCACAAAAAGATAAGGCATACTCGGGCAAGAAAGAAATCATATAATACGTTTCTTTTTCCTTCTGCCTAAGGCATTTCAGCACTTGATATAGTTATGTGTTGAGATAAGCGATGTTCGTAAGACTATTACGGGTCAAGGGTTGAGCTTGAGTCGGGGGTAATTTTCAAGCATTTGATTAGTTGATTTGAATGAACTTTGAATGAATCTGACCGCTTGGATCAATGATATCAGTCAAATTTAGGTCTGTCATTTTTTCAAAATAAGTTTAAATTTAGACTGTTTGATATCAAAGACCAAGCGACATCAGTTTTAAAAAATGGCAAAGGTTAAAAAGTGTCAAAGCTGTAAATTAGTTACTTCATCATTTAAGCATAAAACAACAAGAATGCCCAAATTAAAGGGCCTTCCTTTATAATACCAAATATGCAACATAACCACTTATTGGCAATTGTATTTTGACCGTTGCAAACATGCATACAACTTTAACAAAATATATAATCTAATCCTAAGGAAAATATTTTTGACAAGACAATTGACATCAGTAAAACTTTACCATTAATCCCTGGTTTATACTTGATAATGGATGTTGTTATAACAACAATTCAAACCAATAAACAACCGAGTGAACTTTTAAACACTTTCACAATTTATAATTTTAAATTATAAATATGATAAATATATATTAATTTTAATGGTATACTGACGATATCACGGAATACAAACAATAATGAATAGGTCATCCTTTCCTGCTTTAAGTGGATATCCGACAAATGGGTTTATCCCCGGTAAGACACCTTGAGTCGCATGACAACAGCCACTGTTGGACACGTGCACAATGTTATAATTAACGTGATTCCGAATAATCAATTAGTCGTTAGCAGATGCGTTGTCCATCTACATAGATATGGAAAATAGGCAGTGTAAATTATTTTGTGCTTTCTTTGTAAAGATACTAAGTATCTACTGTTTCTGTTATAACGTTGTACGAAAGGTAAACTTATTATACTTATTATTTTGTTTAATATCTCTAAAATTAAAATTATGTTGGGGAATTAAATGGCTAAACACGATTGTTGTCTTGAATCTCTACGCCTGGTTGCCGTCGACCATGTCTTTATTTCTACGCCCGGTTTCCGTTAATCAGGTCTTGTAAGACCTTGCCTTAGTTAACGTCGAAACATGCTCATTTTTACTAGCCTGTATAACTTAGATTCGTAGAAGTTCTATGTGGGAACGCACGTTAGGGTCTTACGCGCTCTGGGATCTCAGTTTGGGGTCTAACGCCTTCTGGGATCTCACTTTGGGGTCTAACGTCCTTTGAGATCTCACTTTGGGGTCTAACGCCTTTTTGGGGTCTAACGTCCTTTGAGAGCTCACTTTGGGGTCTAACGTCCTTTGAGATCTCACTTTGGGGTCTTACGTCCTTTGAGATGTCACTTTGGGGTCTAACGTCCTTTGAGATCTCACTTTGGGGTCTAACGTCCTTTTGGGGTCTCACTTTGGGGTCTAACGTCCTTTGAGTTTTCACTTTGGGGTCTAACGTCCTTTTGGGGTCTAACGTCCTTTGAGATCTCACATTGGGTTCTAACGTCCTTTTGGGATCTCACTTTGGGGTCTAACGTCCTTTTGGGATCTCACTTTGGGGTCTAACGTCCTTTTGGGTTCTCACTTTGGGGTCTAACGTCCTTTGAGATCTCACTTTGGGGTCTAACGTCCTTTGAGATCTCACTTAGAGGTCTAACGTCCTTTGAGATCTCACTTTGGGGTCTAACGTCCTTTGAGATCTCACTTTGGGGTCTAACGTCCTTTTGGGGTCTCACTTTGGGGTCTAACGTCCTTTGAGATCTCACTTTGGGGTCGAACGTCCTTTTGGGGTCTCACTTTGGGGTCTAACGTCCTTTGAGATCTCTGTTTGGGGTCTAACGTCCTTTTTGGATCTCACTTTGGGTTCTAACGTTCTTTTTGTGGTCTAACGCCTTTTGGGGGTCTAACGTCCTTTGAGACCTCACTTTGGGGACTAACGCCCTTTTGGGATCTCACTTTGGGTTCTAACGTCCTTTTGGGATCTCACTTTGGGTTCTAACGTCCTTTTTGGGGTCTAACGCCTTTTGGGGGTCTAACGTCCTTTGAGATCTCACTTTGGGGTCTAACGTCCTTTTGGGATCTCACTTTGGGGTCTAACGTCCTTTGAGATCTCACTTTGGGGTCTAACGTCCTTTTGGGGTCTCACTTTGGGTCTAACGTCCTTTGAGATCTCACTTTGGGGTCTAACGTCCTTTGGGATCTCACTTTGGGGTCTAACGTCCTTTTGGGGTCTCACTTTGGGTTCTAACGTCCTTTGAGATCTCACTTTGGGGTCGAACGTCCTTTTGGGATCTCACTTTGGGGTCTAACGTCCTTTGAGATCTCACTTTGGGGTCTAACGTCCTTTGGGATCTCACTTTGGGGTCTAACGTCCTTTTGGGATCTCACTTTGGTGTCTAACGTATTTTTGGGTTCTCACTTTGGGGTCTAACATTCTTTGGGATCTCCCTTTGGGGTCTAAAGCCGTTTTTAATCTCATTTTAGTGTCTAAAGCCGTTTTTAATCTCATTTTAGAGTCTAACGCCGTTTTTATTCTCATTTTAGTGTCTAACGCCGTTTTGGATCTCATTTTAGTGTCTAACGCCGTTTTTAATCTCATTTTAGTGTCTAACGCCGTTTATGATAGCACTTTGGTGTCTTACGCAGTTTGAGATCTCACATGGGAGCTCTAACGCTCTTTGGGATCCCACATTGGTGTTAGCGCCATCTGGGATATTCCTTTCTGGTCTAACGCTCTTTGGGGTCTAACGACATTTGGAGAAAGTGGACCACAAAGTGCCTTTATAAGCCAGACAAACACCTTAAGGGTCTAACATCTACATGTAGTAAAATCAATACTGTCATCATCCCCGCCCTCTTCATCGTCGTCTTTACTATTATCTAAAATCTAAATTGTATGTTATGTAACTTTCATGAGATAAATTTGTAAACAGCACACCACCATCATAATCAACAATGTTGCAGCATTCACAGTTTCATATATTGCAAAAAATTGATTGGATGCAAATAAGATCGCACTAAAACAGTTTTAAATGTGTTATAAAATAATGTCATTGTGCACAGACAGGCAAGTTTCAGAGAGTGTTTTTTATATTTCTTTAAGCTTGTGCCTATAGCTATACTGTGTCAATTTGTAAAAAAAACGATTGTTATTGCTTAGAATTATGTAAATTAAAAAAGTGATTTTACGGAATCTTTCTTAATAATGTTGCAACGCAGCGACAGTTTTATCTCGAGTTTTATTCCAAAGTTTTTAGATATCAACTTATCACATGTAGCAGTGCAAAGATGCATAGTAAGTGCAAACTGTGGCATCTGACCCCAAAGTGCTTTGTACTTCAACGTGAGTTTTACTCGAAAGCGCGTTTTTACTCGAAAGCGCGTTGTACACCAAAGTGCCTTAACGGTTGTATTCCAACGTGTGTTTCCGGTGAAGTGATAAAATTTGAATTCTCGATTAAAAAGCATGAGATAATTATTTAAATGGTATGTACTGAATTGGTTCTGCAAATAATGTGCACACTGTTTAATTGTTCTATTTTGTAATACGATATGGATAAGCTGAGTTAGATACGCATCTTTTTAAAACATTTCAAGAGAATGTTGATGTTTGCAATCTTTTCAAGTAAGGTCTTTAGTTTCAAGCGAACAAACAGTAGCAGTATGCGTTTTTTTTAAAACAAAATGTTTCGCTTACTGGCCTTATTAATGCAGTAAGTAGAGTCAAGTATGCATGTATTAAAATGGTAGTTGTGTAACTCAGTTATGCGAGTCAGCTTATAAAAATAAGTATTGTCTTAGACCAGCGCGTATTGCTAGTAATGGTATTTTTGGTGGTACTTGCATGCAAAACTTTAACAGTCATGTATGTGCACCAGTTGTATTCTTAGAAGTCAAACCAGAGCCATACTTGTCACAACATTCGCAATGAAAACTAGAGGTACTACAACCAGTAACCTATTTTTAAAAATCTATTACAGTCCAAGTTCTGGTCATTTGAATGAAAGCGTGATAGCACTTGCAGCTAAACTTGAGCTTGGACGTTAAGGACGTCACGTAGACGCCGACTCTTGGATTTCTGGATAACGTCACCCTATTCATAGACTAGTCAAGCTTTAATAGTTTTATACCCAGTTGGTCTGGTTCCAGGAAAGCCGGGTATGAATCAAGATCTATTCAAGTTAGGGTCTTACAGTATATATATATACACTGTAAGTCCCTAACTTCGACCATGAGCAGTCATCAGACAAAATTTACTTTAAAAGCTTAGTATTTTTAAGCTTTCAAGTGCATGCATGTGTTTTCATAACTGTACTCTTTCACCTGGTTGGTGCGAGGATGCATCCTCACACTCCACGGATCCGTCCCTGACTCAAGGTGCCCTGGCTTGGTGGCATCATGTCACTTGTCCGTGGCATGTTACTTTTGAATGTTCAAAGCGATGTTTATACTATCTCTAGTTAACCGATGTCGTTTGTAACAAAGCATTGCCGGAGCGACAGATTCCTACATGTATAAGATTACAATCGGGTCGTTAATATTGCCCGGAGGATTAAATCCTTCAGCTGTTCACTAGTGTTGCTGTTGCAAACTTCTACAACGGACTAATAATGTTCGATTGAGGCGACCTGACAGTCTTGCGAGATTATATGACCCATATAACAACAAGATGCGCCTTTTATATGTATTTGATATTTTCTCACTATCTAGCCAAAGTAGTGTACTGTTTTTATGTGGAGTATACACACGACTTTTCCCACTTGGGCATTTTGAAGATGTAGTATGTTATCTGGCATTGAACGGCTAATGATATTGAAAAGCGTCGCAATGATTTTGATTCATCCACTTTAAAGACAGCACAGTATTTTGAAGAAAAAAAACCCACAGGATGTTCGCTTATAATCAATTAATCAGATGCAATATGTGTTTATTCTTAAATGTGCTTCAGCAAAGATTTGCTTTTTGTAAAAATTACCAACTATGATGTCCTTTTACAGGCACGGTAAATCCATCCTGATTTTTCGCCCTAAAATGCAATGAACTACATTTATTTTATAATGGACATTTTTGGATTCAAATGTATTTTAGCCATTGTAAGTATTGTTGTTGTTATTGTTGTCGTTTAATTTGAAATCGTTGTGGATGTTGATCTGTTGTTATTGCTGTTGTTGCGGCTGCAGTTGTCGTTGCTACAGCTGCTAAGATAGTAATACGTTAGCTAAAATGACAAACTTTTACAGCAACAACTGTACATGGACATAGTGACGCTAGAAGAAACATGTCATGGATAAAGACAGAAATAAATTAGAAACGAAGTAGAAAGATACAGTGAACATTTCCAGCAAGTCCTTCTTGAAGATCGTATCTGCTTAAATACCTGTCTCACATTGGCGTGTATAGTACAATATATGTTGTTCCTACATGTGTACATTTGTAACGCAGTTGGCATTTTGTATCACGTGATTACGAACATTCCTGTATACTTGAAATATCTGATTGTTTACCAACAGGTTCAAGTGAAGTTGGGGAAAACGCAGTTTATTGTAAGTATTTATCTGACAAATCTTACGGGGGCGCCAGTAGGTGTGTGGATGCAATATATGTGTTTAAATTAATGCGTGTGTTGTTGTTTTCCACATTTTTAATATTAGTATCGCTGATGCATTTTGTCGAGCACTTGGACTAAATGTGATAGTAGTAAGTACCGAACTAGTAAATGTAATTTACATATAATTATTAAATTGTATATATTCAAAAGAATTTTAGTTATGCTGGCGTTCCCCGAGTCCGCCCTGTCTAAATCTGCCCCAGGGACGAAGTGGAAAATCCGGAAGAAGTAAGGGATAAAACAGTTAGAATTCAACCCAGATATAGGGGGAAATATAATGTTAGTTTTCCTTCCAGCCATTAGGATTCAACCCAGATATAGGGGGAAATATAATATTAGTTTTCCTTCCAGCTTTTGAGGATTCAACCCAGATATAGGGGAAATCTTATGTTAGTTTTCCTTTCAGCCGTTAGGATTCAACCCAGATATAGGGGGAAATATAATGTTAGTTTTCCTTCAAGCCGTTAGGATTCAACCCAGATATAGGGGGAAATATAATGTTAGTTTTCCTTCCAGCCGTTAGGATTCAACCCAGATATAGGAGAAAATTTAATGCTAGTTTTCCTTCCAGCCAACTTATATATATATATATATATATATATATATATATATATATATATATATATATATATATATATATATATATATATATATATATATATATATATATATATATATATATATTAGGGATGTCAACGGATATCCGAATATCCGGATATCCGTTCGAATCAACAGATATCCGTATCGACTTTGGTATCCGGATATTCGCTTAAAAAATGTAAAAAAATAACATTTAATTAAATGTTTTGGCCATTTTGCTAAGTTATCTTTCTGCTGTCACGTCAGTGTGCATTCACGCACACGCAGGTGTAACGGATTATCGACAGGTGGTGACAGGTGGTGACACTCAGTATCGTATATTTGGCTTCACAGTTTTAGAAATGTGCTAAAGCATGATGATATGTGTAATAACATGCTAATTAACCGCTAACGTTTAAAGCTTCTACTGATCCATTTTGTTTAGCGAATACCATCTTTAATTTTGTTGATGAACTTCACAGTTTTAGAAATCTGCTAAAGCTTATGTAAAATAATTTGCCAATTAACAGCCATTGTTTGAAGCTATTTCTTATCCATTTTGATTAAGGAATATTATCTTTAATTTCGTTTGTTCGGCTTTATTAAGAAGAGATATAGGTACAATTATGTAGACAATTAACAGGTTTGTCGGCAAAGATCAGTTACTCATGTTTAATTAAGTCCGTTTGGATTGTATAAATGAATTGATTATGTTTTCATCCGATCACGGTGATCTTGACTTATTCACATCCACTTCCTAAACAAATCATTAGTTATGTCTTCCAATCTTCAGTCCGAAGTTTGGCGACATTTTCTGAGGTCCGTAGACAAATGATTAAAATGATGAAGTGCCTATGCATATGGAAATATTGATTTCATTATTTCCATTGAAATGACGATTTAATTATGTCAATGGAAACGTCAGTAACCCCGCACACATCCGACTGCAACATCAGAATTAACTAAGATTTATATCCGGATATCCGGATATCCGTTCGGATCGTTCGACGGATATCCGGATACTAAATTTTGTATCCTTTGACATCCCTAATATATATATATATATATATATATATATATATATATATATATATATATATATATATATATATATATATATATATATATATATATATATATATATATATATATATATATACATGTGAAAGGTTTAACTGAAGTCTGTGCTGAGGATAAACATATCCCAGGAGTAATAGTTTATCAGTCGAGTGGATGTTTCTTATCTCTGATACCCACCTTCTTACCAAAGTAGCATCTGTAAACAACAACAGCAACAACAAACACTTGATAGCCCACATGTATTAACTACATTGAATTTAGTTGATTCAGATTCCATATTTTCGAAATTAACATATTTCTCTTCAGAACAAAATTTTCATGTATAAATAATAAGAAATTTTAAAGTGTTGAAACAAACGAAAAACATTTGATCTTTTTTAGTTCAGAAAAAATTCTAATATATTGTTTCAGAAGCCAACTGCACTGAAACACACAATTATGCAGTCTTTGTTGCTTCACTTCCTTCATAGGTTTATTTTCATTACAAAGAAAGCCCTTGAGGTGAGCAGTGCAACTGGCAGTCAGCTTGCCTATGTGGTAGACTCATTTTGTATAGGTTTTCTATAGATGTCAAAAACACAACCAAAGTTTTTTTGCACCACATATTTTCCTTCATTGCTTTAGAATTCAAATATTGTTTTTTGTAGGCAAAACCAAACAAATATGCAGGTGAGATTGAAGATAAGAATGCCCTTGCAATGCAATGGCGCTTGTTACAATAAGACATAAACAATCGTTGCACCCCCACCCCGCCTCACCATCGAAAACAAACACTCAGCACGCATTATTCGCGTTCGGATGGGATGTCACAAAAAACATAACAAGGTGATTGTCTTTGTGCGGTCAGGGCCAATTTTGAAAATATTGGAATATTTAGTATGTTCCCTACAGAAGTAACTTCCGCTTGTAGACGTGTGTTTAGATATGGTAGATAGCTTTCGATAAACATCGACAGTAAACATTACGGTTTGACAAAGAAACACAAATACTTAAAAAAAGGAACACATGCATAACATAAACAATGCTTTTATGACGATGTTAACAGCGACATTGAAGATTAAGTATCTTTTACGTATGATAACAACTTTGTCGATTTTTAGTCATGGATGTGCGGTATATACCGATGTTGGGCGCCACTTAGCCATGGGTGTGCGGTATATGGCGATATTGGGCGCCATTTAGCCGTGAATGTGCTGTATTTAACAATAATGGTCGCTTGTTAGCCGTGGATGTGCGGTATATGGCGATGCAGGTTGCCAGTTAGCCATGAATGTGCGGTATATGGCGATGTTGGTCGCCGGTTAGCCATGAATGTGCGGTATATGGCCATGTTGGTTGCCAGTTAGCCATGGATGTGCGGTATATGGCGATATAAGTCGCCAGTTAGTCGTGGATGCGTGGTATACTGCGATGTTGGTTGCCGGTTTGCCATGAATGTGCGGCATATCGCGATATTAGTCGCAAGTTAGTAGTCGATGTGCGGTTCATGGCAATATCGGTCGTCAGTTAGCTGGGGATATGCAGTATAAGACGATGTTGGTCTCCAGTTAGCCATGTGTATGCGGATTATGGCAATGTCGGTCGCCAGTTAGCCATGGGTGTGCGGTTTATAGCAATGGTGGTCGATAGTTAGCTGTGGATGTGCGGTATATGACAATGTTGGTCGACCGTTAGTTGTGGATGTGCAGTATACGGCGATGTTGGTCGCCAATTAGCCATGGCGATGTTGGTCGCCAGTAATCCATGGTTGTGTTGTTTATAGCGATATAAATCGCCAGTTTGTCGTAAATGTGCGGTATATGGCGATATCGGTCGCCAGTTAGTCGTAAATGTGCGGTATATGGCGATATCGGTCGCCAGTTAGCTGTGGATGTGCGGGTTACGGCAATATCAGTCACCAGTTAGTCGTGGATTCGCACGTGGATTCGCGATGTAAACTTGAAGTTTTTTACTTAACAATTTTTTAAATATGCCATATACATATATTGAATGAAGTCTGAGTCTTAATATCAAGGTGTTTACTGTTTTTAAGAAGCCGAAAATCGGGTTGATATTTCGTATTGACCATTTCATTTTTTGGATCAACATAATTGTGTATTGAATATATGAATTAATTTTGTGAGTTTCACGACCAGTATTATCAGTCGCAGCAGCAACATTAGCGGACGGCAGCAGGATAGTCCTCACCCTCGTCGTCATCATTATCATTTTCAGCCGCCGCATTAGTGCCGACTTCGACATAAGTCATTTCAAAGACATTTAAATTTCGTACAGATATTTTAGATCTAATTGGTACAAAACAGTTCAAAACAAGTTGAATGCGAAACAGACGACTTACCCAAACAATAGAAATGACTCTTGACTGGGTCAGACTTTAAGACAAACACTCTGATAATGTCTAAACCATAACATAGGTTATGTTAACATTATGCTAGACTCAAAGTGTGATTAAACAACACAAACCAAGCATGTACCATTAACATTGACACAGTCATTAGAGCACCGGACTTACAATTGCGGCCATACATGTTCTTGCATAGTCGATCATTTTAAGTTTTTATTTTATTTTATTTTAGTCATTTTCGGTTTTAAGTAATACTTTTAATCATTATATATTATTTCAAACTGTTGTGTATGAAGTAAATAACAAGCTAATTATTGCTTTCAAGTATTTTCCCCCAAGGTACATACCGATGGTTAATGGTACTATATGAATAATCTAGACCAGTTGACACAAATATAACAGGATTTTGTGCGAAATTCCACACTTCTTTCAACACTTTCGAATTTTCCGCAGCATCACTGTACTACCAATCATCACCCTCCTTCTAATGTCTAATTGGTTTTTAAGATCTGTTTATTTCAGCGCGTCAGTGTTGTCTTGTCATGGTGAAGGTTGTTGATATGCAGCATGCCTTGCCCTTCTCAGCTTATGTCGGGTTTATTTCACTTTAATTGCTGGCAGGTGTCTCTTGACTGCTTTAATAACTATCGAGCCTGGTATATGTGATTCGTGGGTTAATTAAAGGTATAACGTGCCACTTAATTGGAAGCTAAGAGGTCATTTTGAAGGATTGGTTCCCAATTGAGGCCGGTTTCAATGATTCCAGAAGACGGGTAGAAGTTAGGTGGGGTGGAACACGGAAGAAAACTTGGCCATGCGCCAGGTTAGTTAGTCAAAAACAATCGAATGTTGGCGCACCAAGAACCAAACTTCGGGTACACGATTGATGCCAGTCGTAAATTCGAGAAATAAAGAATACTCGTAGGTAATAAGAATTTCGAAACATCTCAACGTGTAATTCACCGAATTTTCATGTTGGCAAAGTTAATGGGGTATTACAACATAATTTATTTTACAGCAAATCTGGCTTAGTTTCTTGCTAATTTCTTCAGAATGTAGGTTTAATGCGATTTCAAGATGTAATTTTATGGCAACACTTGGGCTAAAATTAAAGGTTTGTCATATAAACAAACGTCTTTTAGTTTTGTGATGAATCTAGAAGTAGCTATAATTAAATTGTTTCAACACAACTTTTTTAAATTAACATTTGACAATTTTATGAACTAAACTAAATTCTTAGTTTTTAGCTTACAACTTTACACAAACGAAGTAAGTAAACTTTCTAGAGACTCAGCAGCAAATGGCAAAGGTACTGATGAAACAAGGCTAGCTGGTTAAGATTTAAAATCTCGATCAAGATGAAAGGCAATGAAGCACAAGGGTGTTTGATCATCCTAACGGTCGATACAGCGTCAGAAAGCACTAAGTGAATTGCAGTTATGTGCATAGTCACTTGCATAATTCCCAAATGGCGGCTACAGTAGAATACATATAGGATATTAATAATTGATGCGTATAGTCTGCAGTTCCCCCGCTTCTCTCTGTGTGCATCACAGACACACACATGCGCCAAATACGCAGGAATATAGATGACAAAGGCATACGTTTTAACTCTGGGAAACGTTTTACCTTACATGTACTTATATGTGCAAAATGAGCGCAATGTTATATTTTTATTTGAAAAGTATTCTTACACAATATGTAGCAATGTGTAAGTGTTGATGTAATTTCGAGTGACTGCCTTCTAGAAAGATATATTTCATTTGAGTGCTCGCACTTCTGCGTTAGCACGATTTTAAAGGATAGTTTTTCACTTGTAACATTCACAATGGTTAATCACATCTTCGAATCAGATAAAGTGAAGATAAAAAATATTATTGGCCCTAAAGTCATACACTTGGATACTTTTTGTCAAATTTTCAATCATCATTATTCGTTTAAAATTTGTTGAACCACAATGGATTATTAAGTCATCTTTAACCTGCTATTCCTAAATTATATATGATTTTGCTTAATCATTATTTCATGTTATCTTTTGTTTTGGAAATCGAAAGCGTCACAAAGTTATTTAATTTTTTTGTTGAGCCATTAACTATAGTATATCTCCAAGCAATGCATGTGGAAACAAACGCCATGTGTATACATGTACGTCAGTCTGAACAGAACAGAAGTCCATATTGTTAATAGAGGCCTAAGATACAATGTGGTCATACAAAGATACAGTTTAAGAGTTGCATTTCAAAGGGTGCAGAAAAGAGAGTTTTCAATACTCATACATAATATTGTACAAAAATGGTCATCTTTGTAAGGATGGTATCATCTTAAATTGACAAAAGTATTACAAAGCAATAACAATCACTACGTCCACAATACCATCTATGCAAAAGATTATTGGCTAAGATCGTCATGTGTTTTATATTTAAAAATACATTTAACTATTTTTCATTAACTGGTTGAATATGCTAGCAACAGTAACATTAAGATGATTTGAAAAATTGAAGTCTTGCGGATGATTGTCTCATACAAAGTGGATTATTAACTGACAAGTATCTCTCGAGGAAAATCTTTAATAGTTTTCACAGCGTCTTAATTCTTTACGACTTTAAGCTATGCCTGGTTTCCAATATCAGAAAATCTTTATTTCAACAATAGGAAAAATACTTATTAATCCAAAGGTATTCAAACCAATATTTACATGAAAAGTAAATCCTAGTTATTTTTACAATGTCATTGCGTTTTTCCTTTACATGTATCATACAGATCCTTTGTTTGGCGTATGCATGCAATATACAACAAAAACCTGTTTCTGTTACTTCTTGCCATCTCTAAAGCAATCAATTTATTTTTAGTTGTAGGAAGTTACTAGCTTTATCGTTAAATCGTGCTGCGCTTTAATTTCTGGTTTAGTTTATAACGTTCACGACATGTGCTGGCGCAGGTTTTCTTCTAAATAAAAAGTGATTATACTTGGTTCATCGAACTAATGCTGCCGGAAAAAACGTTTAAATTCCTACTGATAAAACATGTAAATGGCACCATTTATTAGTTATATTTGTTGGATTTCTCATCAACAATTCCTGTTGGATTTCTCATCAACAATATAAGGGCTGTCAAAAACCACTACTACAGACTTAGCCATTTGCTGACAACGTAATACAATGGTCACAACGTTGTTGCTGGAGTCTCGGCTGTAAATTAGGCAGATGCTAACCACACAGCTATCGGTCTAAACTACTTGCATATGAATAAAATATTATGCGCTTACCGCTTTCCTTTAGTACATTGCGCACGATCATTATAAACAAATTATTAGACCAATTTTAAGATTTAAAAGAAAATTACAGCGCAGTGATTGGATTGTTGAAACAAGCGCAAATGCGAGACGGATCAAAGTGTGTGAAACACTTAATGATTTACAAGCACTGACAACACGTTTAGCTTACATGTACTGACAGAGCTCCTCAGAACTCCCCATGTATTACATGCCTCATAATACCTTCATCTCAGACATAATATTAGTTCTTTTAATTTTCATTTCCAAGACAGCGAGGCCAGAACTATAATTGTTGAGGGAACTTCATAGTTTAACATTTTCATTCTTCACGTTGATGCAGTCTGGAATCGTGTTTATACGTGTGTGAAAATATTGTCATAATATTTTGTTAAGGCGTGTATAAATTGTATTCATTGTCTTTTAATAAATAACATTAAAACGTGGAGGCCTTCTGAGACATTTTACAGCAAACATTCCTACTTTCGCTTCTCCCTGTCCTTTTGTTCATTTGTATGTATGTAATCAGAAGTCGTAACGCCAATAAGCGTAACGACGTACAGAGTTGGGGGAAGATACCTTATCATTCTTACTTATCCTGCAGAAACATATGGACGTTAAGATAATGCTTAGAATATCGCTCTCAAGTTGAGCCGATCTACACAGCTGTGGCTGAGACAACTACGATTTGATATCATCATTGCAATCAAATTATTAATGATTTTTTTTCTGATGCTTGCATAATTAATCGATAAAACTGTCTACAGGGTTTGTTTTCTGTACAAACAATCGCCTTCTGCTTTGACTATTGTAATGTATGGTGGTTACTAAGACCAACAATCCCAAATGTCAGTCAACTCGTGCTGTTAGTCGTACATGTAGGGTTTACATATAATTAAAATATGTTATCAGATAGATCTCTGTACGCAGCGAGCAATCCTTGCTGAAAACACGCCTGAACAACTGGCTCTTGTTCGGCTTGGGTTGTGCTTCATCGTGACCAGCTTTTAGTCGCATGCGCCTAGATCATATTTTGAAAGATTGCTATAGAAGTAAAATATTTGGCTGGACATTCATTTTGTCGGGCAGTTTAGGGCATGCCTTTGTCCGCTTTACTTTTTAAGTTACCCAAATCATGTCTGAGCGCATTGTGCTCAATTTGAGCTTTTCCGATACCGCATCGTGCTGGATGAACTCTCTAGGCTACAGTTTTGATCCAATCTGCATTAAACTTAGCCAGAATCGTTGTCTGCATGGAATCTGGGCGAGTTTGTTACTAGGTCAATTGAGTTAAAAAGGAGGTCGTTAGGTCACATCCTCTCAAAACTTGCTGAACACCCTAAAGGCCACATGTATAACCTAGCCTTCACCAAACCTTATCAAAATATTCGACTGCGGTAAATCGTAAATAAGTCAAAAATTTATCAAGTGGCGTCAAATCCCTAAATCAAATCCTAGAAAAGAAAATTGTGGACACTCTAGAGGCCACATTAATTATCTTACTTTCACCAAAACATAGGTCACTAGGCCAGATCATTGAACAACCATGTAAACACCCTAAACAAGATTTTTAAGCTTTTTAAGATTCTTCAAAGAACTTTAAAAGTTATGAAAACCTGTGTCTGCATAGAAATCTTTATGGGTTAATGTGTGCAATTATAGCTAAACAAAGGACTTATGACCACTGTTTGATCACTAGATGCTGAAGGCACGGTTGTGTCCAACTTGTGTTGCGGCTATATTTTAATTTTACTAACAGTCAGAGTTAACCGACAGCCAGGCTCCCCATGAGATCAAATAAGTACAGTTCTGGCCTTTTTGTTTACAAATCGCCATGCATATGTGCCAACAATTTGTCATACATTGAGGTCAACAATTTGTCATACCTTTGTGCCAACAGTTTGTCATACATTGAGGCCAACAATTTGTTATACAATGAGGCCAACAATTTGTCATACATTGAGGCCAACAATTTGTCATACATTGAGGCCAACAATTTGTCATACATTGAGGCCAACAATTTGTCATACATTGAGGCCAACAATTTGTCATACATTGAGGCCAACAGTTTGTCATACATTGGGGCCAGTCATGTTTCAAACATTGGGCCAACTATGTGTCATACATTGAGGCCAACAATTTGTCATACACTGAGGCCAACAATTTGTCATACATTGAGGCCAACAATTTGTCACACATTGAGGCCAACAATTTGTCATACATTGCGGCCAACATTTTGTCATACATTGAGGCCAACAATTTGTCATACATTGAGGCCAACAATTTGTCACACATTGAGGCCAACAATTTGTCATACATTGCGGCCAACATTTTGTCATACATTGGGGCCAACCATTTGTCATACATTGAGGCCAACATTTTGTCATACATTGAGGCCAACAATTTGTCATACATTGAGGCCAACAATTTGTCACACATTGAGGCCAACAATTTGTCATACATTGCGGCCAACATTTTGTCATACATTGGGGCCAACCATTTGTCATACATTGAGGCCAACATTTTGTCATACATTGAGGCCAACAATTTGTCATACATTGCGGCCAACATTTTGTCATACATTGAGGCCAACAATTTGTCATACATTGAGGCCAACAATTTGTCATACATTGAGGCCAACAATTTGTCATACATTGAGGCCAACAATTTGCATAAATTGGGACCAACAGTTTGTCATACATTGGGGCCAGTCATGTTTCAAACATTGGGCCAACTATGTGTCATACATTGAGGCCAACAATTTGTCATACACTGAGGCCAACAATTTGTCATACATTGAGGCCAACAATTTGTCACACATTGAGGCCAACAATTTGTCATACATTGCGGCCAACATTTTGTCATACATTAGGGCCGACAATTTGTCATACATTGGGGCCAATAATTTGTCATACATTGAGGTCAACAATTTATCATACATTGAGGTAAACAATTTGTCATACATTGGGGCCAACAATATGTCATACATTGAGGCCAACAGTTTGTCATATATTGAGGCCAACAATTTGTCATACATTGAGGTCAACAATTTGTCATACATTGGGGCCAACCATTTGTCATACATTGAGGCCAACAGTTTGTCATACATTGAGGCCAACAGTTTGTCATACATTTAGGCCAACAATTTGTCATACATTGAGGCCAACAATTTGTCATACATTGGGGCCAACAATATGTCATGCATTGAGGCCAACAGTTTGCCATACATTGAGGCCAACAGTTTGCCATACATTGAGGCCAACAATTTGTCACATTGAGGCCAACAGTTTTTCATACATTAAGGCCAACAATTTGTCATACATTGAGGTCAACAATTTGTCACATTGAGGCCAACAATTTGTCATACATTGAGGCCAACAATTTGTCATACATTGAGGCCAACAATTTGTCACATTGAGGCCAACCATTTGTCATACATTGAGGCCAACAGTTTGCCATACATTGAGGCCAACAATTTGTCACATTGAGGCCAACAGTTTGTCGAACATTGAGGCCAACAATTTGTCATACATTGAGGCCAACAGTTTGCCATACATTGAGGCCAACAGTTTGCCATACATTGAGGCCAACAGTTTGCCATACATTGAGGCCAACAATTTGTCACATTGAGGCCAACAGTTTTTCATACATTGAGGCCAACAATTTGTCATACATTGAGGCCAACAATTTGTCACATTGAGGCCAACAATTTGTCATACATTGAGAACAATTTGTCATACATTGAGGCCAACAATTTGTCACATTCAGGCCAACCATTTGTCATACATTGAAGCCAACAGTTTGTCCTACATTGAGACCAACAATTTGCCACATTGAGGCCAACAATTTGTCACATTGAGGCCAACAATTTGTCATACATTGAGGCCAACAATTTGTCACATTGAGGCCAACAATTTGTCATACATTGAGGCCAACAATTTGTCACATTGAGGCCAACAATTTATCATACATTGAGGTCAACAATTTGTCATACATTGGGGCCAACCATTTGTCATACATTAAGGTCAACAATTTGTCATACATTGAGGCCAACAATTTGTCATACATTGAGGCCAACAATTTGTCATACATTGAGGCCAACAGTTTGCCATACATTGAGGCCAACAGTTTGCCATACATTGAGGCCAACAGTTTGCCATACATTGAGGCCAACAATTTGTCACATTGAGGCCAACAGTTTTTCATACATTGAGGCCAACAATTTGTCATACATTGAGGTCAACAATTTGTCACATTGAGGCCAACAATTTGTCATACATTGAGGCCAACAATTTGTCATACATTGAGGCCAACAATTTGTCACATTGAGGCCAACCATTTGTCATACATTGAGGCCAACAGTTTGCCATACATTGAGGCCAACAATTTGTCACATTGAGGCCAACAGTTTGTCGAACATTGAGGCCAACAATTTGTCATACATTGAGGCCAACAGTTTGCCATACATTGAGGCCAACAGTTTGCCATACATTAAGGCCAACAGTTTGCCATACATTGAGGCCAACAATTTGTCACATTGAGGCCAACAGTTTTTCATACATTGAGGCCAACAATTTGTCATACATTGAGGCCAACAATTTGTCACATTGAGGCCAACAATTTGTCATACATTGAGGCCAACAATTTGTCATACATTGAGGCCAACAATTTGTCACATTGAGGCCAACCATTTGTCATACATTGAGGCCAACAGTTTGTCATACATTGAGACCAACAATTTGCCACATTGAGGCCAACAATTTGTCACATTGAGGCCAACAATTTGTCATACATTGAGGCCAACAATTTGTCACATCGAGGCCAACAATTTGTCATACATTGAGGCCAACAATTTGTCACATTGAGGCCAACAATTTATCATACATTGAGGTCAACAATTTGTCATACATTGGGGCCAACCATTTGTCATACATTAAGGTCAACAATTTGTCAAACATTGGGGCCAACAATTTGTCATATATTGAGGTCAACAATTGTTATACATTGAGGTCAACAATTTGTCATACAATAAGGCCAACAGTTTGTCATACATTGAGACCAACAATTTGTTATACATTGAGGCCAACAGTTTGTCATACATTGGGGCCAACAATTTGTCATACATTGAGGCCAACAGTTTGTCATACATTGAGGCCAACAGTTTGTCATACATTTAGGCCAACAATTTGTCATACATTGAGGCCAACAATTTGTCATACATTGGGGCCAACCATTTGTCATACATTGAGGTCAACAATTTGTCATACATTGGGGCCAACCATTTGTCATACATTGAGGCCAACAATTTGTCATACATTTAGGCCAACAATTTGTCATACATTGAGGTCAACAATTTGTCATACATTGAGGCCAACAATTTGTCTTACATTGAGGCCAACAATTTGTCATACATTGAGGTCAACAATTTGTCATACATTGAGGCCAACAATTTGTCATACATTGAGGCCAACAATTTTTCATACATTTGGGCCAACAATTTGTCATACATTGAGGCCAACAATATTTCATACATTGGGGCCAGTCATGTGTCAAACATTGAGGCCAGGAATTTGTCATTCAAAAAGGTTCAATATTGAAAATTAATCGTAAATGTTATGAGTAAATTGTGTATGCTTTTTTCTTCTTGTTTGCATCAGGGCCAACAATTTGTCATACATTGAGGCCAACAATTTGTCATACATTGGGGCCAACAATTTGTCATACATTGAGGCCAACAATTTGTCATACATTGGGGCCAACAATTTGTCATACATTGAGGCCAACAATTTGTCATACATTGAGGCCAACAATTTGTCATACATTGGGGCCAACAATTTGTCATACATTGGGGCCAACAATTTGTCATACATTGAGGCCAACAATTTGTCATACCATTGAGGCCAACAATTTGTCATACATTGAGGCCAACAATTTGTCATACATTGAGGCCAACAATTTGTCATACATTGAGGCCAACAATTTGCATACATTGAGGCTAACAATTTGTCATACATTGAGGCCAACAATTTGTCATACATTGAGGCCAACAATTTGTCATACATTGGGGCCAACATTTTGTCATACATTGAGGCCAACAATTTGCATACATTGAGGCCAACAGTTTGTCATACATTAAGGCCAACAATTTGTCATACATTGATGTCCACAATTTGTCATACATTGGGGCCAACAATTTGTCATACATTGGGGCCAACAATTTGTCATACATTGGGGCCAACAATTTGTCATACATTGAGGCCAACAATTTGCATACATTGAGGCCAACAGTTTGTCATACATTGGGGCCAACAATTTGTCATACATTGGGGCCAACAATTTGTCATACATTGATGTCCACAATTTGTCATACATTGGGGCCAACAATTTGTCATACATTGGGGCCAACAGTTTGTCATATATTGGGGCCAACAATTTGTCATACATTGAGGCCAACAATTTGTCACATTGAGGCCAACAATTTGTCATACATTGAGGCCAACAATTTGTCATACATTTAGGCCAACAGTTTGTCATACATTGAGGCCAACAATTTGTCATACATTGAGGCCAACAATTTGTCATACATTGAGGCCAACAATTTGTCATACATTGAGGCCAACAGTTTGTCATACATTGAGGCCAACAATTTGTCATACATTGAGGCCAACAATTTGTCATACATTGAGGTCAACAATTTGTCACATTGAGGCCAACAATTTGTCATACATTGAGGCCAACAATTTGTCATACATTGAGGCCAACAATTTGTCATACATTGAGGCCAACAATTTGTCATACATTGAGGCCAACAATTTGTCATACATTGATGTCCACAATTTGTCATACCATTGAGGCCAACAATTTGTCATACATTGAGGCCAACAATTTGTCATACATTGAGGCCAACAATTTGTCATACCATTGAGGCCAACAATTTGTCATACATTGAGGCCAACAATTTGTCATACATTGAGGCCAACAATTTGTCATACATTGAGGCCAACAATTTGCATACATTGAGGCTAACAATTTGTCATACATTGAGGCCAACAATTTGTCATACATTGAGGCCAACAATTTGTCATACATTGAGGCCAGCAATTTGTCATACAACAGGGCCAACAATTTGTTGTACATTGAAGGCGAACAATTTGTTGTACATTGAGGCCAACAGTTTGTCATACATTGAGGCCAACAATTTGTTGTACATTGAGGCCAACAGTTTGTCATACATTGAGGCCAACAATTTGTTGTACATTGAGGGCAACAGTTTCTGGTACATTGAGTGCCAACCATTTGTTGTACATTAAGGCCTAAAATGTGTTGAACATTGAGGCCAACAATTTGTCATACATTGAGGCCAACAATTTGTTGTACATTGAGGCCAACAATTTGTTGTACATTGAGGCCAACAATTTGTTATACCTTGAGGCCAACAATTTGTTATACATTGAGGCCAACAATTTGTTATACCTTGAGGCCAACAATTTGTTATACATTGAGGCCAACAATTTGTTGTACATTGAGGCCAACAATTTGTTTTACATTAAAACTAATAATTTGTTATACATTGAGGTCAACAATTTGACATGCATTGAGGCCAACAATTTGTAATTCAAAAGAGTTAAGTATTGACAGTTCTAATCGTAAATGCATATGTTATGAGTACATTGTGTATGGTTTCTTTCTTACTTTTAGTTTTATTGAAATCAAGTAGACCAGTTAGATCACAGTTAAATAGTACTATTTAGATACGCGCATGAAGGTATCGCCAAACAACGCAAGAATAGATTGCGCTAATTACTTAACACCATATTGCATCTCAAAATTCATTAACTTAAGACACCTTTACGAGATGTAACAACTTAATTTTTTATTTAGGATCAGCAAAACCCTATCGGTCACACGCCAGACAATGTGACAGCATGTCGGTAAATAGTTTTCCGTGCTTATGTTATTTAAAACGACGATGTTTCAGACATCAAAGCCGTCAATAAATTAAGTGTTTATTTTTTTAGATGTAATTTTACAAAATGCGTTGTTTTAACAACACCTTACTGGCTTAACTGTAGGGATAACACACCTGTTGTCTTTGGTCGGTCTTAATGTTTAGTACTTTAACATTCTGGGAGACGCTGGTTTTTTGATAGGTGATTTTTTTTATAGTTTTCACTGATGAAAACGCACCGCATGTTTTGTGCGTGTGTGTAAGATTCTGGAATACTTCCGACCTTATCGCGGAGATCTGGTGTTCTGTTTCCAAGCCACGTTATTGATGTTTACTTGCAGAACAGCGCATTTCTTCAGGTACCTGTTATTTCATTTAAATCTCAACACAATGCGCCTTCCGCACCAATTGGTGTCCTGGGTGTGTGTCGGATAACATGGGAGATAAGATGAGAGACTTAATGAATCTTACTGTTAGTCTTGATAACAGAAACAAACATGTGTCCGAGTGGCTCGAGTTACTGACTTTTAACGCCTCAGCCAATTACCTCATAGGTTCAAGTATCAGTCGATGCAGACATCTTCATGTAAAAATGCGTCGGGGATTGCATTTAGACTACGTCCGTAATCTTCCTCCACCAGTTATAAATTTTAAGATCTGTGAGTGCTGTTAATTTCATTATTTAATTTAACAGTTATCCCTCATATCAAGTGACATGGAAAAAAGGCGCTGCATTGGTTGATAACCCCTTTTCCGGCATTATGCAGACAATTTCCTCTATTTTAAAGCATGAGGCCTTATTACAGGGAGCAGTTTTGAGAGAGAACTGTGCGTGCAATAGTGAAGGGAAGTTTCCTTGTCGTATTACAGGGAACTTGTCTTATCGTATTAGAGTTAACTGTGCTTATCGTATTAGAGTATGTTATTAGCGTTACATGGTTAACGTATTAAAGTTAACTGTGCTTGTCTTTTTGGCGTTAACTGTGCTGTCGTATTAGAGTTAACTGTGCTCTTCGTATAAGCGTTAACTGTGCTTGTCGTATTAAGGATAACTGTGATTGTCGTATTAAAGTTAACTGTGCCTGTCGTTTTAGAGTTAACTGTGCTTGTATTAGAGTTAACTGCTTGCCGTATAAGCGTTAACTGTGCTAGTCGTATTAAAGTTAACTGCGCTTGTCGTATGAGAATTAACTGTGCTTGCCGTATAAAGTTGGAAGTCAACTGTGCTTGTCGTATTAGAGATAAATGTGCTTCTATTAGAGTTAACTGCTTGTGGTATTAACGTTAATTGCGCTTGTTGTATTAGCGATAACTGTGTTTTTTGTATGAGAGTTAACTGTGCTTGACGTATGAGAGTTAACTGTGATTGACGTATGAGAGTTAACTGTGCCTGACGTATGAGAGTTAACTGTGCTTGACGTATGAGAGTTAACTGTGCTTGTCGTGTGAGAGTTAACTGTGCTTGACGTATGAGAGTTAGCTGTGCTTGACGTATGAGAGTTAATTGTGCTTGACGTATGTGAGTTAACTGTGCTTGACGTATGAGAGTTAATTGTGCTTGTCGTATAAGAGTTAACTGTGCTTGGCGTATTAGAGTTAACTGTGCTTGTCGTATGAGAGTTAACTGTGCTTGTCGTATGAGAGTCAACTGTGCTTGACGTATGAGAGTTACATGTGCTTGTCGTATGAGAGTTAGCTGTGCTTGTCTTTGAGGGTTAACTGTGCTTGACGTATGAGAGTTAACTGTGCTTGTCGTATGAGAGATAACTGTGCTTGTCGTATGAGAGTTAACTGTGCTTGTCGTGTGAGAGTTAACTGTGCTTGTCGTTTTATAGCAAAGTTTTGCTTATTATTATCACACAGAACTATGCTTGCTTTATATCAGGGAGCTGTGGTTGCCGTAGTGTAACTAACTGTGCTAGGAATGAAATTCGCATTTAAATTACGTAGACACCAGGTGCATTATTACAATTATATGCATAGCACACAGCTTTAATCAACCTTATATACCTGTACCCTATGTGTGTTTCGTTTGCCATTGGTAAAATGCTATTTCTAAAAAGGTTTATAACCGGCACTAGTATAAGAGGGTCAAAAGGCAAGTAAATTTCAAACCAATACACAAAAGAAAGAGAACAATAGCCAGAAAGAAAACTTTTATTGACCCTGTACACCGTTTGATATAAGAAATGGTTTAGTAGTAGCAAGATCAAGGTATTGACAAACTTACCGGAAAGTACGCATGCTGGAGAAATTCGATTGGCTAAATCACAACATTTGTACTTGGAACATGTTGTATTTGACGCGTTTGCTTGGTCTAGTTTGCAGACATGCTATGCTTTTTTTTCTCCAACTTAATCTTTCTCTTTATATTTATAAAAGTTGGAGATATTTTTCCAATATATCGCAGCAACCAGTTATGACCTTATAGCAACATTCAACTATTTGGTGGAGAAAGACCCTAGACAATTGTAAAAGTACCACCTGCGTACTGCAGATCAGCTTCCCACATTACATTCTTCACCCTGAACATTTTATAAAACACTTTCTGTGCTGTATATTGATTTAAGAATATAGCTTGCAGGCTTTATTTAATATTTAATGATCGCAAGGAGAGAAGTGATTTCGAATGGATCTCTCTTTTTTTACTTTTAGTTGCAGTATTTGTTAATAATGATATTGCGGTTCTGGTAGCGCAATCGATAATGCGTCGTCTCTAAGTACGTGAGATCCCGGATTCAAACCCGGGTCGTATACCATACTGATTACACTTGCTAAGGCTCAAGTAAAAACAGAACAAGAGGAGTTCCATGGCTGGTCGCACGTTGTCAGAATAGTGTAACTGGGTTTGGTACAATGTCCTGTGTTCACTACAGTGAAGACAGCATGTGCTTTAAGTGAACTCCGTCTGTGGATAAATGGTATGGTTTTGATAAAACAGTTAGCCCAACAAACAAACAAGACTACAATAAAACGCTGATGCAGAGCATCATAGTCGCCGGATAATATTGAAAAATGAAATGGCTGTAAACAGGGCATTGAACAAAAGAAAATGTTTTCGCAGTGCAGTTGCACATATGAGCCTAGATTTTCACGTGTTTATGACAATCTTGTACCTCGGACCAACATTTATATTGTTAATTACCAGAACAACCCATTTTTAATATATATATATATATAGTTCCTGTTTTAATAAAAAAATCATCCAAATCAACCTTCCATAAAATATTGTTAATACACAACAATTTAATTCTTAAGAAAATTTTCCTGTTGTTCTATGCCTGTCTTTGTTGGTCATTTTCGGTAATTATAATGTTAATTCGTACCGATTGTTTCGTTGATATACTCACGTACTTAGTATGTATTGATCCCAAGTATGTACTCTATGGCGTATATAAGTTGTTATTACTGGTCTTTAACTGTAGACATGTGTTAAACCGTATAAAGTGAATCGCTGTGTTATCCATAGCGCATAATTTTCAGTCGGAAACACATTGAACTGGGTATCTCTCTGTAAATTCATATTTGCCACATTTTACATTAGCACCATATGACCGACGTCACATTAGGTGTCTTAAAATTCAAAATTAGATTGAAAAATAGATTGAAAAGGCGCGTAAGAATTGGCTTGTCTACCAATCGTGAAACTGTCAGTCCATTTCTGTATGAAGTGTGCAGGCACTAAATACATAGTCACCATAAAAGGTACAACCAGACAGTTTAAATCCCAAGAAAACTTGATTGTCGAAGAAATTTTACACATATGTCTATTAAAATGTTTCTGTAGATGTCTGTGATTAGTGCAGTCTGGCCTTGTTGACGAATTAGTGCAGTCATGTTATAGAAATAAGAATCAACAATTGATATAAGTCAGATTTCAATTGTGTGTTTTTTTCTCACAGTTCTTATGTTCTTTTTATCTGTTTAATCGGAAGTAGTTGAATAAACTAACGAAACAAATCACCACAATAGATATATAACAATGTGGTCATTTTACTGCTGAAATAGCATGAACATAACCGTTCAAAATACAATCGCTTCTTGAAGATGTGACGTCACCTCATATTTCCAAAACCAATTATAAAATACAAGAACAGGATAGAGTTAGGATTTGAGACATCCAAGGCGCCGTAGAGAGAGCATGCGCTTTAAACAAGAAAATAACTATTCTGGGAACTAAACACCATCTTACACTGTCCATTAATTACCTTTACATAAACCTTTGACAGTAACGAACCATAACTCTTATGCGAAGTAGAGTATTTGCTACTTAGTTTTTATTGTTCTCTTCCACACCATTACAAGCTGCATTGCTTACATCGGTATACTCGGTATCTTTTGTTAAACAATACTTCGCCAAACAGCTGCGAATTTCATTAATGTCAGCTACTTTTTCATAATTGCAAGCTACACATGATTCCTGCACGCTACAACGTCCATCGGAATACTCAGTTCTTTTCTCTGAAAATTGCATCACGGAACAGCCGCGATTTTCTGTTTTAGCGAGCTACACAACTGTACTCATAAAAATGCATTCCATAAGGGGCACCCATCTTCAGAGCGGTGACAATAAGGGTCGCCGTTTTTTGGTTAATGTTAGGCCATTAAAATCCATGTACACTGCAATACTAGCTTTATCGATAAAGTTAAATGTATATGTTAAATAGACTAATATTTTAACTGACCCAAACGGGTCAGAAATACACTTTTGAGGCTTTTGATTTTTTTTATTATGAATTATTCTTTTACTGAAAATCTAGCGTCCTCGGCATTATTGTAATTTACCCACATCTTCTTTTAAATGCTATTTAATGTCTCTGTCTTTTTTATTATTTATTTACATTATAATTGCATTATCATGCGTATTGGTCACTCTTTTACCTCTTGAACCCGCTCCTCGAGACTTCCGCTCATGTTACTTATGGTTCATTGATACATCCAAATCTGTTTGAAGATTAGTTTACAACTTATTTTCTGGAAGTTGTAATTTATGGCCATTAAAACAGCATGAACGCGCAGTTACTGGAGATATCTGCCAAGTTGCTTATTTTTGAAGTGAACTTTGAGTTGCAGTCGAACAAATTGTTGCATGCCTTCATCGGATCTGATATAGATAGAACATAATCGTAAACTACAAGAGCTGTCGTTAAAATGAATGCTACTCCGCTACCCTGCTATTGCGCAGTAAATAACCATATAACGACTGACACCTTTATAAATCTACTTCTCTGTAAAAGAATAAATTTGGAATCACCAGGAGAAAAGTTAGCTGTTTAAATGGTACCTGTATACTGGAATTATTGTGTTTACAAAAATGCAGTTCAGAGGAGGGGTGGGGGGCATAAACAGTCAGTCGATGCATTACATGTTGTACTAGAGTTCATGTAACTTGCAGCAAGTTCGTGCAACTTAACAGTCAATCAGAGTGTTCAGTGATATAACCGACACACACAGCTAGTGATAACAGGCATTTAGTCAATATAAGTCTTGGCGAATGATGTTAGATATAATTCCGATAATAAAAACGACATTTAATCACAGTTGGTTAAATCTGCATTTTTTTCTCTTAAAAAATGGTATTAAACCACAATGAATAAATAAATTGAATTCTTCTTTTGACCATTAGATTTTGTGGCAACGAGTCTTAGGCGTCGAGAAACTATTTAAGCCGTGTATAGTATATGAACTGCGCGTAGAGTACAGTGATTGGCTCAATAGTGACACAACCATTGACAACACTTACAGTGCGGATCGTAGGGCTCCATAAGTCATGTACATAAGAAAAAGTGTGAACACATCGCTTGAAAACAAGTTTGAAGTAAACTTTTATCAATGCATGGTACTAGATGGTGAAGTAGGCGTCTTTTTCTTTTCAGTGATGATCGACAAAATAAATCCGTCATTTTTCGGCTAGTCACAACTATAACAGAACTATATTTGCTTCAAAATAATTTTCTTTTGACGTTTTGTTTTTGTTTAGTTGTTTATTTGTTTGTGTGTGTTGTTTTTTATTTGTTTGTGCGAGACGTTTTACCAGCTTCTCTTTTTTGTTACTTTTATTACGTTTGCTTTTTTAATAGGCTTTGCTAATTTACTAGTTTTTAAGCCATACTGTACGTCATAAGCGCTAAATGGTTGTATACATGTTCTATTTTCAGTTTAGCGGTAGCGACTGTGGACAACAACATTAAACTGGTGAGAGAGCTTGTGCGACAGGGTGATATTCCCCGAACCGAGCTCCAGGAATGTTTGCTGACTGCTTGTGCCATGGGGCGGGCCGACTGTGCGGCCTCAATCCTCGAGGCAGGAATCTCTCCGGACATTCGTGGTGGAGACGACGCCTGTCCGCTGACATTGGCCGCAAACGGCGGACACGCTGCCGTCGTAGAATTACTTATCTTATGGGATTGCAACGTCTTCCAGAAAGTTGGGTCTGAGCAGAACACTGCACTACATTTCGCCGCCGAACATGGCTTTATCGAGTGTTGTCGGCTTCTAGTAGAAGCCGGGGCAAATATAAATGAGAGGAATGGACATGACGACACGCCACTTATCTTGGCTTGCCTGAACGGTTATACGAGTGTTGTCAAATACTTGTTGGCCCACCACGCGGCGGTTAGACGGCGAGGCTATCTGGAAAGAACCGCGCTACATTGTGCGACAGAGAATGGCCATCTGCAAATTTGTCAAATACTTGTCAACGCTCAAGCAGACTTTGAGGAGGATGACTCCTTTGGAAACACGCCCCTTATTTCGGCAGCTGAAAAGGGTTATATTGAACTGCTTAAGTTTTACATAACCACTGGTTGTGATGTCAACAAGATGAGCCACAGCGGGGCAACTGCTTTGCACTTCGCTGCACAGCATGGTGATGTTGAATGTTGTCGGCTTCTGTTGAGAGGTGGTGCTGAGATAGATGCGCAAGACGTCCGGAGGTTCACACCGCTTATGATGGCAGCCATGAACGGACACGATGATGTTATAATTCTTCTCCATGAATGTAAATGTAACGTCAGTATGGTAGCCTATAATAAGCGAACCGCCTTACACCTTGCCGCCGAGCGAGGACACAAGCACTGCTGTTCCCGTCTCTTGGAGATTGGTTGCTTCATTGACGCTCAAGACGCGATGGGATGCACGCCAATCTATGCCGCTGCGGCGAAGGGTCATACCGATATTGTTGATTTCTTTCTGGAAAAACGGACGGATCTTGATAAAGTGCCAAATAACAAAAATACATTATTACATTTTGCCGCAGCCAGTGGCAACATTCAGTGTTGTAAAGATTTGATCGGACGAGGGTTTGACATTAATGCTCGGAATAGCGACGGCTTGACGCCTCTGATTAGTGCAGTAAAGAGCAAGCACAGGAAAGCCACGATTCTGTTTTTAGAATCGGGCTGTGAGAAAGATGCTCGAGGACTCCACGGTATGACTGCACTTAATGAGGCCGTGTTTAGCAACAGTGCCCACATTGTCAGTGTTCTTCTGGATCATCAAGCCAGTCCAAACATCGAGGACGACAGTTCAACACTTCCGCTTTGGTTTGCTGTTGACGCTGGTAACCTAGCTACAGTAAAGCTTCTTGCGAACGCCAACTGTAGATTCGACCTCCGGTCAACATTTAACGACACCTGTAAACCTTGCAATGCCCTGGAACATGCAGTTCACAAGCAAAAACTGTTTATTCTGCGATACCTTGCAGCTGTGTATTGCGAAGACGCCATTAATATTTTAAAATCGATGCAGATGCCGTCATGCGATAGCCAATCGGGACTGTTTACGCCGACGAAGACAACTGTATCGTCATTGGTGTCGGATGTGCCGTCTCTGAAGCTGATGTGCCGACGGAGGATCAAGAATGCTATGGGGTGGTTGGCCAGGTCTGGGGAGTCTGTGAGGTCACTAGGACTACCGAAGGCATTCGACAAGTTCATGTTGTACGAAGACCTGGAAGAACAGGACGGAACTTTTGGGAAAAACAATTAAGAAGTTTTTAATGACATAGTCACATGTTACCGCTTTTTCAACCAAATTCTAGTAATAAATTATAAGATTTTGAGTGTATTTACCGGTTACTCGAAAGTGTACCAGGAATGAATAATTATCTTTGTACATGTATTTATCTTTTGATATCTTTTTATATATTTTCGCCAGGCATTGAAACTTCTTAAAAGAGTCAGTCAAATGGAAAAATATTTATTATTGCCCTAATAAAGAAAACTTATATACATGTAAGACATTTTACTGACAAATTGTAGTTTCTTCATTCTTAAGACAATGTTAATTGAACTAAAGCTCGTCTCCAGCTGTACTCCGGTGATATCTGTTTCGGATGTGGGTATTGTATGATTTCAAATCTTAGAGCAATAGCAGTTGTGTAAAATTCCCCTCTTTCGATTATGAGGATATTACTCTTACATGACAAATTACATTCTGTTATCTCCCTTTCGTGAAGGTTTGGATTTTTGCTTTCAGCGGTTGAGAACGTTACATACTTCAGCTTTCATACAAATAATATTTATGGGATCGTTTTAATGAAACTACAGATTAACAGTGAAAATAAGAATATTTGTTATACAAAGTATATGAAAATACCCTCTCACAAGGGAACTAATACATTCTTTTTGCAAAATTGAGAATAACAAGTTAGAATTGTATGCAATGTGAAGGTAATATATTTGCTTGCTCTATATATTTTTACGACATAATCGCAAGACAATCGAATCTACTCTAGTACTCATGAAATATTACCCTAGGCGTTCCGATTTATCGTATGCATGCACTGCTCGTCGACGATGCCTTAATTTGGATGAAGAAAATATATATCACGTTATCAATACGATGCTTTAATGCAAGCTTTAACATGTTAATTTGTAACCATTCTATAGGGGACCACGATATTTACTATATTTTATGCATAATCAGCTATTTTCATAATTTAGGCTCGTTTATGATAAGCTTTTAGAGTATATTTACAGGCTTTAATGTCATTTGCTTTTGTATCTTTTTATATTTTCACTTATTGTTACCGTTATGTGTTTTAATAGCTCTACTAGAGTTACGTAATTTTGATGTGGTAATCTGTTCTTGTTTTATTTGATTCACATTTGCTTAATTGTCGTCAGACATTTTCGTTGTTTCACTGTTAATTTCGTAACCATAGGAACGCCTGACAGATGGAAAGTGGAAACATTGATTATGTTACAGGTGTATTCAGTTTTACTTATAATAATGCCACAATTGTAAGTGCGTCGTACACGAAATGTCTCCTTTCAGTCTCTTGTACAATGTACGAGTAGAAATAGACCGCAGGCATGTTTCTTAACATGTTGCATTTGGTGAACCACCCGTACTTGCATCGTCGTTTGTTTTGTTGTATTTTGTTACATCGCGCGACAAAGCTATGGTCATATTGGCGACATCCAGATAATTGTTGGTGGAGGAGGACTCCAGACCGGCGCACCACAGGTTAACTGGAAAATCTTGCCGCTTTAAAGTTATCGCACGGACCGGGTCTCGAACCCACATGGTGATGAGCTGAAAATTTACAAGTTTCATCTTCTTTCATCACTTAATAGATTCTCCTATCAAAAAGACAACCCAGTCTTGTGAATTTCAGCAGGTTCACATAAAGTCATATCAAATGCACTTTGACCTGTTGCAGGAGACACAGCAGCAAACTGTGCAAATGCATATCCTACAGCTTCCAGTTATAGCTAGCTGGCTGAGCTACACTATATGTTAAATTCTGGTCAGTTCATGTTTTGCGGGCTTAGCGATAAACATTTCTGAAGAAAAAAAAAAAATACGTAAGATTTTCTTATTATTGTTTGTTTTGTGTTGATGCCGCTTAGCTGTTATTTTGTCATTTAAGTCATGTTCACATTTACTTCATTTTGTCAACTTGTTTATTGTGTTCATCTTAAAATTGAAAAGGGCGCTATAGTAAAATTTAACATTGCAAAAGGGAAATATACAACTTTTGATTATATAAATATACATGTTGTATAAATTAGGGAAATATTTCAGTTTATCTAAAACATAAACTAGTTACGCGTTATTACCATCATAATAATCATCATTATTGCCATCGTGGATATTAATATTATATAGTTTGTTTTTGTTTAAGTACATTTTATTGTTATAATTATAGATTTACATATAGACAGCATATTGTTGTTCTTTGCATTAGTATTTATTAGGTGGTGCACTTTTTTTTGTTAAACGTTACCTATTATTTATTTGCCAAATAAAGTTACTGCATTTAACATTGTTATCTTGTTTGTGCTTTCCCTAATTAATAAAGTGTGTTAAGGTGTGCACATGGTGTGAAGGTATAGAAGTGTTCTAAGGGCGTAATGTTTTAAACTGCTCACCTATTTGATTATGAAATCGGGTTGTATATACTCGTCACACTATGTGACCTTAGCACATGGCCAGTTCAGTCAGGTTAGACCATACAGATCCTCCCTCATCCAGTAAAATTTCTTGATTTACCAAATATCGGTTCATGTTCAGAACGAGCCAAACATTGCAGGTCAGCTGGAAGACCTCTCCACATGAACGGTTTCACCCTGACCAGAAATGGGGATGATAACCCACGCGGCGAGGGACCTTGGAGTCAGAGTATATATATAGAGTGAATCCTGTATGGTGATCCATTTGTACATTTTATCGATCGCTGGGCGTTAGAGCGGTCATTTTTAAAATGGCGGTCAGAGTGGTAACATTGACGAGTAAATGGTTAGATTGCGACGAATTGTGGGGTTTTTGTGTTAAACAGGACGTGTGTTGTATTCCAATGAGAGACTGTCCAAGTATCAGCGTTTTTGCACGGATTGCACACATTAGTCCAGTGAACAAACCAATGGTACGACGCCGTATTCTGATTGCTGACGATCGGCTTGATTCCAGACTTCCCAAGCAGTCGCCTGTATTGTTTTCTTTATCATGTTGTTCTGTCCACTTGAAAAGACAATTTTCTCGAGTCTCTAGTAGACACATTCAAAATAGGGGTGTCCATTTTTACTCAGATCACATTAACCTACAACAACAACATAAAACATGTAATCATGATAACAAAAATGCATATGCTGTCTGACATTGTGTAGTTAAGCAGTTAAATATAAGTAATATAGAAAGTTTTAACCTTTTTTATTGAAAAATTTATTGTATCATTAAAAACTACAAAAATGATGACAGAATCAAACAATCAAAACGATGCACATTATATTTAAAATTAAGTGCATTGCCTTTCAATAAAGGAACTTATAGCTAATTTCGACCAAGTTAATAAGCACATAACACAAAGAATTGAGACGACTTTAGGCGCCTTTTTAAATTTTCTGATAGTAAAAACATTGAAAGATGTTGTGTTATTTTTTTACGACAAAGTCTTGCGTAATTAATGTACAATTTGATAAAGAGTGTCTCTGTTTTTTTTTGTGAAACTGTAATGTAAACAATATAGCATTTTGTTTCTGTGTTAAATTATCGAAAAATTGGCTAAACAGCGACTCAATGCCAATACGTGGTGGTTGTTTACATGTTTCGATAGGGCATTTACATATTTACTCACCTGTGACGAAAAGTAGGAGGTCCCATTTCGCTTATCAAATCAGCGATAAAACCGTTAATGGCCCCATTCATAAATGGCGTCGGTAGGCAATATTTCCAATCACGTGATTTGCACAAGACACTAAACATGCGTAACCTCCTCTGTACCATATGTATATGTTTGAGGTGTTTAAATTATATCAATTTAATGACACAAATATATACATATGGCATTTAAACAATGTTAAGTCAAGTACGAGGATGCAGCTACATTTTTAACTAAATAAAAACATACTTATCAAGCAGAAATAATGACCGAAATTTCAATGCATGAAAGCGCCGCACCTTAGTTGTTGATAGTATAACATGGCCGTTGCGTGTAACATGGCGCCAATCGACATGGCGCCATACATAGGACTTTTCCATGAAATACTACATACAGACGCCGTTCAGGCGCGGCGACGATTACCACCAGGGTCGTACTTAGGCCAATCTCCTCACAGCGATTACGTCACGCGTTGCTACTTAAATCTCTGCCCCCAGCAAGGATCACGTGACGATAGAGTATCACGTGAAGTAAACATGGCGGCCTCCTTAAACACCGTTGCGTCAACACACGGTCAAAAGTTATTGCTAAAATGAACAAAACAAGTACGAAGAGGTATACAACAGATTATTTTGGCATTTTTTTTATACATTCTAATAGTTAAAATATGTTTCATGCAAACATTTTGAACTAAATTTTGTAAACGGTCCAGACTTTAACGTAGTGACGTCACACGCTATGTATAATGTACATATTACTGTTTAACGAAAGCAAAAGTAGCAAAACTTGCTCATCATATTTTTTTTTTTTCATTTATCTATAAATATCAAGACTTTAAAAGATTCTGGACATAGAATAAGGCCTTAGAATATGGTTGTTTAGTCATTTATCTTAATTCAATGAATATTATAATCTAACGTATTTCCTACGCGGAACTATATTTTATGTAGGCACAAATCTCAAATTTTGGGTGAGTTACGAGTCGTAGTATAGAGATGACTTTAACGTAGTGACGTCACACGCTATGTATAGAATGCCTTAAACACGCCACGTTTGACTTTCATAATTTCATATTTTTTCATATTTTAAGTTACTTTTTATTTTTAATGTGATAAATTAATATTTTTAAAGGAAAGATACTATGTTTTGAGGAGATAAGTCCAGAAAAAAATAAAAAAAAAAAAAAACCTATCCGCCTGTATTTGGGCGAAAAACTTGCTGGTGTCAGTGATATAATGTACTGTCAAGGGAAGTAATCACTGCGGGGAGTTTGTACTTAGGCATGATACGATGTACACGTACGCATGGACGCTACTAAAGTCCGTGGGGGAAAGGGCGTGGAGAAATGTTCACCCGGAAACTAGTGTGCTTCTAGGTTGCACAGTGTGACTTCTTTACAGGTTTTAAGTAAAACGTTGTGTTACATACATTCAGATCTTAAAACGAGAACTTAAACGAGAACTGTATTTAATCACGACAGACTGCTTTATTTCAAAGGAGAGAAGCTAACACAAGCGCCAAATTTTCTTAGTATTTAGTTTGGTATTTTCTAAGTGTAGCCATTTTGTTGCATACCAGAAATCACTTGCATACCAGAAATCACTTGTTTAGTTAAGACATTTTAGAATATGCCCTGTTTATTGTCTGAGCAGACGAGCAACTTTGAAAGGGTAGCCATTGTTCTTTGTTTAATCTGCGGCCAGTTTAAATCTCCATGCTATAGGAGATGTGTAGTTTTAGGGGAAACCGAAATTATTATTATCTTGCAGAAAATGAGTTTTAATATTTGTATTTTTATCAGTATGTGTTTAATTCGTTATTTAAGAATATTTTTCCTTTGTGCACTGCTTTTGCACACGAATTTCTTGCGCAGTCAGTATATCTTCTGGTATAAGTATAAATAGGAGGGATTTTCCTCAGTCGGGGTCTCCAGCACTTTGAAGACGGTAGTTTAAATCAATCGTATTTTATTTTGCTTTTGTTAAATATTAATTCTAATTTAATTTTAAGGAATTAAAGACGAGTAAACTGAATAAATGGGAAATACATATTTAACTTGAGTAAATGTTATGTTTACCGAATTGATTGAAGATTACTTAAACTCGTGCGGTTGTTCGCATATAATGAATTTATATCATATATTAATTATTGTGCGTTTAAACGTTAACATAGAGTTTAATGCAGCGTTCTATATTTTTATTCTTAGTAAAGAAGTATCCTGACATTTATTAGATTCGTATAATGAAACTATTTTGCTCAATTGTTTATTGGTTAATAGATTAATTATTTAGTTGCATTTACATATCGTTGGTCATTATTTTAAATTCCGTTTAAATTTAGCTGGAGTCCACCCTTCAATACATCATCACCCATGGTGCCGTAACAATATGGAGATTACATTTAAAATAGTGTGAAATATATAATTTTCAGAAAATGGTTCAAGTGGAAATTTTGTCGAATTGATATAAAGTACTAGGAAAATCATTGGAAATTTAGTACCGAATTGTCTCTCAGTTTGTGTTATTAGAATCATAACATAAGAAATGTCAGTGTCTATGACGTAGGGGTGCGTTATCCTAACAAAAAAGATAAATGTTTTGTCGTCCATTCACTTCAGTAACCATGGTTTATCTAACAAAACATAAAAAGTAAAGTGGTAAACAGCGAACAAAAAGTTGCAATTCTGTGCATATCCCTCTAGCAGATTGTACCAAGGTGTGATCGTCCCGAGGACGGACTTATCTGAAAAGTCTTATTTGAAATATAGGAGTACAAAACTTGCCCCATACCAAATAAGAATGGGTACAGAAAAGTAACTAAATCGATTTAGCAATTTTACACATTTTTCGTGGTGTAAATAGGGGTACTACTTGGTCGCAATAAAAACGCACATTACCCTATATATGGTAATTTTATTGCAGATTTAATCCTTTTATGTTTTCATTCTTTGGGGACAGTGTATTCGCGGCTGCGTATTCTACGTACAGGCAGCTACGCGCCTGACCACTTACTATCCCCACTGCTTGGAGAGGTGGGCCCTGGGTATTTACAAATATACGTGTTTTTTGTAAGACTATCTGATCTAGGTTACTTAAATGATATATAAATATATCAGCTATTTTTATTGTGTACGTTGTACCAGAGACCTACACCTCTGTTCATTCACGACAAAAATGTTTTGCAACAATCGCTTCTTTTTTATGAGATTTTCGTGAAATTTCATAACAGAATACCCAGAATGACTGCTGCATATAAACACATATCATCAAAGATGCTAATACAAACCGATGTGAAATTAGCGTTAAAATATGGCAACTTAAAAAAAAAACATACCTTGACAATGGCATTTCAAATCAAGAAGTTATAAACAGAACCTTTGGCTTGACTCGAAGAATCTAATCATTTACATAGACAAATGATGACAACAAGATAGGCACATGGATGACAAAGACAATAATTTAATACATGTTTTTAATGGTATTGGTTGTAGTTAAGAAGATTCGATGCCCCATTGCATTGACAGCACATAAGTAGGTGCGCGGTCAGAATCTCTCAAAAGCCTGAACTAGAGATGTTAGGAAGATAACAAAAGCTTTAAATCTATGTGATCTACTTCTCTGCTTGTACGTATAGATAAATTTAGGTAACAATAACATTGCTAACAATAAACCATAAAATAAATTCGAATCTCAGTCTCTAACATACACACTTGTTTTAATAAAAATGCACTGGAATTAATTCTAATCAAAATATGTTTTTCTCAGTCTTAGGTTTGTTTAATTTTTTAAATGGTATAGATCTACAGGTAAATGTATTATTTGCATTTTACTTCATATACACGATTTTTCGAATAAAATCATTCCAAGAAAAAAGAAACTGTTTCACAATTATAACTACAATGTATCCACCTCAACAGTCATAACTAACATATGACTAGCGGTTTATGTCAACAGTGTTGTTGTTTTTTGTGGTTTTTTGTTGTTGTAAATAATGTTGAAATGTGCTGAATGCACATACTAAGTAATAAAGCTTTCAGCCCGTCAGTTAGAATTGAAGTTCATATGCACCCTCCTTAAAACTGCATTGTATTGTTTCTATTACACTTGCATAGTTTTATTATTGTAATCACATTTTAATAAACATAAATTGCTTCAAAGACGTAATAAACTGTAACTTTGTATGAAACAGATAGTAGAACAATTATTATTTTTTCGTTATCATTTTGATTTTACGATACATTTTGTGCTAATTGCGTCTCATTTTATAAATGACGACAGGTACATTTCATTATTGTTAATTAGCCACCAAATTTTCTTAGTCAACCAGACGTTTGCATTTAAGTTTCGAAAGCGTCCGTGCTATCCAGAACGGTGATAGTTTATAAAGTTACTCGTTAAAAAGGGGAAGTTTCGATTTACATGATAAAATGAGGCCTGACCAGCATAAAAAGAAGAAAAACGCAAATTACAAGAAAACACATGGGATACAAGCTAGTTCTGGTTCTGCTGATCAAAAACATAAAGGGAAAAATGAGGAAAGGCCAACTGACAAAACCAAGGAAACTTCTGGCAAACAAAAACCAGACCGTACAACGCGACAAGCGGCTGCAACGACAACGGCAGAAAATGTATGGATAATTTTTAGAATATTTATTTCAGAAATGAAATTATGATTGAAAAATCCACTGCTCTTGTCTGTGAAATAAAGTGAAGGCTTTTTAAAGAATTAATACGAAGCAAATTTCTTCTGTTGATACCTTTTAATCACAGCTGGGCACTTGATTAGTTTGTTATATATACAGAGATGTCATAGGGGAAGAGGTAATGAAACAATAAGTCACACTTGATGCACCTCAATTGGTCATTAGCACTCAACATGAAGTGCAACAGAGTGACAATAAATACCTTATTTACTCCAGCTTCTAAGATTTCAAAATCGAAATTATTGGAACACCACTTACTCAAGTAAAATATAAATATTTTGTATGTGTCGGCCATTTCAAATCGGTAATAAACATAATATCTGTGACTTGGTTGAGCTGCTCACAAATCTTGTTAGAATCAATAATTGGGGAATAAAGACCATGAACCAAACACTGAATCAGCACGACACATACAAAATATTTATGTATATAATTATTGTTACTGTGGCCGGATTAATCAGCACCCACTTACTTATGAGGGACTTGCCATTGATCTTGGTCTTATATTTTCTTTTAAAATGCAGTGCTTCACATAATACACTATTATTTTGCATGGTAAATAACCTCTATATTGGCATCCAGAGGCAGGAAAAACATCAGCATGTGCAACTTAACATGATGCTAAGTTACTATCCCCTGAATCTGTGACAATTTTTAGTCATGCAGTGACAATAGTTGCAAACTAAATATCATCATTCCGAATCAGTGCATCTACAGTCCAGGATTTGATATATACTAGCAAGTTTTAGCCTGTTTGTTATAATTATCAGTTTGGGAAAGTTATATCTATTTTATTGCTCTTGATTGCCAACTTCTTGGGTAGAGCCTTTCTGTTCAACAAATATGTCTTAATTACTTGCCTTACTTGTTTTGAAATTAACTTTGCACTGATATGCCAATGCTTATTTTGGTAATACTCGAATATTACGAAAAACATAATTTTAAAACTTCTTGGCCATAGCTCAATTGGTAGAGCGTTGACTCGCGGATCGGGAGGTCACGGGTTCCAACCCCAGCCTTGTCAAACCAAAGACTTTAAAGTTGGTTGTAGTGGTTTCCCTCCTATTGCTTGGGGCTAAGGGGACAGTATTACACCTGACTCGTCGGTGTCAGTGTAATGGACCTGCCGGGTTCAGTCCCTTGGCTCCTCATAAGTGCCCCTGTGCTATAATGCTAGAAATGTCACTGCACAGTATCGGCAAAAATGCTGGCAAATCCTTCCCATCCCACATTTGGTCAATATTCTTATTGAAACTTAGTTGACACTTTGGAGAAGAAGTAGTCTTGGTTTATGACTGTTGATAAATTAAAACAAAAATTATCTGCCATAAAATGGCAGTTTCTTTTTGCATTTGCAGAGCTTTAAAAGTCATCACAGAACACCATAGTGATAAAATTCATTTTTTTCTGGGGGAGGATCCCTATACCCTGCACAACATCCCCTCCCACACCCCCACCTCTGCCCCCCTCCCTCTGATCCCCCACTCCCATTCCAGCACACTTTCTGGATCTTTCTGTAGGTAAATTGTGCTTAAACAAGTTCAACTGTGGTTAAAAGAAAAGCAGCACACAGCAAGCTGTTATATTATATATATGTCTTCAATGAGGACTGCACAGAATCCCATATTTTAAATCTGCTGCTGCTTTTCACTGCATGGATCTCATGTGGATAATGGGTCACCTTAGATATATATTGCTGAATGTGAAATTAAGCATGCCTACAGCAAGCAGGCCAGTTTAAAGTGTTGTTAGATTAATAATGCAAGTGTTCTCAATGACTGAGTGTGTGTATGTCATCAGATATATTTATATATCAAATACCTTATTTAATAAAATTTATGACAAAACACCTCATTTTTACAGTAGTAAATGTAGTATTTTATAAAAGCATCAAGTTTTGTCAAACTTGTATTATTTGAAACAAATTTCAGAACTCTATCTTTAATGCATTTTGACTTTATCATCAAAACATGGTGTAAATTTAGGGAATAGTTGTGCCTCTCTGAGTTGTCAAACCATCATGCATATCAGGCTGCTGACAGTGCATCCTCAGATGATGAGCGACAGTTCCATCGCAGACAGCTGGTCAGCAACTGGAGTCGGTATGATGACCTTCCATCAGAGGACGATGATGACATACCACTTCAAAGAGGGGAAGACTTAATAAGCTATTGGCTCAGGCTGGTAATGCATTAAAACTATCGTAAATTATGATATACAATATAAGTCAAATGGTTGTATGAAGAAAAGCTATACATGCCTGTCTATAAATATATATATTTAATTCTGATAATTTTTTATTAGGTCAGGTCTAAAAAAATTGTCTTTTGTCAATACTTTAAATACAATTCAATCATTTGTTAGTGATTTTTTTTTAACCATTTTAATAATTAGAATAAGTTTCATAAATAAATGCTTATTAAAATACACTTGTTAAACTATCCAGGCTCATTACCACCGCATATATATGGAATCTCTCAACAGCATTAAACAACTCCATTTGTTCAATATTTCTACCAGACTTAATAGCAGAACTTTTCATACCTGTAGAACAGTGTAGCATTTCCTTTTAGAAATTTGCATTATCACCATTGGAAAAATAGACTGTTTTTTAAAAAGGAATTAAAATTAATGTCTTTTCCATCCAGGCGGGTCAGCAGCCCATTTTCGGTTCAAGGATGAAGAAATGTGGAGCGAGGACCTGGATGGGGCAGATACAACTGTCAATGTGCTGTCCCTGAATCTGCATGATGTTGCGTCTTCTCTTAATTGTATCCCATTGCATGAACGCCTGACTGTCTCGGAGAAGGTTTTCACTGTAGGTTCCACTGTCTAATATCATTTTACCATTAAAGGAAACTAGGGATGGAAAACCAATTAACCTGTTCCCATTAGGTCATCCAGTTACAAATTATTTTACCTGTTAATCAGTCTTAATACTTTTACTTGTACAGTAAAACCTCACTAAGGGGGACAACTGTGGTTCTTTTTTAAAGTGTCCCACTTAGGGAGGTGGTCCTTTTAGTGAGTTCATACAAATCAATTCATTATACTGCTGCTTGTTTCTAAGCTTTAAAATTATATTGCCTTTTTACTGTATAACTATTTAAATGTATTTATTGTATTATAGTCTATTTATTTTTATTTTTTTACAGTATATTTTATAATATTAGAATTTAGTCATTTTTCACAAGGATATAATTAAGCATAAAAGTAGATTTTCAGTATTTATTATTTGCTGTCAGTACTGAAAGAAAAGTTAACTTAAAAGAAATGAATTTTTCCTAAAAAATTCAAGAAATGAAAAGACGATATCCATAACGATGCCATGAATCAGTTTGTAAACATCAAACAATTTGTTGACTTATTCACGATTTCTATAAATGAATCGGCAATGTTGTAATTTGAAGTTGTATAGCGTGCAATCTAGTTCAATCTAGCAGTGTTTGAAGGCGTGATAAACTGATTAACGACACTTGGATAATGGGACTTCCTGGTGCTGTTCTGTGTCGCAAGGATTAAGAAAGGTGTGAATTAGTTAATCAGTTCTGAAATAACTGTGCCAGGTCCTGAGTGCCCTGATTGCTTTGTTGGTATTGGTGTAGCAATTGCATGGAAAAGAGTTGTGTTACTTGTGATAGTGAAATAAAATCCTAGCAGAATGTCTAGGCAGAAAGGCCTCGATATTCAAGTTATGTCCTTGCTTTTGGAGGCAGAGGGGTTATAAGTTGTTGCTAGCTACTTGGCTATAGATTCTTTGTTCAAGTAAACACAAAGCTTAACCCTATGATCAAACCTGTATACAGTTTCTTACTTTTACATTCCCAACTTAAAATATGTCGGATTATGTTACTGGTAGGTTACGATAAATGTCATGTGTTTCTTTCATTTTTTATTGCTTAACATTATTTTTAGTTTGCTTTTAACATGCTGCAAATACACACCTGTAGTTGGATAAAGAAATGACATTTGTTAAATATATTGTTTGTTATTTCAGGAAAAACAATTGAATGAAATGACTTCCAGAGCTAATGATGCTCTCCAGATATACAACCAAAATATTGATGAAACATCCTCTGTTGTTGTTCAAACAAAGCTGACACTAGACAAGCATAAGCTGCCAAATTCAGCTAAGCCAAACTGCAGATAGTCCCCAACAAAGTGCCCAGCCTGTTAATGTAAATGAAACCCCTACGTGTGTACAAACAAAAGTGACTGATTCATTCACAGAAGATGCTGTTTCAGCAGAAGTTAAATCTCTAGAAGATGACTTGGACATGTTGCTGTCAAATGATGGCCCAGCAGTTAAACCATCTGTGTCTCCAGCCATCAAGCAATCACAAGTATCTTCAAGTTCTGCCTCACACAATATTAAACCAAGTTTACCTGTATCATCACCAGGGAAATCTATTGTAAAACAGAAAGGTAGGTAACTATAAAGCTGTTCCAGTCTGTAATAACAAAGTTTGTTTTACCAGTAATGCATAGTTCATTAGATATCCTTTTTACACCCCTACTGCATGTAAATATTTTTAATAGCTGTGGTTTGTTAGATTTTATTATGTTTATACCAATACTTGCTGTTTCAATAAAAATAGTTAATGTTAATGTTAAACTTGTTTACATAATTTTTATTTTATCAGTCAGCAAAGTTACCAAACAGTAAACAGTCCTAAGTTTCCCAATTTCCCAGATGTATTGTATCATAAAATATCGAATTGAGACATAAACTGATGATAGTTAACTTATCTTGGAGGGAGCATACAGCTCTAGTTATCTCAACTCTTTACATTAATATATTATTTGTTGTTTATAGTTTCCTGTTTACAGTTACTTACACATACATTTGACTGTATCATTGATCCTCAATGTTTATACAGCCATTACTTTACCAGTTACATGCATAGATTAGCTTCCAGTCTTCATGCAAAGCCAATGGACCATGGACCTTGTCCACCAGAATTTGGCAGAAATCTCTGTTAATCCAGCAAAATCTTATCTGATCCATTAAAAGAAGTGCATAAAGGTCCAGTTCTTTTAAATTTCACATCTATGCACATGTACAGACAGCCGTACCTGACATCTGCTGCTTAAAATTCTTTAATTTGCAACCTGTTGACTTTTGTTTGATTCCTGCTGCCTAAACAAGTCTTTATTACTGATTAAAAGTTTTTGACTCTATCATTTGTTAAAAAAAAGTTATTTTCTCTTTCAGTCATCGGGAAGGAAGAAAATCTTGAGGACTGGCTGGACTCGGTGCTAGATGACTGACTTATAAAAAGGTGATATCAGGATTAAAAGTCAGTCACCAGTTAATAACAGAGTTCATCTTACTTTGATGTCCTTTGGCAACATCAGTGTGTAAAAAAAAGTGTATATAGAAGACCTTGATGCAATAACAAGCATTCAGCCCCTCTTGCATCTGCAAAACCAACACCTGACAACTAGAGAGTTTACTCTTAAGCTCACCAATGGGTTTTGGCTTTTCACTCTGTCAGCCCAGGTTCAAATCTTGTCTTTGCGGTAAAATAAGACAGCTACCAGGGTTGGTCAAAAATCAAACTGAAAGGCTTTATGTTTTGTTTCTTGCTTACTTATTTCTTTCTCGAAGTATTGCATAAGTATTAAATAGGCTTCTTGGAATAACAACACTGGTGCTTGTTGAAGGTTGCCTGTAAATCAAAGAAGACCCTGAAAGATTTGTCCTGTTTTACACACAGACAATATGCTTGTCAGCAGAAAGCTTGCTTCATATAGGGATTATTTTTTTTCCTGTCATCGTTGTCAAACATGTCTATGTTAGAGAAATCACAAACCTGTGTTATCAATAATTGTTCTTGAAACAAAAAACTAAAGGGGAAGGTTTTCCTACCTGTTTCTTCAAAAAGAAAGACAAAAATGACAAAGAAAGTAATTGTCCCATTTATAAGATTTGTAAGAAGAAAACAATTTAAGAACATCTTATGATGTACGACCATTGTACCCACCTTCTGAAAAAAAATTGTCATTTGACATTTTGCACTAGCTTAAACTTGATGGCAAGTTTCACTTGCTAATTGTTCTCAAGACACCCTTAAAGGTATTATTAATTTAAAGAGAAGTGTAAGGATCCCTTGAAGTACATGTAAAAACTGACCTGTTAAAATGCACCAGCAGAAATCTCAAATTTCTGCAAGTGAAGCAAGATGCTACAGCCTAGAGGTTAAGTTCATCATTTGGAGGATGTTATTAGGATATTACGTATCAGTAGTCTTAAAGGTTGCATTTTCACAGCAGTCAATTTAAAAGGTATTCTTGTATAACATTGTTACTTCGGCCCAATTGGGGGGAGGGGGGTGGGGGGGGTCTGGAAAAATAACATTTTTTTTATAAGATATTTTACAGTGACTGCATGCTTTTCTCTGTAATTTTTATTATAGATCATCTTTTAAGGTCATAGAGTACAAATGAAACTCTTTTTACTTAAGCTGCAAGCCTATTATTGTTTAATTAGCAAATTGTGTACAGGAAAGTTACAAAACTTTGAAGTCAGAATCTGGATTTTCTCAAGGCCTTGCTTGCTGGGTCTCCTGCAAGCCAGACATACTCTGGGTGTAAAGCGGCTTGATGACAAAGACATCTTTGTCTTTTGAAAGAAAGCATGTATACATATTATCTATTGCTAGATCATATGTGTTATTGTCATGCAAAATTCATTGTTGGTTTTTATCGAGCATTTATAAGATGTAATTTGACCAATTGTGACAAGTCTTTTAAATGAAATGGTAAAAATTCTTATGTATTGAAGCTTGCACAAAGTGGACATATTGAATGGATAATGTATATTGTATCTGTAAAATAAACCATGTTTACTTTTTCCTTCTTAATATATGAGAGCATTATACTATGAAAAGACCTTTTGAGCTAACTCATCTCTTTTGAATGGAGAAAGTTCAATAAAAACAATGCATAGACTAGTCTTTAATTAGCTTTATTTTTGTATACCGGTATGTTACATTTTATGAGTACATCAGAAAATTATTGTATATTGCACATCATTGTTTCTGGCAGTTTGTTGACAATAAGCATAGGCAGATTAAAATATACTTATAAATAACCTGTTATGGTAATTGTGTGCTATTTCCTGTAGTTGAAAACTACCTTCTGATAAATTTTATATGTGAAGGATAATAATATTAACAATACTTAAAAATATGTGATGTCACTAATCTGTAGACTAATTTGATATAAACTTGAATAGATTTTACTTGAAATATGTGTTTTTAAACCAAACTACAAATTTTGTACTCTTAATGAAATGTGTTTGAAATATTCATTTAGTATTAGTGTAATACAAATTATAAAAATTCTAAAAATGTTCATGTAAATAAACAAGATTTAATGACTTCACACTCAAACTTTAAACCTATAAAGTAAAGATTAGACATTTTTAACAAAGTGTACATTCCCATGGTTTATTTCTTGTTAATTGTCTGTTGACTTAACATTTAATGTCAGTAACTCTGTAAGGTATACAAATTAAAGTTCATCGTTAATTTGTTTTAAAAGAGCAACAAATAGCCCCATACCCTCGAGGTTGATTCAGAATATTATATTAAATTATTGTGTGTACATTTGGAATAGAAGAGCACAACCATGAATGTAACATTCACACTGCAGCTACTGTCTATAGCCCTATACAGATAATTAATAATAATGGGAGATAATTATGATGAGAATATATGAATTATAAAGAGAATCATAACAGAACTGAGCTCCCTTCTACTGATGAGGTTCACAACGATTCCTCTGCGGCTCTTATTTCTGTTGACACATCATTTTCACGAATTCTGCAGGAAAGTAAAAATGAAATTGGATATTTAATTGCATAGGTATCATTATCAATTATTGTTCAAGTTGTTTTGTTTTGATGATCAGCGTCAGATGAAATAAAAAATATAGCATATGTGAACGTTATCTTTTATCTGTGGTCTTTAATTTTTTTGAAAAGCTGCAAGTTTCTTGGTTTTAAAATTAAGTACATTTATTTGTTGTCTAAAGAACTGCAATGAAACAAATGCTATGTTCAAAATCAGGTATCATAATGTGTATTCACAGCATATTTCCAAACTTGAAGCAGTAGTTATACATCCAGGTCATGTATTTTACTGGTGTTCTACCAATGTGACAGCAAAAGTATTGTTATATATGTTCTAAATGGACACTTCAGAAAACGAAAGCATTGTGCTCGTTTGTTGTTGTTGTTTTTTTATTCCCTACCTTCATAGTCGACCATCATGTCTCCATCCTTATCCGCCTCCTGGATCATTTCGCGGACCTCCTCGTCCGTCAGCATTTCTCCAAGGCTCGACATAACCTGTCGCAGTTCCTCCGCAGTGATCTTTCCATTACCGTCCTTGTCGAACACTCGGAACGCCTCGCGAATTTCCGCTTCACGATCGGAATCCCGCGTCTTGCGAGTCATCATCTGCAGAAACTCACTGAAGTCGACTTTTCCGTCTCCTGGAAGGAAAACCTGATAGATTTACTTACCAAAAAGCAAGTATTTTAATAAAAAATTTCGACAACATTCACTAGGTTAAAAAGTTAAAATGTATGAAGATTACTGTCTCATTCGTTGATTCGTCAGTCATCATCTAGAAAATGCGCAATGTCGCTTTATTTAAAAAATGTCGTTATTAAACTTATTTTTTTTTAAAAATAAACAACAACGTTCCAATATGACGAAAGTAAACCTCACTGCATCTTCAGGGTTTACCTCGTTTGGATATGTCGCCTTGTAATGTGCAAACATTGATTTAATATGTTTGAGCAAACACTTATTTGACTAAACGAAAGCCGTTTCTATATAGAAGTCTGCAAATCGTTATCTCTGTAAGTCCCAGTTGTGATTAAATGTCTACTAGAAACAGTCGTATTTTTTTTACAATAGTCAAGTAAAAACAACCGTGTTGTAACATACATATTTAAAAAAAATTTAAAATAAACGTTCAAATCTGAATCAATTTACTCAATGACATAGCATAAAGGAACTGATTTACATGTATAATACGTTGAATTGTCAATTAAGCGGTTATTATTATGACGGGTAACAAGGGTGTAGAGTTTCGGCGCCTACTTTATTCGAATTGTCTGCAAATAAAGCCAATATTTTATCTTGCAGTGATATATGAGTAGTTTGGTACGATAACTATTTCTATCAATGAAATGACAATTAAAAAGGGGTCATCTCAGAATTCTGGGTCATGTCGACAGATTCCCTGATACGATTGTTTTTCAAGCACGGTTTCTCTGGTACGTACCGTCGGCGTCGATCTCGTTGATCATGTCTTTCAGATCGGCCTCGGTAGGTTTCTGACCTAGCGACCTCATGACGGTACCCAGCTCCTTGGTCGTGATCGTACCATCCCCGTCCTTGTCGAACAGACTGAAAGCCTCCTTGAACTCTTAAAGTGTAGAAACATAACGCTGTGTATCAGTGTTTCATGTACATATACGTGAACATAAAATGTGTGTTTGTGTCGCAGCATCGAATCGTACCACCAAGCCACATCCCGTTAGCATGCTGCACTGCAACACATTTTGCTCTAAGTCTTATTCTCAGGCAAGATTTTGTTTATTCAAACGGTTAACAAGTTGGTGCACGGCTTCTGAATAGCTTGCTTGCCACTGTATCAACAAGTGCAAGGCTCATTGAGATCGAAAGTTTAATGTCAATAATATATACAAACTATATTTAATTAACAGTGTCTGATTCTTAGCTTGTTTGCTTCCTGAACGAGATTGGTATTCTTAATAATTATAATTTTTTAAAACTGTTTATAATACTAACGTTATACATTTAAAACTATTTAATTATTAAACCTTTTTTTCAATTATAATTTATATTATTTTAACATGATAGATTTTTAGATTTCTGTTCACGTAGCCTATTTGAACCTGATTATAGTATGTTCTCGTTAAACTTCAATGTATTCGGGGCCGTATGACCTATCAAGTGTCGATGTGCCGTAAAACCCAAAATACACATACAGAGGTTGAAATATAGGCACTTCAAACCATTATCGAGTCAACTCTTTAGCAACGCGTTTTAAGCGTCTTCCTACTATAGTTGTAACGATACAACCAAACATAAAAATAACTGATTACATGTGTTTTATTCCCATACTACGTCAAAATTTGTTAATTAGAATACAATTAAAAAAATACAGAAAGATGTCCAAAACCAGATTAAGCAGTGCTGAATTCACTTTAGACGTATGGGAAGAGGTCCGAATACAAACAGCAGGACAGAACACGAGAGTAATTTAATTTCGACTTGTGCAAAGTACATCGCCGTAAAATGCAATTTAAACAAATCACACATATACATATAGTATTAAAACATGTTCAAGTGACTAGTGAGGATGTTAACAACATTTTAAAGTTAACTCAGAATATATTTTTGATAGTCACCTAACATTCTATTCGTAAAAGCGCCGCACTTCACTTGCAAATAGATCCCGCGCTAGAAGACAATGACACAGTCTCTTAACACATCCGAATGGCTAGATTAACTCTGTACTAGTTCCATTATCCGTTAGTTTCCCTGCATCAAATATATGTAAAAATATAGAGAAAGCAAAGCCCCCTACCCTATGACCCCAAGACAGAACCCAGCAAAGCCTCTTATGTATCTGAGCATAGTTGGACATAATCCCTCCTGTACATGTTTAGGGCGGACACCTTTCTGTATGCTGTGGGTTTTAAACGTGGGTGTAAAATGTCTTTTATTATGGACAACAATACGCTGGAGGAACCTGAAACTTATTTTCTTACACTTATAAACGGAAAAATGTAATGAAACCGTTTTCTTTTACAAAGTCATGCAAGGTGAACACTATTTTTCATCAGGTTCAGGTTTCATCGATGCAAGAATTCGTTATAGTTAAGTGATGACAGTGTTTGTTTTCTTTGTTTGTTGTTGTTGTTTTTGTTGTTGTTTTTTCTTGAATGTACATAGGGAATTTCTGCTGCTTAAGAAATTAACGTTGGGATTTGTCCGCATATATTGGAGAGATTCTGACCGATTATTTTAAAATACACAAGTTTATTTACTGTCCGGAGTGATTTTGTCCCTTCACTTATATCATTATAATCGACAGTCCTTCTCCAGTGATAGATAAAAAAAACATTATTACCTTTAGTCATAATCATTTCATGACTGATTACTGATTAAGCTACCATGAAATTGAATGAAAATATACAATGGCGTCTGTGAATCTATATCACTTATAAATTAAATTTATGTTTTGTAAAGTTACCACATAAATTTTAACTTTTTTTTCAAAATATCATCTGGACCTATGCACAAAAAGTTCTTAACGATTCTAAGCACTTGCTGAACTGGATAACGGTCAGCCCAAATCAAACATGACACACCTAGTTGCTCAGGTATGTATTCAGTGAGATCTATTAAGAGATCTATTTTACAACTAATTATGCCTTTTTTATCACATTGATCCTAAATTCGATGCTAAGCGAGAAAGTGACTGTGTGGACAGAAAACAGACCAAGTAGAAATTCTGATGTAAGAAACACGCACGTGAAAGGTCAAATGATCAGATAAATTCATCGAATACTTTGTTACCATTATTACAATATAATACTACATCTGTCGCAGAAATAAATGCTAGGCTAGAGATAAGCCACAATAATCGGCAACTTTCTGGACAATAACTTGAAACTATGCATATCAAAATAATGCACGTGTATTTATAAAGTTACAACAACCATGCATTAATTTTGTGATTTATCAAGAATAATATGATCTTATGTAGCCCAGTATTTATAACCCTTCGGTAGAAAACCAAGCTTCTAGCAACATATTGACAGGGATTTTAAATCTGATTGAATCTCATGAACGCGCCGATAGGTGAATGGTAGTTCTCCCGACTTGATTTAAAATGTATATATACATATATACTTTATAGTTTTAAATGTCAATGTTGTACAACACATAAGTAGGTATGCCGCGCGACACGTAAACAAAAATAGACCAACCAGACAAATGCAGAATAGTCTTGATAAATGTAAAACTGGTGACAAAATTTATTGTGCATAGCACGTTGTGTATCTTGTCTGTTTTCGTCTGCAGATTTGCTATACCTGATAATTATAATAAATTCCTATCCAATTTATCTATTCGCCGAATGTTATCGGCGAATTTGTTTTGCTAAATTGAATATATATTAGCCCCTTCCTTAACATATTTGTAATATCTAGGTCTAATATTGTAAAAATAAACTATATTTAAATATTATATATTTACTACAAATATTACTGGATAATCTTCAACAAAAAGTGCAGATCCTGAGTAGATATTTTACCAGCGTGAGTTGGCTGAACTGGACTACACTACTAATAAAAGTTACATCAGTTCGTGCTTTTAGCAATGTAGAGGTTGATGAATAAGCAGTCATTGATCCAATATATTACATGATTCTACAGTCCTTCTGTTGCCAATTATTAATAACCAGGCGTCAAGAGCAATGAATCAAATGTAGTCTTAATTAGTAAAGTCGCGCTTCTCTTGTTATTAATTCATTCGGATCACCTTTACTTTCAGAAAGTTCTTTTCCGAACGTGTACATAAAAAAACGAAGATGATGCAAATGGTCACAGCGCTGGTGACACTCGGACAACTCGAACATTTCTACGAAATTTCTACGACTCGTCTAGATAACGCAAAGCAGAAGCGAATGGGTTGAATTTAGTAATGGCTGTTCACTGCGCTCGGGTGGAACCATCGTCACGCCACATACCAGCTGGGACGGCTGGGAGTTCCAAATGCTTTGAAGCTTAACATTGGCATAACATGTACAAACTCAAAGAATTAATTATTTTTAACAATCGATATCATTTGATTGTTGAGCTGTTAGACCATAAACAGGTGTACTACGAGACAATCAAATCGGTGTGTTTAATACAGATAAAGAAGAAATTATCGATGATTTTCCATTTCCACAATGATGCTACTTATAGGCCCATGTTTACAAGACATCCTTTAGTAAGAATTCCTAAAGTCATTGATGTCACTTAAATTTCAGGTCCCCGGACCTGGTAGCGCAATCGGTAACGTCTGCAAAGCTGCGTGAGAGCTCGAGCCCGGTCCATTAAACCAAAGTTGTTAAAAAGAGTAGTGGTGAAGCTCCCTTGTTAACGCTCCAGCAAATATACAGGTACTAGTAGTTGCTAGACTGGTCTGTCTGGTTTTAGAATAATGTGTCTGGGAGTGGTATCATGCAAGGTGTTCATGTCGTGATATACACAGTGAAGGCAGCACTTAATTCGCTCCAAGTGGACATCGTCTCCACATTTCTGAAACACTGTTGGTGGGACAACCAACCCAATCAACAAAAACATTTCAGACCACAAAGTACAGAGCAATGGTAAGTACTCTATTGGTACATCACTTAATCCCTTCTATATTTGTATGTCAAGCAATGTAGTTCAAGAGCTATCCGAATGTATTTGAACGTGAACGTAAGCAAATAGTAAACAAGTTATTTACATTTGTTACAATGTAGACGTGTAGAAATAAACATACTGTGTAAGTGTCGTTGAGTGCAGAAATCCCGAACACTTGACCTTTACTAAAATAAGTCTAATAAATATTAAATAATGTTCTGTTCTGTCTTTGTTGTTGTTGCTGTTGTTGTTGTTTTTCGACAAAGAACTTTGGCAAGATTATTGTATTTTCTAAAGAAAATAACATGGGTATTATTTGCATGAAGTCGATAAATCGAAATGAAAGTTGTGAATTCGTGATCCGGACTGCGTTGTCTGTCAAAATAAAAGCTCGAAAAAAAAATAAACTGCTATATTTAGCTTTAATAAAACAAACAAAACAGAGTACAAAGACAAGTAATTGTTTAGTATGTTTACAACTTACAAACGTGACTCAAAACATGCGGATGTAAACTAAATACAAAGTGTATTTTACACGAGTTGATCAAACGTGTATGTTGTATATCTCATCTAGTTACTGTGTTTTTATTAGCACTTCAATGTCTTGTCCTCTACTACAACATGATAAGCATCAGTCAGGCGTTGGCATGCATTGTGCACCAAAATCAGACAGCTCACAATGATCTGGATCATCACAATGTGCCAAGGGTATATGTATCGTGTAAAGAATTAATTATGGGTTACGTACAAATATGGTACACTTGTGTGTAAAATGGTCAAAATTGAAATTAATAATGATGGTGATTAATATTATCGTTATTATTATTATCGTGTTGGTGGCGTTATTGATGTAACTGGCGTTGCTGTTGCTGTTTTAAGACAAAAAGTTGTAAACTGTTAAAACTGATTGACAACATTAAGTCATGGTTTATTTTTATACGCATTTGAAAGCGCCAAGTGTTTGTTATTCAGTTGCACTTGACAACTATTGTTTTACAGCCTGTTAAAAGTATGTACAAGTCAGAAATAGCCGGTTCTCTATTAAGTTATGTGTAGTTAAAAACAAATGTGCACATGTGGTGAGTCAGAGGTACACAAACAGGAGACACGAATATTTCCGTGACAACAACGCATATCTTTTATAGTGTATTCTATTTAGTTTGCCTTTCAACAGGCAAGTACATACGTCATTCAGCCATTCAGCTACCCCACCCTCACCTTTATACAATAAATGCATATTCAATTACAGGCACTTTACAAATCGTTGGTAAACGCACGTCAGCGTGACAATTCTATTTTTAAATCAATTGAGATAAGGGTTACAGTATTATATTAAATCTACTTTATCACAAGTGCTCATCTGACCACAACTGATCTTCACAAAGTAGCGTTGGATTTAGGACTGGGCGAAGTAAAAGCGAAGTAAAAGCGTTGCTACGGGTTTCAGTGACTTGTACCATTTGAAGCTAAACAATCTAGTATTTGCTTACAAGCTGTGAGAAATGTCAAGTGTATAAATAGTAATAAAAACATTGTGATATGACATACGTACGAGACGTGGTTCTAGGCACCTTGGGCACTGTGATGAAACCACTGTATAGTTAACATCACTATTAAACAATATATAGGACGATGCTAGTATTGAAATAAATAGAACAATCAAATGATGGACAAATAGTAAACCAATATACTCACCCGCAATCTGTTCGTCCGACAGTTTGTCAGCCTGTAACAGTTAAATAATAAAATCTCTATGTTTGGTTATGTTTATTTGTAATATGCACACATACAGCAGTTGTATATATTTTTATTCAGTCAAGAGACATTGGAAATTTGGAATAAACTAGAAAGAATATAGTTCAAGAGAACGTGCTCATTTCTGCGGACTTTTCCCTTTTACGCTGCTGCCTCCCAATTGTAATGATTACCTTTGCGGTTATTATCTAAAAGGAATGTTAGTATAATATAAACCAACTTATTTCCAGAACAATACATATGCTTAAGAATAGTATCAGCGAAATTTGAAACCCAATACACGAAATACGATTTACGATAAAATACGTATAGCCAAAATTGTATGCATCAGACCAGAGCGACGCCCACTTGTTTGGTTACAGACACATGTATCAACACAATAGTATCAACGTCTGTGACATGACACTTTATAAATTAAATGATGAAATTCAATTACCAAAATATAATTTCAATGCGACATCAACACATTAACTAATTGTTTACCTGATGGAAATCTTTTCATGTGCACAATCGTACACCAACACAGCCCGTATACTTAATGAGCTACTCCACTCTGCTTACATATGAGGTTGTTAAAATATACATATGTACCAAATTATATATATATATATATATATATATATATATATATATATATATATATATATATATATATATATATATATAGGCTTATATCGGTTTCGCATTCATGCATATCACGCGTTCTAGCAATACATTATAAAGATCCATATATTTCACGTTACATTTTGCAATTGTCACTTTGTAACACCCTGTTTAGATTGTTAAAACACCAAGAAATAATAAAACAAACTTACCATATTTTAGAAAACAAACAAATGATCACACACTGAATAATTGAAATAGTTTCCTTAAAGCCGCGGTAGCGTTTCGGGTGTTAGACTGTACAGATCGGGTAGCAAATCCCTAAATGGGATGTATTATTGGCGGGTCGGTAGCGTCGCTATCCAACAACATGTCTAGCAATAGTAACCTCCCCTTATACTGTCAACGCCAAAGTTTATGTGCCATCTCCAGTTTAGTTATATCCATATATGGATAATTGCACAATGACGAATTATTGTTTGTTGTTATACAGTCTATGTCTTCCCAATAGAATGCACATCGAGGACAATGACGCAAACTCTGGCGATATGAACCAGCGATGAATATTGCATCATACTTCTCGTTTAAATGATATATGGTGCATTTAATGTCTTGTTGCCAAATGGTGAAAATAGTTAAAGTTTGGTGTATATTTATACTTATGTGCCACTCATTTATCATCATGTGACCATCTCGTGATTTGTGTCGATGCAGTTGCATACCGAGTGACGTGCCATATTGGGTGATCACTGCTGTAAACATATGAGCTCTTATCTTGCACGACTCGATCAGCCCAGCAACTGAAAGCGTCTGGACATACACTTTTTGCTTCTTAGCCACTCTAAATGATCATTGTTTCCATTTGTATAAATACTTGAAAATAACTGAACTTTTACGAAGTTAGAGCAAATGTAGCGGTAAGGGTCCGTGTCGCAGTGTGTCTCTGTCGGCGGGCTGCTGAATGTGGGTACGGTTTCAATGCGGCTCAAGGTAGTCACAACCCTTATCATACTGCGGATAATAATTAGCAATAAACAGTTTTAGATATTTGATAACATCTGCAGGCACATGTAACAGTGCATAGTAATGGATCTTAATGCAGAAAAATGTACAGAGTCTGATCAGATAACTCCCAGCGGGAGCTACCTGCTCTGGATCCATACTTATTTCATAATCCTGATCAATTAGTGATCAGCAGGTTATAAGGTAAGATAACCGACAGATACATTACACGTACTCTCTGGTATGTCGTATACATCATTCATTGAGCGCCCTCAGTTGAGACCTCGCCAGCTTCTGTGTAAATTGTACATCTTAATACATTCCTGCCGTCCAGCTGTCTCCGCCAATATTACTATTTATAATTTAGATTCAGTGCAATGACAGTAGTTTTACAATGCTCAGGTAGTGTTACATTGTTAGAAGAGACAAGCTTTGCTAGTATTGACCGAGTACTGTTGTATGTTATGTATAATACTGTTTCTCTCGGAACGTGTAAAGGAGAAGTGTTAGAGTAAAAAGGGGACAAAGGCGCAATGAAAAACGTGAAATTTGTTTGTAACATTGTAAGCATTGTACAGCTGTTTTTAAAAGCCACAAAATTTAAATTTGAATTTAAAGTGTGTTTTTCTTAAAGAATACGCAATAAACCTTACCCCGATCACAGATACATAAAAAGCTCTCTTCAGCAACAGTGGTGGTGGAACAGAAAACTGTTGCTGATGAGAGGTGTTGACGTGCAAAGGTCATGACTTGTGCTAAGATAGAATATCATATTCTTTCACCTTTACTCATTTGATTAGTAAATAATATTAAACGTGTATAACTTTATATATTTACAATATAGTTAGCTTTTATAGAAGAAATGAAAGAAGATACATATATTCAAATTGTAATGTTTAACACAGTAAATATCTTTATTAGAAGACTCCGATAAGTTTTGAATAAAACAGAACTAATATAAGTTAACGATTTATGTAGCATAGGAAGACAACTTGCCGAATATGGTGACGCCAGATTTGCATGTATCAAACCAAAAACAACAGAAAAAACAACAACAACAAATTCCCTTAATTCAAATAGATTTACTAGTATACGCGTTTTGCACTTCTGTGACACGTGGCTATAATGCCTATACGTCATTATTACTTTAGGTATATTTTATTTAGATTACTTTACAATACATAACATACGAGGTTTAATTCAAGCGAAAAAAGGGACTGAAACAAAGATTGAAGCTCATGATGTGTCGCACTATCGTTCGCTCATCGATAGTGTTATTCTCTTTATTGTTACTTTTATTTGTCTGTCTAACTGATTGTCCAGAGTCAATGACGTGAACATTAGATTATGTTCAGTGATAACCACGTTTAAATACTTAATCATTAAGTTAATGAAATAACTCTTAACTGCATACTGTCATATGTCATGACTTTGTCAGCCAGAGTACATGGCTTTGCTGTCGTGTGTGAACATTGAACTTAGCAATATCGATATTGATAAACGACAACCACAATAACTAAACTCTCCAAACCAGATAATCGATTATTAACCCGGGATAGGAATTCGTTTGAGGGGAGAACGTCGGTAAAAAGTCATGAATTTGCTGATGTTTTAAAGGGCAGATAATTATAAGTTGCCACTTACCCAAACAGGTTTAATGTTATATGAATATTGTAATATTCGTAATGCGCTGTTATTTGATAGCATATTCACTTTGTGTGTTATCTTAAATATATCTATCATAAGCGATAACTAAGTGGCTTAATATCGCACTAGAATTACCATCATCACGTCGTTTTATTTATTTTTGAATTTCATACAGATGCATGTAGCAATCGGAACTCCTCGGGTAATTCCGTCCTCGGTACACTCCAATCGGAACTCCTTGGCTTATTCCGTCCTAAGGACAATTATTCCCTCGGATGTTTCTGGTGGAATGATACTTACAGAAATCACGATCGTTTTGTTCGCCGGAAGTCGGAAGAAGATGCTTAAAATGTAATTCGCACAAACATATACGATGGTGTCGTTTGACAGCTGTGTCTTTGCAGCGCCGGGTAAATTAAACTTGGAAGATTTAAATTTGAAGCAGCCACAAAGTGAAGTTTTACAGACATGTAACTATAGTGAGCTGTCATCCGAGCTGCCATCTTTGTTTTGACGTCTGTCACAAAAGAAGTCCCATTTAGGGAAATGGCTGAGTTAATCCGACTACATACGTTCATCGAACAGATGATTCGTAAATTATCCGAGGTGTTCTGATTGCGGGACACTCATCCAGATGACTCGTGAATTATCTGAGGTGTTCCGATTGATGCATGTAAGCAGTGTGCAGCCACAGCAAGGACCACACAATCATTAACACAGACAACATAAACGCGAGTAGGCTAATAGATGGACGTCGATAAAATGACAATAAGTGAGTCTTTGAGATTTACTTCAAAATCATAAATCTGCTATAATGAATGATCCACACATTCTAGCACGACTCAGATATAGAGGATCAGAGACAAGTTGCAATTTAAAGGTGGCATCCACATTTTGGACCGAAACTCTGTTTTTTCTTAAAATTAAATAAATTGTAATTAATCGAAAATGTCCTGCAAAATGATATTTATGGATGCCCTAATTCTATGTGAAAAGTTAAGCATAACACTCCACTCGTCATCACAAATATGTATTTTGTATCTGAGCCACGCTGCACAGTTAGTTATTTTTAAACTTAGAAAGCCACGTGCTCACTTACTTTTAGGTTTACATTCTGTCATCATCCGGGTTACTCGCTCTGACATCGATGTTTATTTTAGCAGAAATCCCCATCGTGCTTTTTTTATAGATTTTGAAAAACTACACATTTAGAGTGACCCATTTCACTGTCTAACAACTGAGGTAGTGTCAAAATCATACTTAGACGAAATTACGAGGTTTAGATGCAATTATGCCGTAAGATATTGCTACATGTATTTGATATAAGCAAACTAAAGTGGAATCCGACAAATTGGACCAAAATATTGTTTCTCAAATAACCACATAAGTCATTGTTACTTGAAAAGATCCTGTAAAATGCTGCTCATTGATGCCCAAGATCAGTGTGAACAGTGAAACATAAATCTCCATCTCTCATCGTAAACGGATAATTCCAATCTAGGTCACGCTGCAGAGATAGCTTTTCTTAACTTAGAAAACCACACGACACCTTATTTTTTAGAATACGTTACATCGTCATTCAAGTAATTCTCTTTGACGTCGATATCTATTTTAGCCGGGATTAAATTCGTGATTATTTATAGATTTGGAATAATTGAACTATTTAGAGTGTTTCATAGCGATTTGTACTCTCTTACAATACGGTCGGTGTTTTAAATCGTCTTTACTTATACTAAAGTATGAGTTTATTTAGAAAATATGCCCCAATTCTCCAAAACAGTGGTACGATATTGTTACATGAAACTGACATACTCAAACTGTCGGATACCACCTTAATTTTTTTCTAAATCATTGTATTTTTGTCACAAGCCGTTGCGTTCCTTAAAATTTGATTTTTTTTTAACGATTTGACGACGCTTGGAACTCCTTGTGCGGCATGGAATTTATAATTAAATAGTCTGTCCGGATGCGCGTAAGAGGTAACATTTGATCTCTACGTTTTATAAATTGAAAAACTTACTTTGAAAGTTTTACAGCAACTTGCCGAATGACCAAGTGACAGAAAATTCGGATCGTGTTGTTAAGTTTCCTCCTTGTATTGCGTAGGGTTTGGCTGAGAATAACCCATGCAGGTAGTTGTTGCGAATGACACAAAACAAATTTACAAAAGTAAGAACTAAAATTGTGTCGTTTACCATAGTTCATTACTTTGTGCCGCTCTTGAGAGCAGAACAGTGCTTGTTATAGGAATGTATTTTTATCTTGAAGATAGTAAAGCAGGCTACAATAGGAAATCGCAGCCGTTCTGCGAGACCGTTTTCAGAGAAAACAATCGAGTATTCCGCTTTGAACAGTGTAGCATGCCACAACAAGTGTAGCAATAAAGAAAATGTAGTAGTACGACTTCTTGTTTACGTTCTGGTTTTACAAAAGAAACCGAGAATGCCGATGTTAACAATGCAGTTTGTAATTACAGTTGCAACAGACAAGAAGGAAGAAAGCAAAGAAGCATTCTAGTTCCCATCAGAATTTTGGTTCGCCAATCTCACAGTTATGTAATGAATTGACGGCGTAAGAGAGTGTCTAGTTCCCAGGGTATTCATCTGCATGTTTTCTGCGGCGCCTCTGATATCTTACATCCGTTCTCCTTCTTGTACTCTTTCTTGTTTTTGTTTTGTATGCTATGAGTTTGAATCGACGTTAATTAACCAAAAGTTAAACTGACGGAACAACCTATGTTTACAATAGGGATTCTGCAAGCGGCTATGGAACCATGCCATAGGAAAACTGTATAAACATAAATCAGGTGGTCGTGTTTGAATGGAAAAAGTTTGTGTTCGTCTGTAGGTTGTTGGCAAATATTCCTTGGTTGAGAATTGAGAGTTGAGATGCGCAGACAATAAACCACAAAGGCCGTATGCCTGAGTGGTTAAAATTCTTGTATCGCCATTAGTATGGTTCCACAGCCGCCTGTAGTTACGGTTTCGCGTTGCTGTTGTTTTTGACAGAAGTTATATTCATAATAATAGTAGATATTTCATACAATTTACTTCGCTAATAAAAATACCACTTATTCGCTAAATAATCAAGTCTAACATTATTATTCCTGTTGATTCGTTCGAGTAAAATATTAAACATATAAGGAAACTGTACATATCTTTTATCATGTTATAGACAACAGTTTCCATGTCTTTGTTTCATATTTTGTTTGCATAACAAATAGCAGTTAAAATGTTTATCATATATCAGTGCAAAAAGTGAACGATATGCTAAACGATAGGGGCCCCGCTTGCAGCAACATTCTTCTTTTTTTGTTGTTGCCCAAACTGAAATATTGACTCTCGGATTACTTCTTTAACAATGGGACACAAAAGAACAGTTCCTATGCGTTATACTGTACTCCTTTACCATGGAAACTTTCAAGTGCAGTTATATAATTTTAACTTGTTGTAGAAACTATAGAAATTAATAATACTGAAAGTTACTAAATAGTAAATTTATGATTGAGCAAAATATTGTCAGTGGGAGGTGTTGAATGAGGTTATTGTATCTAGTTTAAACACATTTTATTACAACATTAAAACTGATTTTATTAAATGCTTTTCCGTGATTTCTGTTTACAATTCAATCCAAACCCAATTTCCTAGAACTAGACACAATACCTCTGTGAGTTCGATTGGTGCACTCAATGTTGTTTTCTCCGTATTTCATACAGATCTCATGTTGATGGAGATTAGCTCTGGTCAAACACTATTTTTGGCCTCAAAAATTATAACCATCATAATACAAAGTAACAAGGTAAAACAGAATACATGTACACAAAAAGAAAGAAAGAATCCAAATTTTGCCCCTGTTTCAAGTCAGATTAAAAATAAAGTTGTTGTCATTTTGTTACCTTTTTTTACAAATTATAATGTCAGAATCTTGCATTAGAAGGGGGTCTAAATCACTGCTGAAAGTTGAGCAACATTTAAACCACTTTACAAGCACCTGGATGTCACTTTGGCACGCATTCGCACACGTATGATATATCCCTCCGCAGATGTCATTTTAACCAGATGTCAGGATACCATCTTCATTTGGACATCATAATCGACACGAATTCTGAAAACGCAGCAAACAGAGACTTCAGTTAAAATCAAAATACTATTTCGGAATTTTGACTGATTGAGGTTTTACAAGACGACGTCAACCAATACAACTCGAACTTGTCTATCATGAATATAAATATATCAGTGTTACCATGCATACATATAGACCAGTGCCATAATTCAGTTTTCAAATTATATTCCTTTTGTTACATAAAAATATAAATAAGTAGCATTAAACTCACAATAACATGATTTGGTTGCGTACAAATTTCATACAAATTACAAAAGACATTTTCATGTAGGATTTTATCAAAATTGCCTATGTTGTATCCATGACTAAGTGGTTACAGGCAGCGACCTCTAACGCATCAACCCATCACCGCGCCGGTTTTTAGTCAAACTTTCAGGTGTTCTTCAGCTGACCTGTGGTGCGTTGGTAAATCTAATCCAGTTACGTATGTTGGGTCTTCCTATTTCGATAAGTTTAGCTAACAGGCATAGGTCCTGACTGTTTTAATTACCTTTTATTCAGAAACCAAAACAAGGCAGGGAGTAAATAGTCGCTGTATATTCCTTGAAAAAAAAGCTACTTCCTTCATTGTTCTGACATTTTCAGTATCGTAAGCAGTTTACTGATTGAGAACACGAATGACACATCTAAGAGACGCAAAAACTAATATCCCCACCTTCGTAGTTGATTTGCCCATCTCCGTCCGCATCTGCCTCCCTGATCATGTCGTCCACCTCCTCGTCCGTCAGTTTCTCCCCTAGGTTCGTCATCACGTGACGCAGCTCTGCGGCGCTGATGAAGCCGTTACCATCCTTGTCGAACACCCGAAAAGCATCCCGGATCTCCTCTTCAGAGTCCGTCTCCTTCATCCTCCGAGCCATCATGCTTAGGAACTCAGGGAAGTCGATGGTTTTATTGCCTGCAACAGGACTAAGGGAATGTTTTGTATGTTTTTGTGAGTTTTAGATTCACAACTGTAGTTATTCTAACGACGCCCAACTGTTAATGCTTTAAGAAGACCTCGGACAAATTTCTAAGTTGAACCAGGCGGTGCATAACAGGCCAATGGGGAAGACATTCACACCTACAGACTTTATATCTGCTAGATCACGGGCGCATGATATGAATGTTGTGCCTAGAATAGGTTACCACCTAAACCAACGGGGTAATGTAACGGAAACATATGAAATGATTTTACATTGCCGACTAAGCTGTTGTTGTTTGTTGTAGTTGTTGTTTTTAAACAACGTGCTTCCCAAACCGGAGTGTGGATTTGTATAGCCTCATATTTTCACTAAGCACGTAATTCGCAGGCATTTCACTACCACAAATGTATTTACATTTTCAATGCCAGTTTGTCTTCATTTTTAACACTTCTCCAAAATTCGTAAACTGACCCAGAATAATCTTTTGTGTGTGTGCGTGCGCGCGCTGTGTGCATGTGTGGGATTTAGAATGGGATTTGCCGGCATTTTTGCCGATACTGTGCAGCGACATTTCTAGCATTATAGCACAGGGGCACTTTGGCACTTATGAAGTGCCCAGGGACTGAACCCGGTCGATCCATTATACTGACACCGACGGGTCAGGCTTAATGCTGTCCCATAAGTCCAGAGAGTTAGGAGGGAAGCCACTACTACCAACTTAAAAGTCTTTGGTTTGACCCGGCCGGGGTTTGGACCCGCGACCTCCCGATCCGCAAGCTGACGCTATACATCTTGAGCTATTGCGGCTAGTCTGTGTGCGTGTGTGCGTGCGTGCGTGCGTGTGGGTGTGCGTGCAAAGTAGATAGAATAAAACCAAATTATACTATCCGAATCCTTATTTTAACTTAAGTCAAATAAAATGTTAAGTGCAGGAGCCTCATCTATGATAACCGAAAACGCAAATGAAACGACCATTTAGGTAGATGTTGTTTTTGCTGTTCATAATTAGTGTTCCTTTACTCAGTTAAAAAATCAGCACTTACTTGTTATTTTAATTATTGCTTCACTGTCGAGGCCATGAACTGTTTAAGACTGGCGTATTCATAAAAATTAATCAATCATGCGCAGTGCAAATATATACTATTGGCTAGGTATAATATATACATGTTCTCTTTTGGCGTGATACTCATGCTTTCAGGCGGAAACTCACACTCTCACGCATACCTAAGGAATTTTAACTTTAACTGAGAACTGTCGGTATCATATAACTTACAAGTATTTTATCTTTATCAACAGTTTTAAATATGTGTCTATTCATAGTAATTTTTTCTTTGTTAATTAACCTTTTAACATCACGTGGATTTCACGCGTAATTGCGTCATACAGCTCTTTAACTTCTATCTTACAATGAATGTGCTGAGTTGAATGAACCGCACGTACCGTCGGCGTCGACCTCGCTGATCATGTCCTGCAGGTCAGCCTCGGTGGGGTTCTGACCCAGGGACCTCATGACGGTGCCCAGCTCCTTGGACGTGATCGTACCATCCCCGTCCTTGTCGAACAACGAGAACGCCTCCTTGAACTCTGCCAACACAATGTACTGTTTTTGTATCTGCTGTCGTTTATTACATAAATATCAAATAATGCATGCGTGGTTAATTGTTTAAATGTTATAACCACCGTCCTTGTCGAAATTTGAAAACCTTAAATTGACATTGGATTTCTATACTATATAAATATATATGAAACACTTATGAGCAAAGTAAAAATCATGCAATTAAAAGGGTTGAGACATTTTTTCCACATGCCAGAAAATCAGCAAGACGTGCAGTGCGCTGATTATTCTGAAACCTTTACTTGTTTCTGACGTTAAGAAAACAATATCTAAGCCATATCTTCTGAATTTAACTTTAAAGTGGCTGTCATATTCTACTGTAACGATTTCATGAAGGTTTTATTCTAATTTTAATATTGCTGTCCTGTTAAGCTTAATTTGAAAACTAAGCTTGCTTGAACTTTCTTCTGACTGTTCAAAGAAAAATACAAGCCCGAATAGAGAAAGGCGTAACTTGTGCTTTATATACCAGTGAGTTTGAACTCCATTGTTTCACACAAAAGAACGCCCAAGGAACGTCATAGCTGCAGTATAGTCGTACAATAAACTAATATAGATGCCGCAAAGACGCTGTATAAACAGTAATAAATTGACTGACATGTAATTGATGACTCTATGACAACCCCAGGGCGTTTGTAGTACGTCCAGGTTGTTCTTAACACGAATATGTCGTTTCTAGGACGACTTTACGGCGGCGTCCCAAATACGAGTATGGCGATTGTATCGAATATGTAGTACGAGTACGGCGTTACTGTGTTTAAAACATGACCTTGTTTGGCAGAAGTGTTCTCCTATAAACATTATGGATACATTTCCGATAGCATAGCATATGTTTGTTGTGATCATCAAATTATAAATGATTTTCATATTTTCTTTCTACTTACAAACAGGGAAAAGTAAATAAAGCAAGGAAAAGTGCTGGGATCTTGCCTTGGCGGGGTCAGGGAACAGTTTGGCCGGTTATTTCTCACAAAAATGGCAATAAATTTCTTCTCATATTTGTTATCAGTAATCTCATATAATTTACTTCTTTTGGCCCAAGAAAAGATGTAAAATTAAAAAAACACACACACACACATTCGTATTGTCAGTTTATATTCTTGGTCAAATACGATAAGGTCGCTTTAATGACACATTGCCAACATGACTTGATATTACTCTCTGTCAGGGTTGGATATCCATGGGTTCGGGATGGCGGATGCATCCCCCACCACCACTAACCAGGCAGAAGAGTAGTGTTGTGAAAATACAAACATGTAAGCTTAAAATATTAAGCTTTTAAAGTAAATTGTGACTGTTGACTGCTGAGGTCGAAGTAAGGGAGCCTTACTGTGTATATGTTTCTAGTATTTACTGTTATAAAGTTGAATGGATCTTGATTTATACCCCCACCCCCACCCCACCCCCACACACCAAAATTTCTGGATCCGCCTCTACACTGTGTCATTTTCTGAGGCTGATAAAAACATTTATCATGCATTTGGTGACTTGTATGAGCAAAATATGTACAGCACGGAATGCAAAGTGTACGATACGTCTCAGTTTGGATGTTTTTGCTTTTGTTTTTAGTAGGCTAAACGAATCTTCATATTGGTGTTCCTCTATTGTATGCAAATGCGCCGAATAGGACTTGCAATAACGAACACAAAGAGACTGGTTGATATTAACTATGGTTCATACATTTGAAAGAGAAGAACTACTTGAATAGGTAAAAGTGGTGACTGACATTTACCCGATTGAAAACTTATTTCAAGTTAAGCTAGACAAAATAGACTTGTTAAGCATGTCTATTAATGTTCTCTAAGTAACTAAGTATATGCAGTATTATATTTGATGGTATCTTATGTCATAAAGCTAAAATGATGTCGATAAAATTACGATCATCAAAATGTAATCTATTGTTCTAATGTTTTTGCATTGCTTTAAATGAATCTTTGTGTAAAAGACATACCTAACGTGGCCGGAAAAAAATAAATGCAGTGGGACCTGATAAATAAATATTGTTTTTAACACAATTTCTTCCGTATGCTTGAAATAGCAGATGAAAGTTAAAATGGTAAAATCTTTTCACTTCGCATTGTCATTTGAAAGTTTGCTATTGTTACAGAAGTAAGCGTGTGGTTTAAAAATATATATGTAGATCTGACAGTGTGAACTCTTGAAAAGCATTGAAAAATATTTGTTTGAAATCAATTTATCCGAGCCACCATGCAAGTATAACAGTACCCGATTCTTTTCGGCTGTTTAAGTCGCCTAAACTCCTCTTAAGCCGTTCATGACGTGGGTTCGAATCCTGGTTCTGGGTTTAATTAGTTGGTTATTTGCTCTGAGCTACCAGTTGGCATTCCAAGTGTTCATTATTTTACTGTATATGCGGCAAATATTGTTGACAACAAACACAGCGCCGCTTAAGAGATGTGGTGTTAAATTACGCTGCTAAACACATTTAGTCCAATTTAGTGCTAAAATGTAACCATTGTTTGAAAAACACATTGTTTTTTATGGTCCTTCAGACTATTAATGAAGAAAGTCCAAACATGTCTTGTCATATGAAGTTCTACGACTGCATCTACACTCGGTCTTTACAACAACACAGTACACTCACCAGCAATTTGTTCTTCTGTTAATTGATCTGCCTGGAAAACAAAACAAAAAAATGTTTTTGTTTATTGGGTTTATCGTCCCACCAGCAGTATTTCAGTTATCTGAGACGGTGTCATGCAGATATGGTGCTGCCTTCACTGTGTATAGCATGCCGTGAACAACTGACATGATACCACACCCAGTCACATTATCCTGACACCGGGCCGACCGGTCGTTGAACTACCCTTATATTTGCTTAAGCGTTAGCAAGGGAGCTATACCACTACTATTTTAACGACTTTGGTATATCGCGGCCAGGGATCGAACCCGGGAACTACCGTACCTGGAGCCGACGCTCTACCGATTGCGCTACCAGGTCCGGTCATAAAAAGAATTTAACAACAGGAGCATCTGCGTTGGTTACTATACAAGATATTTGTAAAAGATTATAAAGAGTACATAATATACTTTACATAGTATATTCTTACCTAAATATTAAAAAATGTTCAGATCATTTCAGAGAAAAGCTTAAACATATCATCAGAAAATCCGAAAAGTACATGTTTTTAGTTTAATAAGGTGATTTTATTCAATCGATATTAAAGTAAAGGAGTTTTACAAGCTAGTTTTAGAAGCCGAGTTTCTGGCTCAGTAAAATAAGACTGTATTTATTTTATTAAGATAACATGATAATGTTTCTTCTCTTCTTCATACATTTATTATTATTCTATAATATTCTCTTAGAATATGCAGGCAAATGTTATATCAGCGGCTTTTTATTGACATCAATGGCACCGCACTAAGAATGTGATCAGGGCTGCAATACATGTCAAAACAAAAAGTTAATCCTAATCGAAATATAACTGAACACACATTGCATTTATATATACCGAAGAGAAATAAACATTTTAAACAGACCGGCGAGTGTTTCTTCCTTTTGGACATGTAAATATTTACATAAATATATTGTAGTTAAAAAGACAAATGATACTACATCCGGGCACATCCAGTCCCATTATCCTGACATTGGAACTGCCAGCCGTGCCTTAGCGTTAACGAGCGAGCCGTGCCACTACAATTTTAACGAGTTTGGTATGTTTTGGTCCAGATTGAACACGGGCTCTCTCTTACTTGGATTATACCCTCTAAAGATGGAGATACCATATTTGGCGGTAATAAGATATAATCATTTAACATAAAATTGAATAACATCTTGCATTATACCCCGTCACACTGACATGACGTTCCTACGTAGGGTCGAGTCGGAAAAACCTCAGGTCACCGTAAGAACCCAAATAATCCCACTGGAAACGGAGAAACGGCGACTGTTTTTTTAGATGCACAAAACAAACGCCGAGGCTCGGCGTTCTCATGGCGTCCGTGTCTAGAACGCCATAGGAACGTCATAGTTGCAGTATAGTCGTACTATAAACGTATTATAGATGCCGCATAGTAGCCGTATAAACAGAAATAAATTGACTGATGGATAATTGTTAACTCTATGACAACCCCGGGGCGTTTGCAATACGGCCAGGTAGTTCTTATCACGAATATGGCGTGTCCAGGACGACTTTATGGCGTCCCGAATACGTGTATGGCGACTGTATCGGATATGTAGTACGACTACGGCGTCACTGTGTTTACAACTTGACCTTGTTTTGTAGAAGTGTTCTCCTATAAAAGTTTGAGTAAAACGTTTGTTTCGAAACATTATAAATACATTTCCGACAGCATATCATATGTTTGTTGAGCTCATCAAATTACAAATGACTTTCATATGTTGTTGCTACTTGCAAAAAAAGGAAAAGTAAATAAAGCAAGGAAAATGAAGTGCTGGGATCTTGCCTTGGCGGGGTCAGAGAACTGTTTGGCCACTTTCATCGTCAGAGCTTAGGTCCTCGAGGGGAGACGGTAGTTGTTCCAACATGCGAGGGAATTTCGTTGTGTGGAGTGCTTAAGGGTTGTAAGGCTTGTCTCTTTATTCATTGACGCTTGAACCCATGATTAACTCATTGAGCTCCAGACGGACATTATCTCAACGGTCGTCGATCAATTCTTGGGCGGAGGCTGCAAATGATTCGACGACGGCTGCTGCTGGTACAATGTTGATGACGGCTGCTGTCCCTATGACTACTGGGGAAGACACTGTTTTTGTGCTCGAACTCTGTCATTCATGTCAAGGTACTTATACCATAGCTGACTCAAACGGCCTCTAAAACTCTGATTAACTTCAGTCATGACGGCTTAGATCCACTCACCAACGTGGTTCGTTCATTCGGTGTCGGAGATGGTCTGGTCATATCTAGTAAATGCTTTTGAAGCTGGATAGATCTGAGGCCTCGTTCATTCAAAGCGTTCGGTAATTTCTTTTCGAGATGACGAACGCTTGGACCTGGCGTCAAGGACGACCCGGTTAGCAGAAAATGAAGATGACCTTTGCACATCGTCTGGGCCTAGGAACTTAGTTTCTGGACTGCCAGCTTCGCCTTCACTTGCACTGTTGGCTGACGACAGATTGTGCATCAATTCAACCTCAGAATCTGCCGGTGGTGGCGTCAGATAGATAGATGGATGGATGGATGGATGGGTTTCGGGCGGGCGGGTGGGCAGGCAGGCAGATAGACAGATGATTAGATAGACAGACAGACATATAGATAGATAGATAGATAGATAGATAGATAGATAGATAGATAGATAGATAGATAGATAGATAGATAGATAGATAGATAGATAGATAGATAGATAGACAGACAGACAGACAGACAGACAGACAAACAGACAGACAGACAGACAGACAGAAAACATATATATACATATATAGTGAATTTAGACTGGCAATTCTTAATGACAAATAAAATGAGCAGTATACAAACAATATAAAATATAAAACAAAGTAGGCTTACCATTGGGGATATAGCCTATCTAATATTAAACTGTTTTCTACATGTAGCTGTTGAGATGAGAGTGACTTTTCGGTCCGTGAACATTCACGTGAAGGTTGCGGAAGTATACAAAGCATGTATAGAATGACAAGCTACTTGCCGCAATGCGACAGGAAGTTATTACTTGTATAAGCCTCAGGAAGTTTTAAATAATCATGCGATCATTTAACATTATATTTCAAGTACATATAAACATTTCAGTTGCCTTTAAATACGAACCTACAGTGATTTGCTATTCTTTTCTTTCCATCCAATTATTATATTGTGGTTAAGTCCGGTTTAATTACGCACCCCAGTCTGTCCATATTGCCGATTGAGGCGGTTACTGTCGGGTTTGCTCTTTTTGTTAAATGACTCATCAAAGATTTGTTCTTACTTGTATACTTGGCTTGCATGTGAATACCGTTGTCCCGTGCCTTTTCAAACTTTGGTATATGTTGCAGTGCTCATAGGACTTTGTCATATATTCTTATTTAAGTTACTTCTCCCCTCTTGTGTTATTGTTATTATATTTTGTAATTCGTATCTAAAATTCAATGAAATACTTTTCTATCTTACATCAGAGGCAATTTTTTTTATTTACTAACAATTGCCATAAAACGCATCCATTTAACAAATGTTAAATATCATGGCAATTTTTTTCTATCTACACGCAATTGCCATAAAACACATTCATTTAACAAATGTTAAATATCATGGCAAAATGTTTCTATTTAATAATAATTGCCATAAAACGAATCCATTTAACAAATGTTAAATATCATGGCAAAACTTTTCTATTTACTAACAATTGCCATAAAACGCATCCATTTAACAAATGTTAAATATCAAGGTAGCATTTTTCTCTTTACTTTTAATTGCCATAAAACGCATCCATTTAACACATGTTAAATATCATGGCAAAATTTTTCTATCTACTAAAAATTGCCATAAAACGCATCCATTTAACAAATGTTAAATATCATGGCAAAATTTTTCTATCTGCTAATAATTGCCATAAAACGAATCCATTTAACAAATGTTAAATATCATGGCAAAACTTTTATATTTACTAACAATTGCCATAAAACGCATCCATTTAACAAATGTTAAATATCAAGGTAGCATTTTTCTCTTTACTTTTAATTGCCATAAAACGCATCCATTTAACACATGTTAAATATCATGGCAAAATTTTTCTATCTACTAAAAATTGCCATAAAACGCATCCATTTAACAAATGTTAAATATCATGGCAAAATTTTTCTATCTACTAATAATTGCCATAAAACGAATCCATTTAACAAATGTTAAATATCATGGCAAAACTTTTCTATTTACTAACAATTGCCATAAAACGCACCCATTTAACAAATGTTAAATATCATGGCAAAACTTTTATATTTACTAACAATTGCCATAAAACGCATCCATTTAACAAATGTTAAATATCAAGGTAGCATTTTTCTCTTTACTTTTAATTGCCATAAAACGCATCCATTTAACACATGTTAAATATCATGGCAAAATTTTTCTATCTACTAAAAATTGCCATAAAACGCATCCATTTAACACATGTTAAATATCATGGCAATATTTTTATATTTACTAACAATTGGCATAAAACGCATCCATTTAACAAATGTTAAATATCATGGCAAAATTTTTATATTTACTAACAATTGCAATAAAACGCATCTATTTAACAAATGTTAAATATCATGGCAAATTTTTTCTATTTACTAACAATTGCAATAAAACGCATCTATTTAACAAATGTTAAATATCATGGCAAAATTTTTCTATTTACTAACAACGGCCATAAAACGCATCCATTTAACAAATGTTAAATATCATGGCAAAATTTTTCTATTTACTAACAACGGCCATAAAACGCATCATTTTAACAAATGTTAAATATCATGGCAAAATTTTTCTATTTACTAACAATTGCCAAAAAACGCATTCATTTAACAAATGTTAAATATCATGGCAAAATTTTTCTATTTACTAACAACGGCCATAAAACGCATCATTTTAACAAATGTTAAATATCATGGCAAAATTTTTCTATTTACTAACAACGGCCATAAAACGCATCATTTTAACAAATGTTAAATATCATGGCAAAATTTTTCTATTTACTAACAATTGCCAAAAAACGCATTCATTTAACAAATGTTAAATATCATGGCAAAATTTTTCTCTCTACTAACAACTGCCATAAGACGCATCCATTTAACAAATGTTAAATATCATGGCAAAATTTTTCTCTCTACTAACAACTGCCATAAGACGCATCCATTTAACAAATGTTAAATATCATGGCAAAATTTTTCTCTCTACTAACAACTGCCATAAGACGCATCCATTTAACAAATGTTAAATATCATGGCAATTTTTTTTTTTTTTACTAACAACTGCCATAAAACGCATCCATTTAACAAATGTTTAATATCATGGCAATTTTTTTTCTATTTACAAACAATTGCCATAAAACGCATCCATTTAACAAATGTTAAATATCAAATGTAGGATAATCATTGTTGTATTATAATACATGGTTAACACAAATTATTCATGTTTTACCTTCATCTATGAAATATGGAAACCCGACTTAGGATATTCTTTATTTGACCCATCGATATAGCAATTTGCTTGTATTTTAAATATAATTTGCGGGAAAGATTTATAAAGACACCAGTTCTTTATATATGTTACAAATGTGCCCATTATGCAATATTTATACTTCTCACTATTTAGTCCCTATAAAACGGTTTTTGCAACAGAATACAATTTTGCTGAACTGAATTCGACTGACTTGTTAACAAATTCCGTAGATAAATGACACTTAAAACCACAACATACGCACTTTATATGTATCTAAATTATTGCATACTGAACGAACCTATCAGTGGATTGCTTCTACATGACCTATATTACGGCATGCAAGTTCAGGAATATATGAGGTTGCTGATAGAACTGAAAGTTTTGTGATGAGTCTGATTCTCCCAACCCCAAATCACCGCATTATTCTCTATAAATATTTATTACTTTAATCATTGTGGTTCATTGTGGTTCAACATTGTTTTGCTTTTGGGATAATAAACACAACCTGCAAATTTTACCAAGGTTCTACGGCCAGGTTGCTAAAGAATTGATAAATATCAAAGTTTTATGTTATACTTTTATTAGCACTTTGAGCCCTGTTATCAATTTCTATCAAAATTGCATTTTATAACGCACATATATAGTTGTGTGTAGTATTATTAGTAAAAATCTTTATAAAATTACTTAACACAATTGTACAGAAATGTACATGTATGTAAAAGTTCAGATGGATTTAAGATATTAGATGTGTAATCATTCTCATGAATATTCGTGTAATGTCGGCATTTAGCGTTTTACGATGTTGCCAGTCGGAACACTTTGGAAAATTCAATTTTTGGAGTATTTTTATTTAGAAAAGTATACTCTCACAAAAATGTAGAAAACAAATAACATTACTGTGTTTTCTTTATTTTTTATTCGTCCAATGTTAACATGTATGAAATTATTTAAAGTTCAGATTTGGGAACGTCGACCTAGTACAGAAAATTTTTAACAACTCAAGTTAGCTGAGGTGAAAAGTTGTTAACATTTGGAAAATAATCAAGAAAACAATGCTGAATAATGTGATATATCTTTTGTCAGGATTCAATTTAGTCACTATTACACATCTAATACCTGAAATAAATCTCGGCTTTATATAGAGTAAGGTAGCTGGGATTCCCAAAATCATATTGGTCTTTGCCTATTTTTAGACCTATAGGCGGGTATACCATCAACAGCTAATCTGACATTGCATAAAATGCTGTCACGATTTCAAACTGTTCTGAAATTTGTTTTATTTGTTTCGTAAAAGGGGTGTACAATAATGCAATAAATAACTGCACATATGTCACGTTATCGCATAACACTCCCAACGAGTCACCTTTATGTACACAAATACGTAACAAAATCATGATTCAAAGTAAACATAATAAATTAAACGATATATTTAAACTATGTACTAAGTTAAAATATGTTTGACAAGATGTTTGTAAGAACGGCGTGTGTAATGGTTGTTTTAGTTATTGCACTAGAGGGCGTATTTTATTGTCCGCTCAGACGTATCAGCCATTATACATGTTTACAATAAGATACGTAATTCATTGTGTTTGTTTCAAATAAAATTATTTTAAGGCCAGAATGTGAACAATGTTTGTTCTGTTGTTGTTGCTGTTTTTATGTTGTTGTTTTTGCTATTGCTGTTCAAAATCAAAATGCCTCAATATTTCTACAATAAAAGTGTTTATTACTTCTTGACAATTATATAAACTTTTTTGAAAAACTGGTTTGAAACAGATGTTTTCATACTGCATGGACATAATGACGACGTCTAGGTAATACTTATGGTGGAAGAAAATGTCTGAGTCGAACACACTGGCAGAACGGATGGGACCTTGTTGACATCCTCGTAAGGATGGTTTTGTCCTTACCGGGACATAAACCCAATGCGATAACTTATAGAGGGTTTGTAACAACCCCACGGCAAGACAGAGGTTGAAGGCTGCAATATAGGTACATAGGACGTACTGTATAAACAGAAACACATTAAACTTATTAAGGCTTCAAAGCATAATTGTCTTTTAATGTAACGTTCATATCATACCTCAGAAAAAACAATGTCATTAGTACAAAAAGATACTCCAAAACAAGAAGTATATGATTGGGAGATTGATTAAAGCGGTTGACCCGAAACTAATAAGCCCATGTTTAAACTCTTCAAAATCCAAACAGATTACATGTTATGCTGAAATTGTAATGTTGAAATTGTTCCGTCTCAATGTACCTTTATACTATGATAAAGCTACAAAAATAGGTCCTCAGAGGCGCAGTCAGTTAAGCACGCGTCTGCCATCAGAGGTACCGTGTTCGAATCCAACAAAATAAGTATTTTTTCAGCCTATTACATTCTTTGCTTTTTCTGTCCCTTTTCATCATTCCAACCTAAATTTAATCGACGATTAAAAGTATTAACCACAAACAACGGACCATATAAATAACAAACCTGTGAGGATGTTAGTGCTTTAATCATCTTGTGCTACATTGACTTCTGTATGATTCACGTGCAATAAAGCGTTCATGTTGTGCTAATTATAAACTTGACATTTAACTGATTAATCTTTCACGTGATTATACAACCATAAGTTATGCATCATCCAATCAACGTCAACTGACCCAGACATTTGAAGAGTCTAGAGTGGAGTAAGGACCATTCTTGTCGGTTTGTGTCCTATTATGGGCAAAAATTAACTTTAACTTCATGGTATTTCGGCGTGACGAGATTCTACCCAGATATTTGTGTTTAATCTTCCTCCGCCAATAAAAGCTGAACATCGCTTAAATGACCATACAGGTGACAGTCATCGAATGTACAATGAATCTTAACTGTAATTATCAAATCATTATAGTAACACTAGTAAATCTCGTCGACCCAATTTCTCTCTCTAGCTTCCTCCCCTACTCTCTGTATCTTCTCAAATCTTATTATTATCATTATGGATCAGATAAACCCGAATCACTCTCTGTCTGAGTCTGTCTGTCTCAGTCTGTCTGTCTGTCTGTCTGTCTGTCTGTCTGTCTGTCTGTCTGACTGTCTGTCTGTCTCTCTCTCTCTCTCTCTCTCTCTCTCTCTCTCTCTCTCTCTCTCTCTCTCTCTCTCACTCAGTCTCTTTGACTCGCTCTCTTTTCCTCTCACCCCCAACCCCTGTCTTGTCTTTCTCCCCTCTCGTGTTTGTTGATGAAATAATAAACAATAGAGATATACTTTCCAAATATCACATTTATTGAAAAACTTAAGCACCAAATATAACAACAGATGAACGTATCATAAACATGCATAAACCACATCATGCTAAATAGCAAATATACAATCAATATAAAAAAGTTAAATACAATTCCCTCATCAATATTTTATCATTTCATTGCTAAATTGTTAACATGCATGTTCACATTTTAGAACATATTAAGCATAAATTAGCAAAAACCAGTTCTTTGAGTAAAGCATCGTGTAGAACATCGCTCTTAAATGTAATCCTTCTATGTTGACTAGATCGATATCGGGTTAATATACTGTATTTGTCCCGTCTGTATGGCCTTTTTAAATCTTAATGGCTTTTACATAATAAACATTTAATTTAAAAAAAAGACTCCACGAATGTTCAAAATTTCACGAAATATTTATATTAAGGAGTTTAGGACCCAAAGTGCTAAAACAATGTCAAATGTGCTCCGCACCTGTTGGTCATGAGCATGGTAAACAAATAACATACACCACAAGTTGTTCAGGCGAGAACCGCCCACGTCACACTCTTCGCAACGTTTACATTTCCCTGTCCTACATTAGCCCCTGTATTGATTTAATTATTGAATTAGCATTCATTTTTAAACATTTTTTTCTACGGCACTACAAACCGCTTGCATCCTGATAGTCCCAGCCCCAACTTGTGAAAATGAAGCATTTAAGTTAAATCCTGTATGGTGAAAACGAAGCCAGCGCATGCGCAGTGTCTTCTTGAATGGTTAAATATGACAAGGGTGTTTGGCAGAAACATACTGAAAGTTGCCCAAATTAATTCTAAAATTAAAATTTGTGATATAAAAAAGAGGTGCGAATAATTTGACCAGACAAGTGTAACAGAAGGCATATAATCGTCAGATTATTGTAAAAAGCCACCAATGTAAAACTTGTCTAAAATTACATGTATTTTTTAAACAGTACATTGTATTTTAATTAAAAACAAACAAATCTTAAATTGCCTAGCCTTATGCAAAAACAAAAAAGAAAAAATATTTACATTAATTTTTAAATGGTATTTTTTATAATCATGTTAACCCGTACACACATCCTCATTAAATATGATTTTGATAGGTAACTTACTCAATATAACGATCTCTTTAAATAATGAGGTTTAATCAACTCGTACACAAATCAGCAACAATTATCATCAGCAGCAATTCCAAACAAAAAATGAAAAGAAAGAATCAACCTTTAATTGCACTAAAAACATAAAAAAGAACAAAATAAAAAAACATATGTGTGTTTAAATGATGTAAAGAAGTATTAAAAATTACATTGTCAATATGGCACTTACGTAAAATTAATTGCAAATATGATATAAAATGAATTTCATATAAAATGAGTAAAATGTAAAAATAAAGTTAGCTCTTAATAAAAGAAAAACTATTAATGTTTCCAACTTTAAAAATATACACATGAATTATGTTAACATAAACAGCAGTAAACGTTTTAACTTGTAGAAAATATAGTCTATACACAAAGAATGTGAACTGGCAACATCAACGATACACATGTACGTAAAATATGCATTAGCAAATATATCAATACTTAAGAAATAAGAGAAAGAAAGCAGATACATCATAAACTTCTTAGAAAGTAAAAATATGTTTAATCCATAATAAAATTTGATAAACAATAACAAATGTATAAAGTCACATTAATTTTTAAAAAATGCACATATAGGTAAATGAGGGAACATTAGCCTTTGCTATATTTGTCAATAACTTAAAAATACAAAAATAAATATTGCACTACATGGTTAAAATGGCAAAACTATACATATAAAACATAAAATGTTCTGTTTTAATGGATTTCTAGAGTGGTTAACTCGTTTGAAATAGTCAATAAGGTACAGAAAACAATGACATACATAATCAGTCAGAAACACATTATTTCAAAAAGTAAACATGTAACATTCAAAACAAAACGGTATAATTTTACAAATTGTAAATTACAATGATTTGTACCGAAATGATATAAAAACTAAAATGAGCTTCTTGAACTACATTAATTTTCCACTAAAAACAAAACAATATGTGACTATTACTATAAATATTGATTCTTAGACATCACTTTTAACCATTAAATGAAATGGAACTATAAGTTAATGACAGAGATAGCATGTAAAAATGAACAAGTTGCTATGTTTTTTTCTGAAAGAAAAGGGGTCAAAGTTGCAATACAGAAAGTATTATGTAAAATGGAATTTTGTAAAGATATCATTACATAAGCATGGTCAAAAAGAAATATAATATGCACAATTTTATCACATACATTTCACACATAAATATTCAAATAACACAAATTGTCCATAAATGACTGAACATACAATTAATAATAATTACACATAAAAGTTGCTGAAAAATGCCCTTGTCAAATTAACACAGATGTCTTACATAGTTAAGTGCAATGATTTTAAGTGTATAACTAACTAGTAGCACAGAAACACACACGTCACTAACAAAATATCTATTAATAGATATGCAATATAAACTGGTTATATGGGAATTCTTTTTAGTCCAAACTGTCAGATGCCACCTTTAATACTTGAATATGCATGTAATGTCTAAAACACGAAAACCTCTCTATATTCACAGTAAAAACAAACAAACCAAAACAGTAAGTTTGGGATAAAGACAAAACAGCAACACGCTAAAAACACCTATGTTAAATAATCTCTTGTTTAGCCCCTTTATCTGTGAGTTTGTGTAAGCAATAAAAATATATTTACAATAGCTGGTTTGTCTTATTTTGTAGATGCATCTAAAATCAAACAAACTATAACCCGTTTCCTGTTCAGTCAGGATGTACAACACAAGCAATGTCATATAGTCATGAAAAATGTTAATACTGATATTTAAGTACACACTAAATGAGTATTTCTGAGCAAATGTGATTTCTTACACAATATAATGAGGTAAGATTTATGAGGCAAAAAATCACAGTAATGAATTACAGCTCTACGTCTTCACAATACTTGACCCCTGCAACTGCAAGAGCTAGAGTCACTTCACCGTGACCTTTTGCACGTGCAAGGTCAAACGGAGTCGATCCATCGTAGGCCTTGGCATTTATATCACAGTCCGGCTTGTTAAGGAAATAGCGGACAACCGAAAGTTGTCCATCATCACACGCCGTATGTAGAACTGTCCGTCCAGACTTGGGGTTTACCGAATTAATATCTGCTCCATTGGAAAGCAGAACTTTTACAATATCCATACGACCATGTGTTGCTGCAATTTGCAAACATGTTCGTCCATCATAATCTGGACCATCTAAGAGATTCTGGTAATCACGACGTTTAGTCCTTAAGATGCGTATATGGTCAAGTATCAGATTTACAATGTCTATGTTTCCATTCCAACAAGCCAAACTAAGTGCAGTGTTGCCATCTTTATCACGTAATGTGACGTCACATCCTTTCACTAACAGCATTCGGACAACTTCGGGTTGTACCGTCAGAACGGCAAGATGAAGAGCTGTCTGAAACATATCGTTCTGCAAAGACAGCCATTCTTTCGATGGGGCAATAGAAATAAGGTATCGAACTAGATTCACATTCATCACGATAACTGCTACGTGCAGTTTAGAATCCCCTTCCTCGTCCTGGTCAAATAAATCTTCACAATCGTTCTCTCCTTCAACCTCAGCGGAAACAAGAGCTCTTTTATGCTGACCGGTATTGCTGTATGGTGTCGTATAATTGTCTCGTGGTAGATGGACGTCAGCTAACGGTGCGTAAACGTCATTCCTATGGGGCGTGTCAATACCCCTCTCAAACGACTTCATGTCGGTATCCAAGTTGAGTTCCCCGAGTTCTGCAAGGTCATCTATTATTTCCTCCAAGTCTGGTATCTTACTAGCCATGTCAATGTCGTCTATATAGTTCCAATGGTGTGATTGTTTCATCGCGAAGATTAAGAACTAAAACGACACATATTGCAGTGTTTTGCATATATTTTATTGAAATAATTACTATACAATACTTATGAGGTTTATTATTTTAAAATCCCATTTGCCTGTATTTTAAGTATGTCTTCATTATATAAATCTCACACAAGGAAAAGAACACGATAAGAATATTATTCTTTCGTTCTTATCCCCATATATTGTTTAACGTGATTTGTAAATGATTGCTTTTCCAAATAAAATATGTTTAAACTATATCTCTCACATGCACATTGCATACACATTCTTAACGACTCTCTTCCCAAGTACTTTTCCCCATATATCTATACGCATTAATTATGCGTTTCTATTACTCTAAACATTGATTTGGCGATTTAAAAAATCTGTATTGAAGAATATAAGATAAATGATATTTTGTACTTATTATACTAACTTAATATGAATAAAATTAAGCATGTAACAGTCTGTATAGAATATGTTACAAACACTTCAATAAGGACTCTAAAGTTTTGTCATGTCCCAATTAGACTTTTCTTTAAAAATTAGGAAAGAAGTATAATGACACAAATAACGACGTCTATATCACCACACCCAGCGAAAAGGTATTTGTAAGGGTTATAAGACATGTAGACTAACACCAAAAGCGCGAACGAAAATGCATGAAAGAAAACACATAAAAAATAAATAGTTTGTCATTGAAGGTGTGCTAATGGTACACAACAACCACTCTCTGACAAGCCGTACAGATGTTACTCAGTGTGAAAATTAATTTCCTGTCTAACATTTCTGTTACACAAAACATTGAAACGATACAAAACAGATACTGATTATAAAATATTAAATAACAATCTGTACCACAAACACGGACCTGTTAGTCCGTGTTTTCTTTGAACCATGCTAAAAATTATTTTTATGATTTGACAGAAACTTTTTTTTTCGACCCGAATAACTTTGAAGTACTTCAAAAAATATAATCCAAAACAGGTCGTACCTACCTTGTAAGTCCATCCGATTACATTGATTTTGTAAGTTATGATTTCAAGCAAAGTCTATAAATGCATATATATACACACATGGCAAACAGCATTGCGCAATAGGCTATCTAAGTACAAGGTTTCTATTTTAAGATATATGCGTCATCAAATGAACGCGGAAAATTCCGGAACATTCCGAAATATTCCTATCATTCGGAACCAAACTCCCCGCAGTGATTACTTCCCTTGACAGTACATTATGTTTAAGTAGCAACGCGTGACGTAATCGCTGTGAGGAGATTGACAAATAGTTTGTTGTTCCTGATATCTGGCATGTAGACAATGTACTAAAACAATAAATAAGATAACAACAAAACTATAACTCACATTTATCGAATTTATAGTTGTTGTAGACATCTATACTTGGTTCATTCCCACACTCAATTATATCCAACCATACCTAATAGCACAATCGGTATTTAAAGGCGTCTGCTCCAGTTACGGATGGCCCCGTATTTAATTAAACCCGGGTCGCGACATACCAACAGTCTTAAAACGGTAGTGGCCATTCTCCCTTGATAACGTTTAAACAAATATAAACAACTCCAAACTTCAAACAAAGGGTAAACACATATATCCATCAAATTGTTTAGCATCAAAAAGTATAGCACCTTATTGAAACACATTTTAGAATCAGTAGAATCAATTAATGAAAGTGAACATGTTCCGAGGAGATAGATTTCAATACAGTTTGATTAACAACATTTTCGCCATATTTGTTTTTAATTAACGTAAAATCTCGATCTCTTCAACAACACGTACAAATGAATACTACCTACTGCAAGATAGTAGTCGAAAACACAGCATACGTAGCTATAAGAATAGATGACGTATAAAAAATCCCAACTGTAGTGGAAATAACGTCTTAAAAACGAAAGAAGATTTCGCTGTAGGTTTTATTCAATATAGAGTCATATAAATGGTTAAGCAATTGAAAATAGGAAGTAAAACTGTTGTCCGCCGTCAGGTAAATAAAATGAAACGAACGTAAATATTGCTTGTGGAGTGCACCCTCGCAGAACAGTTTTGTTCTTTATTATAAACTGTCCAGTTATAACAAATCATGATATCTGTGTTTATGTAAAACCAACCAGGTAAAAGAGAAGAGTTGTGAAAACACATACATGTAAGCTTAAACATTATTAAGCTTTTAAAGTAAATTTTGTCTGTTGACTGCTTAGGTCGAAGTTAGGGTCCCTAACAGTGTACGTATATCTAGTTTTTCTTTTGAGAAAGTAGAATGGATCTTGATTCATACCACACACACACACACACACACACACACGAAAAATGATAAAAAAATAATAATAAATAAATCTGGATCCGACCCTGGTAGAGGTCTGTGTAGGAGTTTGAGAAGTCATTAAGATTCACTAAAATATGAGGCGTGACCAAATATGTTGAAATGAAGTATAAAGGTAGATCGGTATTTCCTCAGTTTATGACTTAGGCAATTTACTTCACGTGACTGATTAACCTGTGTGGGTTGAAATCTCGATTTACCCTCGCCTACCCAACATGAGAGGTATAGGGTGGATGATTCGATTTAACTATTGCGTCACCAACCTTCAGTATATTTATGACGAAGTCATCGTCACACGAATCACAACTACTTTTGGGCATTTTATTGAGCCACGTATATATATTATTCATCGATTCATATTCACGTGTTCCTGAGAGGCAGGAAACATTAATTGGCTGTAGTCAAGTTCATCCATAACGCATTTTTTGTTTATCTAAGCTAGAACCGATACATGTCGATCGGCTTGTCATGTGTCAGACACCTGTTGACTTGGACATGTTCAAACAAATTAAACAGTAAGTTGTGACTTGCGTATAATAATTTCTCTAACCGGTGACTATACTGTCAGGTTAATGAAGTTTATAATGATTGAATTAACTTTATAAACACAAAATATTGATTATACAATAAAGCTTTTATTTCTCCCAGACATAATTTAAAACATTCATGTTTTGTTCAAATGTACGTTGTGTTATAGTCCGTTTTGTTATTGTCGGACAGCTCGCAACTTATTGTCTGTATGTCATTCTATAAGGACAGTGCATGCGGGACGTGGTTGTCTTCATCTCGTCTTTGTGATGCACGGGACTTGTTTTGTCGTATCCGTCTATGTATATGTTCTCGTAAGATTTTGTACGAGAGTTGGAAGTTTTCTCTCTTTTTTTTACCACACCATAAACCAGCAATTATTTCACTTGCCACTCTCAGACCTATTCCTTTACCTGCTTTAGCATTTAGTAAACTAATTCTCGCAGGAGTACATTTAAAAACATCTTTTATAAAGAATCTACATTTTCTTAAATCTTGAGAGGAAAAAACTATATTTCTTACGTCTTATAAATTGTATGGATGAAACTGATCTTTATCAAAGGAAATATTTTAGTAAGGAATCTTTTTAGTCTGTTACCAAAATATAATCAAGATTGTTTTTTAATAAATCTATATATCCTAGGCTTTTAAGTGTGACGCCAAGCCAAGCCAGAAAATGATGTTCTTTGTTGTGACATGCCTGAATATTGCAGATATAGCTAAAATTAACCATTAACAAATATGCCAAGTCACAATTAAAATCAACATATTTATATAAAATTGTCTACTTATGTTGTTGTCAATATATTTATATAAAATTGTATGTTTATTATGTTTGTGCCTGTATACAGTATATTTAATGTGAAGCATTAGATATGTCTATTCAATAATTTTCTCATGAACATTTTATATTGCTATAACAATTTACAAAAATGTGGCCATTTAAAGTCATATACATTTTGGCCAAGTTTAGTAAAGATTTGGCCAATTAATGTGTCTCTAGCATGTTCCCTAGGCTTTTTGTTATATCAAAAATAGCCCCAAAGACCTATTTTTTGACCCCTTGTGACAGATTTACAATATCATCACAGATTTCATGCAGGCAAACATTCCGGCCAAGTTTGGTGAAGACTAGATAAAAGCTGTAGCCTCTAGTTTCTTCACAAGTAAATTGTTGACGCCGCGCTGCAATGACGTACGACAGACTAAAGGGTATCAGAAAAGCTCACCTTAAGAACATCCAGGTCTGCTAAAAACAAGTGGTAATTGGCAAAAACATCACTGCTTTGAAAAAAAAGAACAAGAAAAGTACTTATGCCATACATTTATTCAAATATAAAGGCAAACAACCAAGGATTAACAGAACAAGAAGACACTCCTTATATACAATGTTAATTGTTACATAATCAAGCTTAATTTGAACGTTTCAGTCGTTTCCAAAGTCTTATCATGTTCACTTTAAATGAAGGCATCAGCATCTTCATGTTGTATTTGTACCATTGCCTGGAAAATAAAGTAATACATCTATAATATAAGGCCAGTCAAGTGTTTTTAAATAATGAAAATACAACCAGATTCTTCCCAGCCCTATAGGGAATTGACAGCAGCCGATGGAGTAGGTGGGCAGCAAGAAAGAGAGGTAAATAGCTCTAATGACTGCGTGTCTGCGAGGCAAACATAGTGAGATTAATGATCACAGTGTGGGTACACACTGTTCAAAGGTGGCAAATGAAATAGACAGCAGATAGTTAGTATCACATAGTTGGAACCTAATCACATCCAGTACAATCCACTATAGTAGTATGGATGCATCAAGAGAGAACCTGGAGGGCGCTGTCCATATGACCAATGAATATGGAATCCACCTTATAAATGCGGATAGTAGCAGTAGTAGGAGTAAAATATTTGACAACTTTATACTCAACACATAACTGTTTAATATATTTTATGAACAATAAACCCTCAAACATTGAACCAATCTGCTACATTTCTTGTAAAGTCTTTATAAAAATTTATGTTATACATTTAAATACACAATCAGTTTATTATAAAAATACATGGTTTCACAAATGAATTTGCTTATATGTGTATATATGCATTTTACCACAACTGTTCATGCTTGCAAGAAAATGATATAAAAATTTAGTCATGAAAATGTTTATTTTTCTGATTATTACTGAAAAGCCATGAAAGGTTTACTTCATTTTTTTTATATCATTATTGAGTAAATAAACAGTCGAACTTTGTTAATTCAAAATCGTCTGGACTGTAGATTTACTTTGACCAATGTATAGGTTAGAATAATCCAAATCGCCTTCACTTACAAAATTTTTTGACTAGGAGTTCACCATTTCAAATTATGCAATTCTCTGCAGTAATGTGCAAGGAGCAATGTATATACCAAAATACTTTCAACATTGAAATTTTGGAAAATTCAAATGTACGAAAATAAATGATTAATCCAATAAGTCACTTTTTAATTATTTTTTTTTTGGTTTCAAGATAATTACTAATCAAAATTTATGCATGTATATCTAAAAACATTGTTGAATAGACATGAACATGTTATTATCGTCAACAAACCACAACATACATTAGATAATGGTTACAAGCACATAGTATTAAATCACATAGTATTAAATTGAAGCTGATCTGGGCATTCCTCAATTGCTGGGTCCTTCTCCGGATTGCTCAGCTAAGGTTTCACTTGCTATGCTTGCCATTTCTCAACTGATATTACGGTGATATCGGTCAGCATTTATACCTATCCACCCTAAGTTTGCAATACCGCTGTGAGAAGATAGCATTAAAACTGTTGATTTATGCAAATGAATAATCATTTTTTTTACATTAAATTATATTGGGACCGATCAATGACTTCGAATAATGCCTTGGCTTGGGACAACCAGACTGAATAACCGACGTTTGACTGTAGTTTCATCTGTTTATCAGTTTTGTTAGCTGAAGTGTAAATGTACTATTGTGGCATACATTCTATATGAAAATAGTTTTGTAGTTCACCATAACTGAACTTGTTTAAAATTCCAATATTAAAGAGATCCGTTGTAGGACAAGATTAATTACTTCTTACTTGTTATATGACAGATGTTCTATATAGTTATCATCCAGAAACTTTTTGTAGAACTCTGACATTTCCTCAGCACTAATAGTTTCATTTTCAAGTCCTGCTTTCTGTTTTTCTGCCAATGTCTCTTGTACAAACTTATCCTTTAACTGAAAGAAAATAATGGAAGCATTTGCCAACACACTTATGCACGATAATGCATGTATATATATATATTTGTGTACTCTCTATATATATGAATAATCACCTTCCAATAGAGTACATAAATACACAAAAATTGGACAGATAATAACAGAAACAAAGCAGAAATCCTCCGTATGTTTTTCATAAACCAACAAAAGAACAATTGTGTTTGCTTTTTACTTATATATCAGACCCATCCACTAAGCATGTACCATGAATTTTATAGTAGCAATCTCAGGTATTTCTTTCTTAATGAATTTTTAAGTAAGTTTTCAAATGCCCTCTTTTTTATTGTCTAAAAATCAATATCTTTAGGCCTCTACTTGTTTGAGTACCGGCCGCAATAGCTCAGTTGATAGAGTGTTGGCTTGTGGATCGGGAGGTCGCGGGTTCAAGCCCTGGCTGGGTCAAACCAAGGACTTTAAAGTTAATAGTAGCGTGTTCCCTCCTAACGCTCGGAGATGAGGGGACAGCATTACGCCCGACTCGTCAGTGTCAGTATAATGGACCGGCCAGGTTCATTCCTTGGGCACCTCATAAGTGCCTGTGCTATAATGATAGAAATGTTGCTGCACAGTATCAGCAAAAATGCTGGAAAATCCTATCCCATCCTTGTTTGAGGCCTTATAAAGGGTCCATCATCATTAATACAAGAATGTGACAAATCAGCTGACAGAATTGAAAGCCCCTAATCATTAACTTCACTATGGGTGAAGACAACCATCTAAAAACTTCTCTGCCAATGTGCTTTGTTTTTACAAAAAACTATAAAATATGTATACACAATGGATAATTACCATGAAGAATTTCTTATTGTGTGATGTCCAGAACTCATGATGCCATTGTTGTACTGCCTCACGCTGCTCCCTATACTGGCGCTCTGTCAGCGATTCATCCTTGGGTTGGTAACACTTCACACTCCGAATGTTAGAAATCTTGTCTGGTGGACCGATCCAATCACGAATGATTTCTTCAGGAGGTGCTGAGTTTATGTGCAAGTGAGATTTCTGTAAAATAGTAGGTTAAAAAGTAGAGCTGGGTTAATTTCATTGATGCATCAATATATCACATTTTTGGCCCATCCTACAGAATCATGATTCTTACCTCAAAAATCTCAAACGATACTTCAATAAACTAAAGTTTTTGGTGCAAACCAGCAAAACTTAATACACCGCTTGGTAGCTGTTAACATGGTTTCTTTCCTTGGTACATATAAATAATATTGCAACACTTTTTTGCTGGTAATGCCTAGCTCTGGTCAATAGGTAGTAATGCTATGAAAAAATAAAAAAATACCTTGGACCTATTACATTTTGTTTACTTTAATTTCATGCAAGTTCCATCAATTCACCATCAAAAACTAAGGAGCTGATAATACTGATGTTAAAACTGATTAATATCAGTATTACTATACTAAATAAGAAACAATGAAGACAAAGGCAAACTTTAACCTTGATAGGAGCTGAAGTTTGTCAAGGCACTAAAAAAAAAAAAAATGATAATAAGAAATAATAAATTTTTATACAAATTGTTTTAATTTTTTATCTCAATATTAATTATCAATTTAATACATAACAGTTGTAGACTATATATTTATGATTCAATTTATTTTGTAACAATTGCAGTCTATAATAGTACTCATCTGTGAAAGTTTGTTGCTAAGTTGAATCATGCTGTTAAAAGTGAAAGATTGGCTTCCTGAATTTAATAAGCTGAAACAGCTTTCAATAGCTTTAAAATTATAATAAATCAGCACTGATGCATTTTTTAAATTTAAATACATTTGATTTTCTTTCCTGCTAATTTGAAGAATGCTGGACAACTCGCGCCAAACCAACTCGCGCCAGTTAAAACTCGCTCGAATATTGGTCAACTCGTGCCACATAAAGACTTACAGTAAACAAAAGACTGCAACTTATCGATATTCGCGCTTACCTAATTACATAAACTGTATAACAATACACTATTTCATATTATTTCTATGTGTTTGTTTTTCAGGTCAGGTGCCAGATAACAACTGTACAATACATACTTTTTATCATGTACGCGCGGGATGTGCATTGTATATTGCTTGAAATAAATAATAAAAAAATGATTTGGCTTTAGCTCTTTATTGATGAAAATATTATTTTGTTAACCATGGAAAATGTTGTGGAAAAAATGTTTGATTAAATTCTAAAGAACCACACGAAGCTATAGTGTATAGATAATGAGTATGAATGCATAAAATATTTAAAGAAAGGACATGATGACTACCTGTACCAGAAAATATACTTTGGATAAATATATATCAATATAATATGTAATCGATAAATTTATCTAATTTATTTGTATTCCAAAACATGATTTTTATTGGAATACAATAATTGGCAATCGGTATGTGAGGCGTTACTTAAATTGATTAAATCAAATCGATTGACAATCAGGCAAAACATGTGAAAAACAACAATTATCGCCATCCCCCGTACTTTGTTCACACCTACCTCTCACTACATGTACCATATATATAGACTATATGTGGCGAGAGTTGACAAATTTTGGCATGAGTTTTACTTGGCGTGAGTTGCGCCGTGAGTTGGTTTGGCGCGAGTTGTCCTGTCACTAATTTGAATACCTGGACAATTTTATTCAATGATTCAACTTCAATGATCAATGCATAAACTACGTCTATTAATGGCATATTAAATTCACTGGTCCGACTTGGGGATTAATCCGTGTGGTAATGGGACGTTGTGTTAATCAAATGGGTGAGTGGGTCACACTCTTGAAAGAGTTAAAATCACAGAATGAAGCTAAAACTTCTCGCTGATAACAGCATAATTTTACCTTTTCTGGTAATCTACTCGTCGTAGCTACATGAATGTGTCTGACTAATCTAACCGTTTCTGTTTGTACCTTGCAATGTAAACAACATTTTGACAAGGGCGCAGCCATTTTAGCAGACTGTCATTTCATGTTGTGTGTAAAATATAGGGAAATTGTATGTAATACTTTTCAGACCAGTCAATGCCGTTTCGGATGACTTTGATTTCTTTGCGGTAAATAATACCGAACCATGACTACACAGACGCCAAAATGAAAGATTAACTATGTTTGAAATTTTGGGTGATTAGCTGTTAGTATTTCTTAATAATTTGCAGCATTTATGTTTAATCGCGTGAAAATGTTTTATTATTTTAAGATGCTTAATTGTTTACGCTGCCATCTACGTTTTGACGGCCTTGACTAGTTTTAATAGAAATTTTGAAATTAGTGTCTCTCTGCCATATACTCCAAACCCTCTATACAGAGTATTATGTGGAGTGCGCTGTCAGAAACTTTAGGAGTAATATAAATTGTAATGTTTTGGGGAGGTAATTTTCATAGGTGTTTGGGTTGGTTTCTGTACCTGCACAGTTATAAAAATGTCATAGATATTAAATTACAGAAGTCTGGTGTGGTTTGCAGGTAAGTTGCTTTGCCCAGGGTGCTACAATAAAAGATGAATGATGGATGTTCATTGAATGATGGAGAACAAATGATATGATGGGGGTGATGGATGAGGTGATAATGGTGGATGATGATCATTTGTAGCACTCTGGTTAGAAGCAGTGGCTGTACAGCTTGGCCTTGAATAAGGCCAGGCTGTCCGTCTGAGCAATGTCTGGTGGTAGACTGTTCCAGATCTTTGCTGTGCATGGAAAGAACGAATGCCTGTGTCCATCAATCCTGGAGAAGGGGATACTATATCTGTGCCTCTGTGTATGGTGTATATAGTGTGGGAATGGTATCCTTACAAGGCTGTGTTTGATCTTGTAGAACATACATAATGAAGTAACTTTACAGCGTGTTTCTAGGGTTGGTAAGTTGATCTTTCTGAGAAGGTTAGTAATACTACTGGTATATTTGTAGTCATTCAGTATAAATCTTACTGCGCGATGTTGTACCATTTCAATCTGGTTAATGTATTTCTTTTGCCAGGGGTCCCAGACGGAGGCGCAATACTCCAAACATGGGCGGACATATGTTTTGTATGCTACTTCCTTGAGTTTTGGGATGTCAGTTTGAATATTTCTTTTGATAAATTTAAGAGTGTTGTTAGCTTTAGTAGCAAGAGTGTTAATGTGTTTAGACCAAGAAATGGTTGGGGAGATGGTTACTCCAAGGTATTTGGCAAATGTGGATGACTGAAGTATTACACCATGAAGTTTGTAAGGGAAGATGATAGGTTTCTTCCTGTTTGTGACTCGTAGGACTTCACATTTTTCGGGATTAAAAGACATCAACCATTCTTCTTCCCATGCTTGGAGTTTGTCCAAATCGGTCTGAAGTACTTGGCAATCTTCTGATGAAGTAATGGTAAGATAGGCTATGGTATCATCAGCGAAGAGATGGATGTTACTGACTATATTAATGGGCATGTCATTTATGTATATAAGAAAGAGGCAGGGACCCAAGACTGACCCCTGAGGAACTCCAGACAGTACATCACAACTTGAGGACATTTCACCATCAAGGACAACCCTCTGAGAGCGGCCAGATAGGAATGATTTGATCCAAGAAGTTACAGTGGGGTTTACACCAATTCTGTTTAATTTGAGAAGGAGCCTTTGGTGATCCACTTTATCGAAAGCCTTACTAAAATCCATGATAATAACATCAGTTTGTTTACCTGCGTTGATGGTGTCTTGTAGGTCTTGTACAAACTGGATAAGTTGTGTTTCACAGCTTAATTTAGATCGAAAACCATGTTGATTTGTATAAAGGAGATTATTGGCATCTAAAAATGTCATGATATTTGAGACTAGTATGTGTTCCATTAATTTACAACAAATACATGTAAGTGAGATAGGCCGGTAGTTGGCAGGTTTTGTCCTTGACCCCTTCTTGAAGACAGGGCTAACAGAAGCATTTCTCCAATCAGCTGGGATATTGCCTTCAGTGAGTGATGTGGTAAATATGTCAGCAAGGATGGGGGCTAAGGGCTGGTGTAATTCTTTCAGGACTCTAGGTGATATGTTGTCTGGGCCACATGCCTTGCTAGGGTTGAGCTGTTTTAGTTGTTTCATTACACCAGGCACAGAGATTTGTATACTTGGCAGTTTTGGTTTAAACGGGTTAAGAGGGGAGAGCATTTCGGTAATGTGACTAAGTTTTAGAGGTAATGTGACTAAGTTTTAGTGTTCTCAAACTGACGAAATCTCAGCTGCAAAAATCCTGTTTGCCTAACTCCTAATTTTTACCCAGCAGTGCAGCACCACCCTGCTTCTGATGATCACAGTCACTAAACAGTCTTCTCCAGGAGTGCCACATTAACATTGTTTTAGCTCTGACATAGTCGCAGAATTAGTTATGGTCATTTCATAACCAGTCGATTTCATAACCTTAACATTTTTGGTCGATTTGTAACCATAGCTTGGTCTTTGGTAACCATGGTTTGGTCGATTAATAACCTACTAATTCAGTCAATAGTCAGAACAACACATTTAATGTCCATAAACATGGGATAATTTGATGTTATTTGTACCACTTAGTCCCTTGGCACAAACAACTACAAAACCAGCCCCTTACATTGAATCATATGATCACTTAAAACAATGACGTCCCAATAAATGGATAAGATTCCCACAAATCTGTTACTTCTGCTGAATCAAAGAAAGTTTTCTGGGAAATCAAAATGTATGAAAGTATTGTTTTGGTTCTCAATCACCACACAACATCCTGTGACATTTCCTTCCAGACTACAATCGTCACTCTGACTTGTGGCTATTATCGTGGTTTTGATTTCCATTTGTTTATACAGTTATGCTAATGTTATAACAGTACTGTATCTAGTCATTGATTTGTTTATATACTAGTTTACAAGTTGAAGTTTTTAATGTTTAGTTCAATAAAAAAATTGAAACAATAAGTAAGTACAATTTGATTTTTTCTGTGATGAAAATATGTAACTATTTCAGAAAAAATCTCATTAATATTTGATAAATAGGAGAAAAATCTCATCAGATTTCAGGTCCAAAATAATCCCTGAACAGTTTAAATTACAATTTCTATGCATGCATACCTTTAAATCATGTGATACCATTGATCAAAACCCTGCAGTTACCATGTCTCCATTTGTTGTTGAGCTGTCAAATGTTAACAAGAGGCCATGTGAAAAAATGTCATGGCCTCTTATTGGTTGGGTATATGCATTGTTATTCAGTGTGTGGTTGTCAAGCCTTCAAGCATATACCACTCTTGAACATTGTCTTTCTATGGTAAGGTGGTGGTTACAGGGTGAGGCTAGTATTTTGAGGCTAGTATTTTGAGATCATTACATAGTTAACCAAGCTGCAAAAATCCTTCACTCGGGGTAGGAATTAAATGCACAAAGTGGGAGAGACCTATGTTTGTACAAAAATTGGAAACTTCAATAAGCCCAGAATCAGGTTGATATCTCTTGCTTGACACTAACACACTGAGACCACCAACTGGAAGCCTCTGAGGGAAGTCGATTGAAGAATAGCAAATCCTACTGGACCAAGCCATTCAACTTGTAAAATATAATAGGCTGATTTTGGTGGACATGGATTTTGTAAACATTTTGGTGCACAATGGATCCAAATACACTGTCTTTTTGTTGAAATGAAGTTTCTCGGTTAACTTGTGTTTTTCAGGGCTGAAGCATGGATATTCAACATATTCACAGTCAGAAAGTGGCCTTCACCCCTGCTCACATCCAACTGGCCTGTGATGGGGTTTACATAGCCCTGCCCCTCTCAAGAACATCTGTAGGTGTATGGAGTCTACAGAATATTGCCTGCTTGGTAAATATAAGCACAAAAAATATCATCGTCATAGGTTGTTGGCCAGGATGACTTGAGTTGGTCTTCAAACCCAATCATGCACAGCTGTGGTACTAGTGCCACACAATTTGATGTCATATGTATTTACTGATAGATCTATAATGGCATCATCAAAACTAATAGGTTAATAACTGGTCATTATACTTTCATTGATAATTATGCTTTTTAAAGATAAAAAGTAATTAAAAGAAAAACAACATGTAATCATATTTTGTACTCATTGATCAAGGTGTGTTCGCATACATATTTGAAACATCTGCCTACTTTTTGTATTCTGCCAACACTGTTTTTAATAATTACATGCAGATACCATTGTTTTGGTATATTTATTTTTTGCATTTTACAATTAAAACTTTACAAACAAATATTGCATTCCATGAACATTACAATAAAATAGTTATTTGCTGCATTTAATAATTTGCATGTCATGAATTTTACAATAAATATTGCTTTTGATGCTTTAGCTATACAATTTTTTAAAGTCATAGCCTCAACAAAGCTACTTTAAACTACATTGTATGAATCAAAGAAACAATTTAATTTTTTTTCCAGCCTCTCGAGTTGATTGGGCACAGTAAAATTCTGACAGCTCTAGCATTGGGTCATCGTGCTGACCCCAAGGTTCTGGTATCGGCAGGGGAGGATTATGTCATTGTCTGGGATCTCCTGCAGGCCAGACAGCAGGCTGAAAAAGGTTACATTTTAAATATTTATTTAGATAACATTATCTGCCTACTTTGCTGCCCCAAAATATCTAATAAGAGCCATGGTTCAAGAGTAAAATCTGAAATCAAACAATTTAAGCTCAAGTCAAAGTATGAATATGACTGTCAGAGCTCTGCACTAAAAGATTATTGTCATTTATATATGCTTTTTACAAATTCATCACATCAGCAGTTACTGACTGTGTAGGTTCTTATCCCACTCAATTAATTTTAAACTTATGTTTCACTGGTGATTTCTTGTTTTTGTTGATTTCACTTAAATTGCCTTATGATGAGAGAATAAAAAGCAGATATTAATCTTGCGTCTTACCTACCAAAACAACTGGACATCACTATAATGGTCACTGCAATGTAGCTCAAAAAGAAACAAAACAGAATAAAAAACAAACAACTATTCAAGGTGTTTCAGTCTTTTAAATCTACAGAGTACAGTATACAAACACAAAAATGTCATGTGTATGTGTCTGTCATACATGTAAACAGTTGGTTGATTTACCAGAGTCGGACACAAATGGCAGACCTTCTAGTGAAATTAAGAAAACCTTACTGTTAAATTCTTGAAACCTTTTTTTGTTGTTGTTTAAAAAACAACAATCTAAAATAACCTTTATGTTACATACCAGACCATTATTTTTTTCACATTTTGGCTTTATAACTTTTTAATATAGTTTTTTTTAAGATTGAGGATTTACTTGTTGTATACCCTGTTGCTTTACTACTTGTCTTTCTATTATTGTTAGTTAGTATCAGTATTAACATATAAATTATTTTCCTGAAAAAGGGACATCATGATGTGTTGTTTTTTTCAAATGTTGTCAGAAAACAAATTGCACAAATCACTTACTCTTTAAAAGTCTTTATTTCAAATTAAGATTATAGAAAACCTTTACTATTATGAAGGTCTGCTAGGAGGCCTGAGGAATCAACTGACTGACCCTTAAGTACATGCATAAACCTAAATGCAGACCACTGCAAAATTGATTGGAAACAAAAAAAATCTCACTGTTAAATTTTCATGCCTTCTGCCTTTGCCAACAGGTTTAAACATGATTCACTGGCATATTTGATAAGTGCATCTTTGTGGCATAAACATCACTTTAATTTACATGTATTGTTTTTTTTTTTTATGTAGGGGAGATAACCAAGGGCCGTGTAATAGGTACCAGCCTGGGCTATATACAGTACTGTGCTTTCAGTCCTAATGACGCCCTAGTGGCAGTTTGTGTGGGTGCCGAAGTTGTCATTCTACATGCCCAGGTACTAGTTTTATGCATATGTGTATATTATACAGAGAGTACATTTTCTACCACAGTCAAACCAGGATACTTGAGATTACTATTGAAGAAATGTACAGGCTACTATATATCAGCCATTCCCATCATTCTTCCTATATATTTGTTCTTAAAAAAACCCGGTTATGATACTTTCATTCACAGTGCATCAGATGTTTAAGCTCGATTGGATGACACTTATTGTTCCTTGAATCAATTAACTTCTGCAATCGCTCAGTTGGTAGAGCATCGGCTTGCGGATCGGGAGGTCATGGGTTCAAACCCCAGCCGGGTCAAACCAAAGACTTTAAAGTTGGTGGTAGTGGCTTCCCTCCTAATGCTTGGAGCTATGGGAACAGCATTACACCTGTCAGTATAATGGACTGGCCAGGTTTAGTCCGTGGGCATCTCATAAGGGCCCCTCTGCTAAAATGATAGAAATGTCACTGCACAGTATCAGCAAAAATGCCAGCAAATCAAATACTTCTTAACTACAGGTAGGTAACAATTATATGAATTCGGACCTGGCTTAGCATGTTTTACACCCTGGCAAGTGACCACAGCTCTTGTGTTTAAACTCTCATTAGCTTGATTGGCATTTAGATCAAGTTTGCAAAAAACATCTACCACACTATGAACACCTTTAGGTTGACAGGATGTTATTAAGTAAATAAGGTAAAGATATCAGTAGATCCAATTTGAAATGAAGATCATTATCCATCTATTCATTCAAAGGAACGTTAGGAGACTGCAATAATAAATATTCATAAATTCAGCCTCCTATGCTTTAAATTGCTAATAGTTATAATGAGGTAAAAATTAAAAGCTTTGTTATTTTATATATATTATAGAGAACCATTATTTATAATTGAGATCTACGTAATATGTACGTTTATGTAGCGGTTTCTTAGATATAGCTTATGCATTATCATAGATAATGTCTTTATTCATTTGATAGTTTGTTGATGTTGTGTTTTTCTTGTTTTGTTGTTGTTTGTTGTTTTTTTTTTTTTTTTTTTTTGTTATTGCTATCTTGCTATCTTCAGTAATTTTGTTGATGTGTTATGGTGAAGATCAATGATGTTGGTGATGATAGTGGTGTTCAAAATCATGAAGATAGTGGTCATTGATGATGTTTTGTTACAGAGGGAGTGTCAGATAGCTACTCTAGAGGGCCACAATGGTATGGTTACAGGAGCTGAGTTCTGTCCCCACTACACCTCCACCCTGGTCTCTGTGTCTGAAGACAGAACATTTAAGGTAGGCAGATATGAGACTATTCAGTATGCAATAACTTGGTACTGTAAAGTTTTATTGATAAGATGAAGTTTTTTGCCCCAAATTATGATAAAAAAGTGGGGGATGCATCTTATCCATGCGAAGTAAAGTTTTCCCTTTGTTTCCCAGACTAATATTGACCCTTAGACTAATCCGACCGCAGAGACTATCGCCGATAGTATCAGCCATAGAAAACTGTATTGTGCTATTTAAGGGAAAACTTACATTGTTTTTGCCTAAAATTTGACATTAAAGATAAAGAAACATTTAAATTCATTTCTGTATTAAAAAAAAAACAATATGAAACAGAATTTTCATTGGCGATGCTGTTCTTATCATCATCTAAATAATATGGTATTGATCAATTTTGATTTGAAATTTGTTTTATTTTGAATGTTAACTTTGAATAAATTTTAAGTTGAAATTATAAACCCACTTAACAACAACAATAAAATGTGCATTGGCTATTTGTGCAGATGAGTTTTCACACCTCTTTTGATGTTAATAGATCGTCCATCATCCGTAAGTAATTACACAGGTGCATCGAACTAACTGTTTGTAAGTGGTCACTTCAATACCCTGGTGTGAAAATGAACATTTAAAAGCCTTAAGTTGTTATTTCAATTGTCATTTGTGTGTGTGTCACATGTGTCTAGAACTTAATTATAGGCCGAGAACTTAATTGTTTTTATGACATACTGCCACGTGAAACAGGATGTTCTCTCATTTCTCAATTATGTAGGGCTGGGATAGCCGCGAGAATATCCTGTCTGGTGTGTAAACGATGTACTGGGGGTAGAGTGTCATAATGTAACAAAATACACAGGGTCTTACTAGGCAAACAGTCGCAACGTATTATTCAAGACACTTACAGAATAATAAGCACTTGGCGCAAACACAGATTTATGGAACAATTGGAACATGTTCGCTCCAGTCAAATCAAGCGTTGCGGGAATTGCTTAATGGTGACCAGATGGATTAGTGCATAGGGGATGCGTCATGTCTTTGAGAATTTGCTTCTTTTCCTCGACTCTAGACCTCAAAGAGGGGGGTGCGTCTTATCTTTGTGTGCGTCTTATCAGTCAAACTTTGAGGTATTTATGTGTTTATGGATTTTTAAATTTTCTTTTAAACCTATTGTTTAAGGCTGTCTATTTTTAAACCTATTAACATTACCTATAACATTTGTTGTCACATAGGATAAGAATATTCTTGACCAAACTTTTTCAGTCAACAAACTCTTTATTCTCAATTGTTAAAAAAGTGTGCATAAGCTTATAATGTGTCATTGCTAAACAAGAATTCTCGACAACTAGTATATATTTCTAGACAATGTGAAAGGTCTGGTAATTCAACAACTCAATTCAGTTAAGGCAAATTATTTGAAGAGATGAGACAAATTCATAGAGCACTGCAACACTATGAATATAAGAGAAGATTGTAATGTATGAGTTGTTCTGTCGAGTTTATCATCCGACCAAAAACGTTTTCAGTTCAAGTTGTTTACAAAAAAGTAGATGAAGGACTACTTTCACTGTGATAACAAACCATGAACTTCTGGTATAATACTGCACTCAGTCATATTATCATGACATGGGGCAATCAGCTGTTTAATTACCCTTGTATGCTTAGCTTAAGCAAAGAGCTATTCCTCTACCATTTCTCGAGACTAGCCAAAACTTAAAGCCAATACTAAGAGTAACTGGAGCTGATGCTCTTCCTACTGCACCACCTGGGCCAGTGTGATGATTGGTGATGATGATGATTTACAATTAGTGAATGTGATAAGGATGAGTTTTTCTGTTGCAGGTGTGGAACCTGTCTGATATGAACCTGTTGTACCAGTCTCCTATCCTGACAGCCTCCCCATTCCTTAGTCTTGCCATGAGCCTTTCTGAACCAAGGGTAGCCATAGGAGCAACTGATGGGATGGTAGGTATTGAAAGACTTGTTAGCAAATTGTGCACATTCCAGTCAGAGAGCTCCCAGCAGGAATGGGCAGATATGGATCTATAATATTTATCTAAGCCTTTATAGTGCTAATTAAACTCAAAGTGGACATTTTGTTCAGTCTATGAAGATCTATATGAAACTGTGTTCAGAGGCAATAAAAATCAATTGACACTTTGTTTAACTTCATCAAATACCTTTGGTTCTTTCAAAAATAAATGCTGTCTTTTAATTACCAGTGTTTATTAATTATTAATTATTATCAGTTAATTAAACAACATATTTTTGGGTGTAGCTTCACATCATTGTTTTATAATTATCAAAAAAAAGAGATATTTTTGTGATTGTAACAAATTACTTCAATCGGCAAGCAGTTATTGATGAATTTCAGAATTACTGAAGCAGAAATAATAGCTCTTTGTTGTTGTTTTTTTCAGAAATGCATACAATTATTTTAAGCTTAAATTGTAGTCTTTTCATTTTACTCTTAATTTATATCTGAATGTTTACTTTTGTGTGTTATTGACAAGAATTATGCTAACTTATTATTTGTATTACTGTCTCTGACAGGTGCGAGTATTTGACCTGGGGGATGGTGGGGACTTCAGGTGTCTGCATCAGGTGGATGTAGGCAAATTTATTATCAACAAAAAGGAACAAAAACAAATAGAGATAACAGAAAAGAAAAAAGGTTTGCATCCAATCAGTCATGTATAAATAAGTTTTGACTGTGTATATATTATATATTTTAATTGTAAATATTGTTAACTGTATTTGTCATCCTTTAGTGTCATTGTCTTGTTCAAGTTACACTAACTGGTTTACAGATTAATAACAATGGCAGAGCTTAATTACAGAAGTGACTGCTTAGTGCTTGAATCTTTATCCAAGAAACCAAACTGAATAAGCATTGAGTTTAATCCAATAAGCCTGACACGATGTTATCAAGAGTCTCAATAGGGAGGAACACTTTCATTTAAAACCATCTTTATTCTTCCAGTTGACCTGTTGTTTGTCTGTGGTTCTACCCAGTCATGCATTTGGGGGCAGTCTTCCTTCATCAATAATAGCTGAAAGCAATCAAAGTTTACAGAATTATGTGTGTTACGTGTGTTACTTGTTTTTCTATTCATTGCATGAACAAAGTTATCAGAATGATCATCAGAATAATGCTTAAAATAAACCGCAAACAAATGTCTGGGTAGGACCACTGATTCACTGTAGGTCACTTGTGTAACTTGTTAATATAAACATTACCAAACATACAATTGTCACCTTGTCATGTCCAGGCCCAGTCACTATCAGCAGTCGACCTACATGGAAATGTCCTGACAATGTTGGAAGTGATGAGCGTGATCCTGTGGACTCACTGGCTGAGACTGGCACCACTGTGCTGGGACTATACTATACATACCTGCCGCAGGACCACCTGGCAAGGGAAGCATCCAGCATCTCCCAGGGATTTACATTTTCTCGCAAGAACCATGTGGTCAAGTAAGTCAGTGGTTAAAGCAGTGATAGAGGTTCAAAGATTTAGAACTTCTTACGAATTGTAGATCTTTAAAAATAATCTATCTCACATATATTTTGCTTTGCATGTACTAACCTAATAAGTAGCATAATCTACTCTTGTTGATAACTTATCTCTTATTCTTCAATATATTTGCTTATACATATATGCCAGTTTAAATGATGAGACAGCTTTCTAGCTAAAGCTGGCTGATCTTACAAAAGCATGTTACTGAACGATTATATAACACCTAAGTTAAAAGTAAACAAAAAAAAAACCCCTCTAACTGTCTAAAAACTACAAGATACCTGGTGAACTTTAATAAGAATTCTATTATTAAGCTTGTAAAATAAAATGTAGGAAGGGATTTGTTAGCATTACATTCAAAGGCTTGACAGAAAGAAAAGCCAGAAGCAAGTTTTGCAACAAATTATATTTTATTTATCTAATTAATTTCAAATTACTGCAAGGAATATACATATCAAACAATAGAATATATGATCTATCAAATATAACAAAGTTAAAGCCGATCCAAGGCCTTGTACAATTCCACTTACTAGATTAATGTACAAAAGGCATTTTTAAATCCACTTGATAAAAGTTGCAGCCGAAAGATTGTAATATTTTTCAATCTAAAATATAACATTAACAGGCCTGTTACGTTATTCTGTTGTATTTTAAACCCCAAGTTTTTGTATGATTTTCTTATAAGGGGCACCATTGGCATTGAGGTGTAGTCACTGACTTGTAACTCCTCTGATTGCTTAGCTTCAATTTGCAAGCATTTGATTCCCATTCTGGGCGAAGGACTTAATATTGGAATGTTTTCCAGCTGACCTGCAGTGTACCAATGATTCTCACTAGACATCTCAGGTCTTCCTCAATCAGCATAGCCTGAGGTCACTGTAATGATCATAATTGGTCATTAAGGTGTATTTCCAAAACAAAACCAATTTTGTCAGTGTTGTGTTTGTACGTCATACATAAACACAATTATATATAAAACACAGTGGATAGTTTATACTTTTAATTGCTACAACTATGAGGACTAAACATATACGAAGACGGAGTAAGACTAACTGCTATCAAAGAGGCATGCATGTACAGGTATCGGTAGGCGGGGCTTATCAGCATGTGGGAGTGCCTTATCTATAAGTGCTAAATACACAACATTTCTCCCCTTTTAAACTAATTGTTCATATCAATTAAACAAAACATTTGCGAATTTATTATTAATACAAACAGTCAATAATCGCAAATTTCATTTAACAAAATCATAATGTTAAAATTTTCAAAAGGGATATGAAAAACAAATGATATGAAATGAAATACATGCAGCCAAAAGCTAAATAAAGTATTCTGATTTTATCATCTCCGTATTTAACTACATAGTGTTAATTACATGTTAACTAATCCTAATATTGGCTAATTATATTGCCCTCTCTCGCCACCACAGTTTTTACCGGTTAAGAATCGAAGCCAAACCGTTTTGGCGCGTGCCTATTCCTTAACGGATAACGCCTGTCATGAACTACTGTCGGTTCCTGTGTAACACTCTCAGCAGGTGTCGCGGTATTTGATTGCTCTAATGAGGGTGTGGTCTGTAACATGGTGTTGCTTTCGTTATTGCAATCCGAACCTTGGGATAGGAAACGACTGCGAATCAAGTGGATCTTCTGTATTTTCTTTTACTTGAGTAGATCGCAATTGATCAATGTGCCTTTTCCAAGTGGCATTTCCTACTTGAACTTTGTACAAAAGCGGCCCGTCACGTGATAATATCGTACCAACTGCCCATTTGTCTTTCATACTGGGTCTGTAGTCACGTGCGAGAACGCTCTGTCCTAATTCTATTTTTCGGACTTGTTTAGAATCAGTCAGAGATAATTTCATTTGTTTATCCTGAACATACTGTCTTGTATCAGGTTTCAGTAAGTCGAGGCAAGTACGCAGATTTCGACCGAAAAACAAACATGCGGGAGTTTCGTTTGTGGTTGAATGCGGCGTTGTACGATACTTCAACAAGAAGCTATTTAGTTTCAAGTTTAAATCGTCTGACTCTCTGTCCATTGCAAGAATTGCCGTTTTGAATGTGCCTTTAAACCGTTCGACTAGACCATTTGTCGAGGGTTTCGCGGTTGCAGTTCTAATATGCAATATGCCGTTGCTTTTCATGAATTTTGCAAAACTGTCTGCAATAAATTGTGGACCCGAGTCTGTGACGCATTGTTTTGGAAGACCATACCTTGCAAATACAGTACGCATGACCTGTATTGTTCGTTCCGCGGTAGTTGATTTCATTTCAATGACTCGGCCATTTACTGTGTGCGTCCACAATTACCAGAAAGGTGTGTCCTAGAAATGGACCAGCGAAATCAACATGAATACGTTCCCAGCTAGAATTCGGCCATTCCCACGGGTGTAAATGTACATGTGCGGGTTGTTTCTGCTGCATCTGGCACCAATTACATTGACTGACCAGGCATTCAATGTCATTGTCAATCCCGGGCCACCAAACGTAACCTCTTGCTAATGACTTCATTTTCACAATTCCGGGATGGGCAACATGAAGCATGTCTAATACCTTAGACCTTAATTTTGTGGGTATAACGACTCTATTTCCCCACATCAAACATCCCCGGTAAATGCTTAATTCGTTTCGGCGCGAGAAATACCCTTTCAATAACGGGTCATTTTCTTCCCAGCCGTGTTTTACATAACCTAAAACACGTGATAATATGATCTCTCGTTGCGTTTCTTTGCTTATTTAAGAGCTTGTGACAGGTAATTGCTCAATCTGAGAAGTGTAAAATACTTCCTCGATTTTATCATCGCCACTTGATTCAGTATTCGGTGCCGGCAATCGCGACAATCCGTCTACATTGCTATTTTGTTTGGTACTTTTGTACTCCACGTTGTACTGAAATCCAGACAGATACAGAGCGTATCTCTGTACTCGCGCGGCTGACGTAACTGGTATGCTTTTGCTTGGGTTGAAAATAGAAGTGAGAGGTTGACAGTCTGTGACGAAAGTAAACATTCCCCCGTACAGATACGTATAAAATCACTTCACTGCCCAGAAAATGGCTAAAGCTTCTTTGTCAATTTGCGCGTATTTGCGTTCTGTCTTTGTCAATGAACGCGAAGCGAACGCGATTGGTCTTTCCGAGCCATCTGGCATGACATGTGACAATATGCCAGATATCCCTACTGGTGACGCGTCTGTTGCCAGTCTAACTGGAAGGTCGGGATTATAATGCGTGAGCACTGGCTCCGAAGTGAGCAATCTTTTCGATTCATTGAACGCACGATCGCATTTCTTTGACCACTGATATGTGGTGCCTTTTTCGAGAAGCGCATTTAACGGACTTACTACGGTAGCGAGGTTGGGCAAGAATCTGTGGTAGTAATTAAGAACACCAAGATACGATCTTAATGAACTAACGTCTTTAGGCACTGGTGTATCTAAAACTGACTGGATTTTGTCTTTACATTTCCATAGTCCAGTTTTGTCAATTACGTGGCCACAGTAAGTTACTTGGTCTTGAAAGAATTGGCACTTGTCTTTGTTCAATTTAAGTCCAAACTCGCTCAACCGTGCAAGCACTTTCTCGATGGTAACAAAATGTGATTGTTCACTGTCCCTTGTCACAATCATGTCATCAAGAATACACTGGACTCCCGTTATGCCTTGTAGGATGGTGTCCATCGTACGCTGCCATATCGCCGGTAACGATGCGATCCCGTACACTGCTCGATTATACCGATAAAGACCCTTGTGTGTATTAATCGTCAGTAGCTCCCTGCTGTTATCGTCTACCTCTAAGTGTAGATAAGCCTGGCAAAGGTCTAGCTTCATGAATCGCTGTCCTCGCGACAAATTAACAAAAATGTCCTCTACTCGTGGAAGCGGGTACTTGTCAACTTTTAGCGCCTGGTTGACCATGACCTTAAAATCTCCACAGATGCGGACGTCCCCAGATTTCTTCACAATCGGTACGATTGGTGTAGCCCATGCGCTTGCCTTGGTAATAATACCTTGGCTCTCCAGATTGTCAAGTTCTCGTTCTATTTTGTCTTTCATAGAGAACGGTACAGATCTGGCTTTCATAAATTTTGGATTTGCGCTGTCTTGTAGGGTTAAAATTGCCTTAAAACCTTTTGCGCACCCAATGTCATCACTGAACACAGTGTCATTACGTTTAAAGAGTTCGTCAAGCCTGTCTTCCAGTGTTGTGACACTATAGACCCTTTCAGTTACTCGCCCTAAGTCAAACAAGAGTTGCGTCCCGCGACCGGATATGACGTCATACGAGGATTGAAAACAAAAAGGCTACTATAGTATTTATAAGCGGATTTTCGTGCTGTTTTTAACGTAAGTATGTGCTTTATTTATTTTTTAGAACTCAGAAAATCAACTTATTCAAAGACAATGATAATCTGTTTTAATTTACTGTAAAAAAAATTAAGAATAAATCTGGGAAAGTTTGTCTTTTTTCCAGACGAAGTGCAACTGTCATACCAATGAAAGTAAATAATAAAAGGCTCTTCAAAATTACTTAAAGACCCCTTGAAATGGTAGCTGGAGTGGGAAATGGTATTTATAATCGCATGTATCTCTTGTATTAGATCACGCATGATCCATGCTGCAGAGATAGCTATTTTTAGATTAGTTATGGAATAACGTTCGCTCTGACGTTGATATCTATTTTTAGAAGATACCTCTATCATGCTTATTTATATATTTGGGAAGAATGAACATTGAGTATGTTTTTTTTCCATTTTGTACTGAATACCAATATAGGTAGTGTTGAAGATTGTCTTTACTTAGACTACAGTATGAATTTTTGCTGAAATTATGCCCATATACTGCATATTCCCCAAAGCAGGGGTAATATATCATTACATGTATTTGATATAGACAAATTGTCGGATACCACCTTTAACATAGGGGTCCTACTGAATACCGAAGACACTTGTTTACCGAAAGATACCGAAAGAGACTTTGATTACCAAAATACACTTAATAAATTGACATTAAAGCATAATTTGCTGTTTTATTGAGTAAATATGTTGAAATAAAAGTATATGAATTAAATGCCAAAGATTCATTGTAATAGAAATAAGCTTTTGATAGTTATAAGACATTTTACAAATGCAGTGAGAAGTACACAAACATGACAAATACCATTTAATTGGTAACATGACAGTTATTATACTGTGGTTGTTTTAACTAATACAAATGTTTAATGGTTGTTAAAAAGAAAGAAAGACAAATTTGTGTGCATGTTATTTTTTTTTGTTTTTTTACTGTTTTCATTAATAGTTAATATGATATGTTCGGTATAGTTAGAACATTGTAAAAATCTTATTGTGTAAAGCAATAAACACAACATGCATAAGCGTTATAGGATACATAAGATACTATTACTTATGCTTTTTTTTGTCTGAAGTCATTCTGAAAAACATATCAATGCAATGTTGTAAAACAATCAAGTACAGTTAACAACATTTAAGTTCAAGAAGAAGACAATAAATACATATCAAATATATATATATATACTTAAATACTGTCCTTTTATTTTGCCGAAATATACATGTATATCCTTATACAATCAAAATACATTAATGCATTCATATCAGGAATAGCTGGGCATAAAATAACACACTAAACTTAAAAAAGGCAGTGAAAAGATAGCATGGTTTTATAAAATGAATACAAATAATAACCACATGATGAGAATCTGATGTTAATGTCGGCGCATATTTAATGCGAGGGCCATTCAACTGATTGTCATATCCGGTTGTCAATGCAGACATCTAGTTATATTTGTAAAAAAACAAAAACAATTTTATAAAGACATCTAAACATATGTAAACAAATAAGTTTAGTTAAACTGAACCTATTAGCTGATTCTGTATAGAAGGCTCTGTGAAGTGATGTCAAACTCATATATGCAATACAGTCATGACAACATGAAAAGAGGACAGGATTGCATTGGACTTTTGTCGGTGCATGTTTAATGCGTGGGCTGTTCAACAACACTTCTTAAAGAAATCAAACATACCCACACAATCGCTGTAGTTTTCTCTTTCAATGATGTTTACGTTTTACGCGTATTCAGCCGAAATCGAATAACAATCCTCGTATGACGTCACCAAGGGGGAGGTAATTGAAAACCGATAATAACTGAAAGGGTCTATTGATCTGCATTATTTCATGCCAGTTGACGACAATTTCTCTCAACCAGTCTCTTCCAAACAAAGCGGGTCTATTGCCTTTCACTATACAAAGTCTCAACTTCTTCTGTTGATTGTTGTAATTGACATCAACTTGAATAGATCCGACCTGTCGGATTGTTTGTCCAGAATATGACTTCAATGTGCATGTTGGTTTGTCAAGTTTAACATCACCAAATAATTCACGAAAATGTTCTTCTGGAAACACAGATACAGCAGAGTCGGTGTCTAATTGCATTGAGCATTGCTTGCCGTTGATGATAGGCGAAAGCATGATCTTGGAGGCTTTGTCTCTTGTCGTAGTGTTCAAAACAAACACAGTGTCGCTGTTATCATCTAAACAGTTCACTTTCTTTGTTTTAGGGCATATGGCCTTTATGTGTCCCTTTTGTTTACATAAATAACAGACTGCATTCTTCAATCTGCATTTTTCTGACTGGTGGTTTGCCTTCCCACAGTGCACACATGTCGTCTTGTGTGCCTTCGGCTGCAGGTTAAGCCGTTTTGCAGGTTTCTGTTGACGTCCAATCTTGTTGACGTTTGTCGTTGCTGTCGTTGACTGCAATTCAGCTGCATCTTTGGAAGCCGTTTCCATAGCTGTAGCGATTTCGACAGCCTTCTGAAGCGTCAAGTCAGCCATTGACAATAGCTTCCTTTGTGTTGCCTCGTCCTTCAATCCGCACACGAATCTATCACGCAACGAGTCCCCTAGATTGTCATTAAACTCACAATGTTCCGATAATCGCCGTAGTGTTGCAATATAGTCACTGACGGATTCTCCCGTTGCTTGATTTCGCTTGTGAAAACAGAACCTTTCCGCGATCACCAGAGGTTTAGGACATAATTGTGTCCGTAACAGTGTACACAGCTCATCAAAGGACTTCTCTGCTGGCTTCTGCGGTGACGTCAGGTTACGCAGAAGAGTATACGTCTTCTCTCCCAGCAGTGTTAACAAAGCGGCAACCTTTTTCTCGTCCCCAATGTCATTTACATCAAAGTACTGTTCCAAACGCTCCTGATACGCAATCCAACTTTCGGTATCACCATTAAATGCGTTAAGTGTCCCAATTAATCCACGGGTCGCCATTACTACAATAATTCCCGAATATTCCCGAAATGTTAATCCGTGTCAAATGATTAATATCCAGAACATTAAAGAATATATCACAAAATGTTCGTTGGCAGTTTATTGTGTATCCTCGTCGCCAGTTTGTTGTGTTTGTACGTGATACATAAACACAATTATATATAAAACACAGTGGATAGTTTATACTTTTAATTGCTACAACTATAAGGACTAAACATATACGAAGACGGAGTAAGACTAACTGCTATCAAAGAGGCATGCATGTACAGGTATCGGTAGGCGGGGCTTATCAGCATGTGGGAGTGCCTTATCTATAAGTGCTAAATACACAACAGACAGAACCTTAAACTCTTAAAGATTTATATGGTCCTATGAATTATTAGAAATCAAGTCCATACATACCAGAAAAAAATGTTCCAGACAGTAACTGTTATATATAAAAATAAATTTTCCAAAACCTACTACAAATCTGCTTTGGAAATTTGACAAAACAATAAACAGTTTGATTCGTACAGTTCAGTGACTGGTGAGGACAGTGTCCTGTTACTGAACCATCACAAGGTTATTAGGCAGACCGGTTAACAATAGTTTACAATATTCAATGCACATGTACTGACGTAAGTACACATTGACTGTACTTCTACATTGATTTTTAGCATAAAAGAAAATTTGCTGAAAACATGTTTTGATGATTTCAAGGCAACATATATATATATATATTATTACTCTGATTCATTTATTATACATATACCCCTCTAGAGGGTAGGGTTTATTAGCTAAGAGTCACAATGTCCATCCATTTGTCCCAACTAATTACTGGTGCAGCAAGACTGCAGGACTGCAGGCATATATCTGGATAGAACCACTAGTGCATCAAAAGTCAGCTTGAAGACCTCTCTACATAAAAGTACTCACTCCAGCTGGGACCTTGGGTTGGGGAGTTACAAGTTTGTGACTACCAGCATGGCACTTCATAATAGTGAAGTAGGCATATGAGTCGCTTTCATTGATTATAGTGCTAGTATTCAGGATCATTGTCCTGTCGCACTACTAAGTAAGTTATACCCTTAGTATAAAATTTGTTTAATAATGAATATAAAAACATGCAATAACACATTTTCTTCATCTAAAACACTAAACTTTATTCCAATGTAAGTTTTGTTCATGTTACAGAGAGTTGCTGGATTCTGCCCCCATGCTGGTAGTTGGGACAACATCAGGACTGATACAAATCAATGCACGAACACTGGATATCTGTAGCTATGTGGATCTTCAGGGTGAGTATTGCTGCTCGCCTGGTCCGTTGTCGGTAAAATCAAAGACTTGCTGGTAGAAAAGTCACTCCATGTCCTTTTTTTAAATTGTTGTGATAAATATAAAGAGTCAAATATACTTTTATTTTGTTGAATGAATACATTTCATATTCTTGATTATTATATCGAGTCTCACTCTAGTGAGATAGCAAGGGTCCACCAAAAAAAATTTTGTTATAACAAGTTCCTTGCAATTCTTTTCCCCCACATGACTGTGTCATGTTTGAGTCTCAATTGCTGTAAATAAGCACTGTTGTAACAATAGAAATTACCTTAAACACGTAGGTGAGCGACATATTCAAAGGTATACACAATAAAGACAAGTGATGATGGTAGTGTTATTTTTCATGTAATACATGAAACAAACATGTATATATAAATTCACTTAAATCGCTCAGAATACTCAACACCGGAACTTGCAGCAGAATAAACTGGTCTAGGTTGTATGTAATGTTAGTTGACAAAATTAACGATGGCGATTAGCAAGTCTGCCTGAACTTATATACTGATAGCCGTATATTACATTTAATCACTCAAAGGATATCCCTGCCACAGACAAACACCTTTGGGCACCACAAAAAGGTAAAGGTGTTGATTGACTAATTAAGCATAACAATTGCCGCCATACAAGCACAATGTGTGTCACTCCTGAAGGTGTGAAAAGCACTGACTGCTCACTGTTATGTATCTCCAATCAACAATTTATTAGTTCTCGAGACATTAGAAGGTGATTGATATTCTAAATATGTCGTTATATCCTTCCTCGATCAAATGAATCTTTTTGTACATTAAATGAAGAACAAATTTTGATAGAACCTGCAAACTTCTTTGTTTTACACCATGCTGTTGTTTCTTTGAATCTTGCTCAAGCCAAATTTCACTGTACCTGTTTTGTTTATATGATGTGTTTTACATACTTAATCATGGACACCTGTGCTTCATTTATTCATTCCTTCATTTAATTAATCACCAGCAAACAAAATAGGCAAATAAATGTGAGGGCAAATGTCCCAAAGAAAAAATGCTTGTTTTAGATAAAAATAAAAAGAGGACAGATGTGATAATAGCTTCAACACACCTGCAGCTTATGATCTTTATGTTAATATTTGTACTAATTTATATTAGTAATTAACATTATGCTGTCACTTTTAGGCCCTGTTCCCAGTACTGCTTCTGACAGTGGGGCTGAAGGCAAGCTACTTAATGCGGCGGGGACAGTCATCTGTGGACAAGGGGCAGACCATAGCAAGGTATGTAGATAGGACTTACTTAACACTCACTCTTCTTCATTTGTTAAAGGTTATTACTTAGTTGTTTTTATCTTAAATGAAAAAGTAATTAGGCTGGATGCTAGAGACTTTTCAGCAAATGATACAGGTTCTGATCTGATAGCTCTTATCCCACGTATGTCATGTTTATGAACAATTTGTCAACCTCCAGAAATTTTTATTAAGAATACTGAAGGATTTTACTTTTATGTGGGATATGTACATGCTATAAATATTAGTTTTCATTTTTTTTTTTTTATAAAAGCAATAAAGAAAGGAAATGCATGCTCTTAGAAGGTACATGTCCGATTCTTTGCAACACTAAGCACCCCTACCTTACTTGACTTAATAGAAACTTTTAACTTACAAACCATTTTTAAGCTCATTTAGGGAAGTGGCCGAGTTGTAAGAGTCACTGACTTGAAATGCCTTAGCCCCTTTACTACCTTGGTTCCAGTCATGGCGAGAATTTTCATGTGGGGAGGTTTCCAATTATCCTGTGGTGCACCAGTGGTTCTTCCCAGTCATAAGTCTGCGGTCTTCGTCCACCAGTAATTAGCTGGACGTTGCCAATATGACCATGAATGTGTCGGTGATGTTACAAAAAACAAAACAAAACATAAGTTCATCTTTGTAATAAACTTGTGCTTTGAACAAAATCATAGGATTTGATACAGAGCAAACAAGGTTTAATATAAACCTTACCACTTAGATTTATGTGTATTTAAAGCTGATTTCTAAACTTTTTTTTGCTCTTTCAGCTAACTGTTGGTCGTTATTGTTTCTACCCAGAATATTGTACCTGGTCCTTCTAAATCAATAAAAGTTTAATGGTGCTGTTATGAAAATATTTGTCAGTATGATATATAATAATGTAAAGCACGAAGGAAATGTTACTTAGGTATGTTCTGTTTCAGATTTACTGTATCATAGGCAGCCCCTTCCAGAATGTTGTGCATGTACTGGAGTGGCGCCATGCAGGTGGGGAGGGGTCCAAAACCCTGGGTCCTGCCCCTGTCTCTACAGGCTCCATTGTTGTACCAATGAGGGATGACTTAGAGCAGCAGGTAGCATCCATCAATCTGATGGCCACAAGTCATGGAACAGTGGACCCTGGAGGAGAACTCACTGTGCTTTCAGAGTAGGAATGATGCTAATAACTTGGTGTCTATTTTAATCCTTATCCTTCAAAAAATGACCTAAGCCTTAGTGAAATTTTCCTTCAGTCAGAACTGCTTGTTTCATTCTGTCCTTGGGATGTCTTCTTCAGGCAATCATCTCTTGGATGTATCTTATGCAATAATATGAGACATTTTGTTTGCTTGAAGGAGAAATCAGGATAAAAAAGTTCTTAAAATGTGGTTAATGTAGTCTAAAGGAAAAGTTTGTCCTTTAACCTATCATTTACCAATAAACATTTCTCCTTTTCATTAGATACACAACCATTACTGACATTTCAATTGAGATAACAAAAACATTAGTATTTGTTGTTTTGATGGTGTCATAGGCTCTGACATGTTAAGTTTTGTGCGGATTTTTGTCATACATCTGACAGATGATTTGTCAATCATCCAAGGCATTCCAATTGAATCATTCACCTATACAAAGTAATCTTTAGTAATTTTCATGTATACTCCTCAGGCCTTGCAGCAGGTTTGTCGCCATGAATATCATGGTTCCTAATCTTGATGTAACTAACATAAAAAGCTTCAATATATTTTTGAAGATTTGTGTCTTTGTTACACTTGAAGTTCTGAAAACTTCAGTGCATATGGACATTTTAGCTATTACTTTGGATTTCTCTTCTGTACTTTTTACACAGGGCAGATTGTATGCAAATGAAAACAACACAGTTTACTTGACATGATTAGATCTAAAACTGAGTTATAAACTATCATTTAAATTGACAATTATAAAGTATATCATCTTTATACCATTTCTTTTTCACTAGCTTAGTGTGTAACCAAGTCAAAATGTCTATTTTTTAAATCTTAACAGATATTAAAAACTTACAGTTACATTATATTGAGTCAAATTATTTTGAAAGTAAAGAGGATTCTTAATAAAAAAGGTTAAAGTGTATCAGTATGAAGATGATAATATCAAAATATCAAATCAACTTTTTTCAGTGTCCCTATGCTTGATGATTCAATCCTTAGAAATGAATACACACCAAAACAGAAAGATCAGAAAGACAAGAAGCCAAAAGGTTGGTGATATGAGCCAAATGCATAACAGACCTTGTAGGGCAATTGATAGAGTGTCAGCTCTAGGTAGTGGATATTCTTGGTTCAAAACTTGTCAAGAGTTGTTTAAAATGGTCCTGGTAAAGCTGCCTTGGTTGTGGTATAGCTGCCTTGGCCATGGTATAGCTGCCTTGGTCAGTGGTAAAGCTACCTTGGCCATGGTATAGCTGCCTTGGTCTTGCTGATGTGGCCATGGTTTAGCTACCTTGGTTGTGGTATGCCTGTGGTCATGGTAAAGCGGCCTTGGCTGTGGTATAGCTGCCTTGGTCATGGTATAGCTGCCTTGACACTCGTATATCTGCCTTGGTTGTGGTATACCTTGGTCATCATATAGCTGCCTTGGCTGGTTGGGGCAGTGCAAGGATAATTGGATTGTGACTGGGTGTGACTGGTATCATGCCAATTTTACACAGAATGTTATTTACAGTAAAGGCAGCACTTTGGTTTACTATTGCCTGTTAATTGAGAATGTTGCATACATTTAAAACCTTACTGTATTAAAAGCAGAATCAATACAAATTAAACACCATGTTTTCTTTAAATACTTTACCATCAACTATGATTTTTTGCACTATATTTATACTTTTTTAGCTCACCTGAGCATAACATGCTCAAGGTAAGCTTTCCTGATACCCCTTCATTGTAGTGCGGCATCAACAATTTGCCTGTGAACATGCTAGAGGCTACAGTTTTTATCCAGTCTTCCTCATACTTCCTCAGAATGTCTGCCTGCAAAGAAATCTTGGATGAGTTTGTAACTGGGTCACGTGTGGTCAAGCAGTTGGTCACTTTGTGAAATTTTAGAAAAAAACCTTTTCTGATACTCCTTTGTTTGTCTTGCGGCATCAACAATTTGCTTGTGAACACACTAGAGGCCACATTTATAGCCCAATTTTCATCAAACATTGATCAGAATGTTTGTCCAGCATGAAATCTTTACTGAGTTCATCATTGGGTCAAGTGTGGTCAAAAAGTAGGTCACCATGTCAAATCTTAGAAAACCCTTGGGAACACACTAGAGACCACATTTATGGCCCACTAAACATTGCCAGAATGTTTGTCTGCAAGAAATCTTGGGTGAGTTCCTAACAGAGTCATGTGGGGTCAAAAACTAGGTCACTTGGTCAGCTTTAGAAAAACCTTGTGAACAGACTTAGAGGCCATATATATGGCCCAATCTTTACCAAATTTGACCAGAATGTTTAACTTGTATGAAATCTTAGATACCGGTATGTTTTGAACTGGGTCATGTGGATTCTGTAGGTCACTAGGTAAAATTCTATAAAACGTTATCAGCCCAGTAGCTATGTTAATGGTCCATTCTTCACCAAAGATTTCAAAAGTAAATAACTCTAACTACTTAATGCCTGTTATAAGCCTACTACAAGCCTATGTCCTATGAGCCATGCTGGCCGTCCTGTATATTTATGTTAATTATTCTTTGCTTTGGGAATACATATTCAAAAAAGTATGTCTGTTGAACTGCAGACTTTGTTACACCACCCAAGAAAGGGAAGATACTAGACAACCAACCACTTACATTCAAGAGTCGAGTCAAGTCATCTGGATATACTGCTGCACCAAGGTTGGTGTGAACTTGGATTCCAGCAGCTGGTACTTTAGCATTATTAAGTGGTACCTAATCCTTCACTTGTTGGAAACACTATTGGGCTGGAGTTTAATGGGGTGATTGGTGTTTCCAGCAAGTAAAAGGTAAAACATTAATGGCTGGTACTTTAACATGGAAGGCTGGTACTTTAACATGGAAGGCTGGTACTTTAACATGGAAGGCTGGTACTTTAACATGGAAGGCTGGTACTTTAACAACAGAAAGTAGTATCATAGCAACAGATGGTGGTATTTTTACATGAAAATATTGCTACTTTATCAAAGTTGTAGTTCTTTATGTATTTTATTTGGGTAACACTTTAACATTAAAGGGTATTGCGTTATCAAGGGTGATACTTTATCAAGATTGCCTTACTTTAACTAATTTGGGTAGTACTTTAACATGGAAAGGTGGTACCTTAGTAACAGATTGGGATACTTCAACTGAAAATGTGGTACTTTTACATGAAAAGATTGATACTTTATCAAGATTGTGGTAGGTTATCTAAAGTGGGTGGTGCTTAAACATCTATGGGTAGTATTTCATCAATAGGTAGTACTTTAACAACAAATGGTGGTACTTTAACGCCAAAGATTGGTACTGTAACATCAAAGGTTGGTATTTAAACAGAAGGGAAGTAGTACATTTTTTAGAAAATTGAGTGTTTTTAACAATGTTTCACTTTAAGCAAAACTGCTTTTCACATAAAAAAAATTAACTTGACCAATAAATAGTGATTCTTTAATTACAAATGTGATATGATTCTGGTAAAAAAAAATGAAATAAAAATTCCGGTTACCAATTGTTGGCTTAACTAATTTTTTGACTTGGCTTATATCTATCTTTATTTTATCTTAAATGACTTTTTAACTTTTAAAAAAATATATACAATTTTATATAAACATAAGTTTTTTTTTATAACTAACCCAGAACAAAACTTTGATCTCTTTCTTTTAGATTTTGAATGTAAATGTAAGTTTTCACAATGTATTTGTAGGACGACAATGTTCACCCCATGTACAGATTTCTCAAACAAAAATAAGAAACCCCCGAGTAGAGCCAGTACAGGTGGGACAATGAGGCCACTCACACAGTATGTCACATTGTTGCTTCTTTCGATATGTTATCTATGTGATCATTGTAGTACACTACAATTGTGGTGATGAATTGTGACAATGATAATCAGAGCTTCAGATAATAGGAAAAAAGTCTGATTTTGTCATACTAGACACCCAATTATTTTAAGCTCTTAAGTGTGGGTACTCCTTGGAAGTGTCATGTAGGGAGAGTAACAGGCATACAGAGTTTGGAGGAGAATTAAACGAGTTAGCCGGAGCTATAAACTTCTTATCTAGGGCTCTTGATGATGATAATGGTTCCCATTATACTAATAATTGTGACAGGATGTGATGGGATTTTCCGGCATTTTTGCCGATACTGTGCAGCGACATTTCTATCATTATAGCACAGTGGCACTTATGAGGTGCCCAGGGACTGAACCCGGCTGGTCCATTATACTGACACTGACAAGTCAGGCGTAATGCTGTTCCCTTAGCCCCGAGCATTAGGAGGGAAGCCAGTACTACCAACTTTAAAGTATTTGGTTTGACCCGGCCAGGTAAACCGCAACCTCTCGATCCACGAGCCGACGTGTGGTTGTAGTTATGATATCAATTGTAGTACTTACGGTTGTAGTTATGCCTAAGACTATATTCTTTGTAAAATAATTTTTTGCACATATTTTGTTTGGTTAGACGCTAATTGTGTTGATTTAAGTGTAAGATTTACAGTTTGGTGAAGTTATTGTACTCAAAATGATCATTTTATGATGAAGTAAGGAAACCTATTTGTTTTGAAACATTTAATTTCTATGTATTTGTTGTGTCAGATGTATGAAGGAGTACCCACTGACAGGTGGTGCACCACAACACCTGAAGCAGAAGATAACAGTGGCTGAGAGACCAACAGCTATCAACAGCATTCGAATCTCAGGTGAGAAGCAGTCCTTTTACTGCTATGTATTGATTTCTTCCAAAAGACTAGAAGAAAAAAAAAGTGTCTAACCACAGTTCTCAAAAGCACAAAATTTATCTGAAGTTTTGAGGGGTTACTGATGTTCAAAATATGTAAACATTAGTTATTCATTGATGTAAATGCTCCTTGTAAAAGGGGTGTTTAACCCCCCCAATACATTGAGTAAATTTTGTGCTTTTGAAAATTGTAAAAAAAAAACACAATGGAAATACATTCATACTTTTGTTTCATAAAACCTTTTATATGCATATATATCTCACCAACAGTCATCATGTGACAATCAGTTATTTACATGATCATGCTCCTTAGGTCAGACGTAAGACTTCTCTAATGCAACTGTTCCCAATACTTGGAAAATCTGAGCAAAGGAAGTGTTTTACAGATAATGCTGGACAACATTTTTGAAATAATAATACCTGCATTATCTTTGATGCGGCTAGGTTCATTTCTATATGTTAAAGATATATTGTTTTATATATGCTTATGATGAATGCATATGCAGGTTGAATGAATTTCCTTTACTTTCAGGACACACTTTATCTTTATCTCTGAAAAAATAGTGCTCTCAGTAGGAGCTTTTTGATCAGGATATGTATTTTTTGCAACCTGTAACCTTTTTCAGAGGCATATAATGTTCTAGTAATGTCTTTTTTATGATAATGCTTGCAATTTAAAATTGAAAGTTGAAGTGTTCCTTCTCCATTTGTTCTCATTTACTCTGTGGTTACATTTTCAGATGATGGCCAAGGTCTAGCCTGTGCCCTGGCAAACAAGTCTGCCCTCGTGTTCTCACTGCCACTGACTGACAAGTCTGATAAAGGTTCAACAGCATTCACAGGTCTGTTATTAAATAACCAATATATAGTGTTTAGGTATTGGCCCAATAGATGTACTAGTCTTCATTGACTGGCAAGGTTTCCCTTTCACAAAATATACAATTGCACTAAATTTCTAGTGTTTTTTTTTTTTATCCTAATCCTGTTATCCCAATTCCATCACAAATTGGTCCATTTATTGTTTATATTGGATATAGATGTGTTACAGTGTTTGTCATTTGTCTGTTTTTATACTTTGTCCTAAGGTCATAACCACATTGTGCGGTCAGTGTCATGGAGTCGATGTGGTTCAAGGTTATTGACATCTTCTGATGATAAAACTGCAGCTGTGTGGCTCAGAGGTCAGTCTGACCCAGTCATGACCTTCAACAATGTCAATCATAACCTTGCTGCTGGAGACTGTACTGCCAAAGACAAGGTAAGACCGGATATTGTAATAGAAATATACAATTTTGTAAAAATAATTCTTATATTTTAAATGAATCTAACAGCAGTTCTTTGCATTGACTATTAAGGGCCTTGTTTATGGCTGATTAATTAACAGTTTATTGGACACTTGCTGTTGGTAATCATTTACCAGGTAATTTTGGTAATAACACTTACTTAATTTAAGTAATTTACTTTCACCTATATCCAAGATTTAAAAGACAAATTGCTATCAGGGATTGACATTGCGTGACAATAGTTTATGCAGTGAACCGACTGCCTTATAAGGTGGTCTCGCTGAATGTCTGGTGTCATTTGGGAATATATAATAGCTTATAAAAACATTTTACTACCAGTACTTATTCAACATTTCTCTACCAAACACTTCCCTGATAATTAGCAACACCTCATGGTACAAATATGTATGATTTTTGCTTTTGTTGCTTGCAGGAGAACAAAGTTTTCAGTCGAGAAATCCACCATGGTCAGTTCTACTATATGGACAAGTTCATTCTGATGTGTTCTGGCAACTTGCTTCTCATGTACAAATACCATCTAGACAACAGTAAAGATGACATCAAGAGGTATTGTCCATGTAAAAATATAACATTATAAAACAAAGCCATTAATTTCTCTACAAGTGACTGGATCTGGTAGGGCAGTAGGCTGAGTATCAGCTAAAGGTATACCGGTAGAGGGCCCCCGGTTCATACCAGGAATGGCATCCTAAAATGGTAGTACTATGGTTCCTTGCATATGCTCAAACATATTACAAGTTGCTGGTGGGACAATAAAACCAACAAAGATATACATGTAATACCCAGTTACTGGTTGCATTAGTGTTATTTATTGCCTTTATGAGAAATGGTTAAATGGTATTTAGGCATGTTGGAACCCACAACCATGGTAACAGAATGATTAATAGTTGCTGCTGCTGCTGCTTATCATGAGAATAGACTGACGGTACTTCCTTTTCATTATTTACTTAAACATATTAGCATGGTCCAGAATTGACCTGACTGACTTTGTATATTGTTTATTGCTTTATTTGATATAATGAACATTTCACTAATTTTTGCTCAGTTATTTCTTAGTACGGAATCTGTTTTTAAAACAAAGTTTTTTTGTCATGAAAACTTCAACTACTGATTATTGACTAAACAACACGAACCCATGTATGTGTGGAGGGTGTCATAATATTTGGAAGACACTGCGTCACTGGAAGAATAAAAGGAAAGGGTCAAAAGGTCAACAGTAGCTGCAACATTTGGTGATCTTGTTAAAGACATAGTTGATCAGGGAAGGCAGGCCACTATTCACTTGCACTGTTACATATACAGTATAAGGTGATTAGAATGTTCAGCATATTTTAACTGAAAGGCTGAACATGAAAAGATCAGTGCAAGATGGATTCTGCATCTAATAACTTGTAGAAACACAACCATGTTAGTGCCTTCCCTGTATCGTCTGTGCCTTTTTTTAATGACCCTGTTCCTGTGACATATTCCTGCCTGCTGATGTCATCTCAGTCATCTCGTAGGTTTTATTTGACAACGATATCCAAATCCACAACATCACTTTATAACTGCTGATACCATAGCAGAAAACATGCAAATGCATATGTATTTTTATATAGTATTATAAGTAGAAACCTGACATTATTTTCACTTACACATGTATGTGTTGTTGTAGCAACAAGAGTATATTGTCTGGAGTATATAATAAATGAGCTATACTTTCTGAAATTTTCATTAAAATATGTCAAGCAACAGACAAAATACAAAGCAAGACGTAATAATTCAGGAATCACCCCTCATGTACAATTGGTACATGACCACCTGCCTGTAACACCCAAATCTAAGTTGCTAGTCATCAGTATACTGTAATATGGCTATCGCCATTTTATAATCCTTGTTTGACTCCCATTGCAGATACCTTAGCCAGAGTCGGTACCGTCTGGTGCAGAAGTGGAGTATGGAGTCCCAGCATATCACCTCGATGTCAGCCATTAACACTTTCTTCTCTTGTATCCTTCACACAGCTACAGTAGCAATAAAATAGTAATCAACCTTTGTTTTGTCAAATTTCATAACATACTTTATTTACATATGTTACATGGACTTGTTAGTTCATTTTAAGAGTTTTGTAATTTGGAATGGTTTTAGGGCGTATATTTAAGGCATGCTATCACGGTGAAAGGAACAAATTGTACAAACTAATTTTATAACATAAATTTTTAGGGCATAAAGTCATGTTAAGAATAAAAAACCTTTAAGCTTGCTAAAAAGATCTCAAATGGTATGTTCACTGTTACTGCTGAAATAACGACAACTTTCAGAAAAAGAAAAAAAAAAAACTTCCTTGACTTGTGTGATGAGATATTGTACTGTGTGGTGGAAGTAACAAGTTGGTAGAGGTGTATGACATGAACGTGGGACGTCGTGTGAGGACCATGACGGAGATTCACACTAGACCAGTCCACAACATCTGTCAGAATGAGGTCTGGATACTCTTTATCCACTAAGCATGTTTTCATCAGGCATGAGTAAATAATATTGCTCCAGATTAAACAGCCGTCTGTTCTGAGCTGTCTGATCAGGATCAGCACTATATGCTGTTTTTTTTAGCAATGTTTAATATTTTATCTTTACATGTGATTGTGATGTCTTTTTATGGCAAACCATAAAGAATTAATACTATTTATTAATTATATACTAATACTTGTTGCTAAGACATAGCCTAGTGGTTGTAATACAAATACAATGTAGATGGTAATATCATGACATCCAATTTATATGATTGTAGTATTAGCCACCTACCATTGTCATAGGTAGAACCTGCTGAAGGCATAATAATACATGTACTATTTTCTTTCCCTAAATGGGCTCAGTCACTATTTCTATGCAAAACCAAAACCATGTAGAACATTGCTTAAATTATAGTAATGCAAACATCCAATATTTACCTGTCCTGGTAGGGCATCTGGTCAAGCATCTGCTTTAGGTTCCAAGAACCATGGGTTCAACCCAGGACTGTGAAATACCAAAGTTCTTGAAAATGGTAGTGGTATGGCTTTGTTGATAAAGTAAATGCTGAAGCAAAAATAACAGTAGTTTAGTGACATATCAACCTGGCATCAGGATAATGTGACTGGTTGTGGTATTAAGCTAGGTAATCAAGGCAGCATGCTATATATAGTGAGTGCATCACTATTTCTGCTTTCAGTGGACATTGTCTCTAAATAACTGAAATACATTTGGTTGGACAATAAATCCAACAAACATTTCAGTTGGGTTATATGTAAGAATGTCCTCCTCCTGACCTGCTGTGTATTTGTGCTTCTTTCCAGATACTTATCTTGGATCTGCTGTATTTAATCAAAGCTAGAAGCTGCTATTGTGACCATAATTATTTTCTTCAGATGTATTTATAGAAAATCTCTACTGACATTTATGACAAAAAAATATTGCTTCCCTCAGCAGCATTTATTTTCAATAGATTTATATAAAAACGAAGGTGATTTGTTTATATCTGCAGGGCTCCCAGTTCGTATCTCATCCAGGGAATGTATATGACTTGTTTGTCACAGCTGCTGCAGGAGACTGTATTAAACTCTGGGATCTCAGAACTAACAGGTAACAACTGGAACTTTGTAGAGAGAAATAGTTTTCCATATCTTAGTATGATATGGAAATTTTGAAAACCAACTTTACTTTGGGTTCTCTTTCAAATATCTAACGAAGTGTGTGGCATGTTACAACAAAAACAAATAGATCTCATACAGTAAAGTGAAGTACACAAAAGCAACAGACAAAGAGATCTTGAATTTTTTCCCTTACCTGCAATAGATGTATATCAAATCTGCCTTCCTACTGACATTCAGGTAGCATCCACTTTTGCAGGAAATTTGTTTTATTTATACAGGATTGTGTACCATTATTTTTCTGTTTGTAAGTGATATTCTTCTGTTATCTATATATTTTAAAATAATAATTTATTCATATTTCCAGTTGTCTTCTATTATTTTCTGATTCTCTATTGCCTTTGTTACACAGATTGAAAATATTTAAACTTGCATGATTTGTATCTTTGCAAATCACTATGTTGTATCTGATATTTTTGTACATAGTTGAAAATGAAACTTTTGTCTGTCTAGATGTGTTCGGCGCTATGAAGGTCATCAGAACCGGGTTCATCCATGTGGCGTGACTTTCAGTCCCTGTGGACGCTTCATAGCCTCAGGGTCTGAAGATAAAGCGGTCAGTAACACCTCTATAGATTTCTCAGCCCATCACCGCGTAGTTCGTGTCCTGGTCAGGGTAAGACTGTAATGTGGGGAGGTTTTCCCGCTAACCTGCGGTGCAATGGTATTTCTACCCAGATATGAGTCTGGGGTCTTGCTCCACTAATAATTAGCTGGATGTTGCCAATATGACCCTAATAATGTTGGTGCAATTTAAAAAAAAAGAAAAAAAGGAAAGGAAAAAAAATAACCTGTCAAAGGTGTTAATAAACTGTTCCAGTTCTTAGTTGCTTGTATAAACTTATAACTACCGTAGTCACTTGATTGTACTGCATGCTCATATGAGGTACCCTCCCAACGTTTTGGGGCAAAACATGGCACTCTATTGGGTGCTTAGATTACAGGTAACAGTAACTTGACATTGTTCATATTAATTTTTTTTATATGATTTAACACTTTTTGCCTAGGCCTGATTTTTTTGTGCTTAGAAGCTAAATATCTACCAAGGTACTTACACAAAGTCCTAGGTTGCTTTTTCAGCATAGCTGTCTTACTTAACTTTAATCCTATTTGGAGATGCTAAGGCAATAGTTAATATCATAATGGCCCACATTGATAGACATTATCCATTACAACTACAGTCGAATCTCGTTCTCTCGATTTTGAAAGGACTGACAATTTTCATCGAGTTGTGAAAATATTCGACTTGTGAATTGTTAAATTTGTACCATGCGCATAAGAAAATTTTGGGATGGGTGAATAAGGAAAATATGTTTTTAATTAACTTTTTATTATTTGTTTATTTTAAACATAAATCAGTAGAGTTGAAACACATAAAAGCATACAAAATGTAGTTACAAACAAAAGCACACATTATTTTAGTACATCAGTACAATAAATCTATGGCAAAAGGACAGAAAATATGAATATAATGCTTGTTTACATATAAACAAGGAAATGGTAAATTGTAACAATTACACGAGCGTAAGTCCTTAATTGTTAGTTGACAGTTTGCTTAAACACACAGTTATTTTAATTGGTTTCACAGCTTTAATTGAGAGCAAAAGGTTTCATACCTCTGCAATTGAGAGCCGATTAGGGCAGATCGACTTAGACCATGTATAATTACGTTGATTTATTGACTTTGGGACCAGTAAAATTAATAGACTTATGATTCTTATTCACATATATTGTATCATCTTTTATTTATATAAATATATAAGGATTAAAGTCGGGACCTCTTGTTTTCATTGACATATGCGTAAGTATCGACTTAGTAAGGAACGAGTGAACAAGGTTCGACTGTATATACTTATCTTAGCAATAAATGCACCATTTATTAAAAAAAAATATACAACACTGTGCGGAACTAAGCCTCTTCCACTGTAGGCTTTTTTTATTTTATACTAAGTATATTTAGCAGGATGCATGCAAAACTCCTTGGCATTGACTGTCTCACCACTTTCTGCCATCAAAGTCTGGAGTTGCTCTGATACTTCGCGATGCAAGATTGGTATATGTTAATTTGTTTGTAAATTAAAATTTTTAAACTTTTTTTCATCCTAACCCATTTTCAATTATAATTTTAATTATTTTAATCTTTTAGATTTTTATATATCTATTTTTTTTAGTAAATTTTAATGTAGTTATAATTTGTCTATGTTAAACCTCATCGTATTTGGCACCATATGATCTATAAAGTGTCTGTGTGCAGTAAAACCCACAGTATAAAATGCTATTCTAATTCATGACCAATATGCATACCATATTGAAGTGGTCTGTGTTGTCCATTTCACTCATACTTTATTATATTCCAAAGTGTTAAGCTAAACATATATTGGCAAACTTTATTTTGCTGGCTACTGGTATATACAATGTTGGTTTTATGATTAACAATCGTGAATACCTCATTTCCAAAGTAAAAATAAGTGTTACTAATACAGTGTGTAATATTATTTTTTAAAGGCAAAAGCTGCATATCTTAAATATATGTCTTGTTTATTGTAAGGACATATTCCTGGGATCTTTTTCTTAAAAATGTTTTTCTTATAAGGACGGCTGTGTTAATATTTAATATGTCAGTTTAAATTTAAATTTCTGTGACTGCTTTTGAAGGTGTTATCTAACTGTTTAGAACTTTTTCTCAAATAAATTATTGTCACATGAAGAGATCTTGTAAAATACTGTTTATTGTTGTCCTACATCTATATGAAAAGAGATGCTTAACACTCCATTTGTCATTACAAATTACAAACATGTATTTCCTATCTGAGCCAAGCTGCACAGTAAGCTCTTCTAAAAGTAAGAAAAGCATGTGACCACTTACTTTTGGTATTGCGTTATATCAGTAATCTACTGTAATGTTGATATCTATTTTTAGCAGAATTCCCCATTATGCTTACAGGTATGTACAGTTTTTGACAGAATAAACATTAAACATAACAGTGATTTATTGCAGGATTTGTAGTGCCTTATTATTGAGGTAGTGTTTAAAGTCATCTTTTCTTAGACTAAAGTCTGAGATTTTGCAGTTAAGTATCAACCAGTTGTTGTTGTTTTTTTTAAATATGTTTGTTTTAATCCATTGGTGTCAGTGGTCCTCAATATAGATTATTACTTTATACTTTGGCATTTTAGGTTTTTTTTTAAAAAAAAAAAGTCTATTTTCTATATGTTTCTATATGTTTCAGGCTTATATATTTGATCTAAGGTCAGGCACCTACCTCCACAAATTGATCGGCCAGACAGATGTGGTGTCAGACGTAACCTTTCATCCTCTACACCCACAGGTTTGTATCTTTTTTGTTTAATTTTTAAAGCATCAATTACCTCTGCATTGTTCATTGTGAAATTTGAACTTGGGGACCTCTTGCATGGCAAAGCCTTTCTCAGCTGATTGTGCTCACGGAAACTTGTATATGGTTTGTAAAGTTTTATTTTACACTGAGACACACAATCTTGCCACGCAGCCTGCAATATTATTTTAATGAAATTTAAATCTTATCAGTTAATTTGAATTAAAGTTGGGCCCAAGGAATTGCTCAGGCTTTTGTGCTAAATCCATCTTCATTTTAATTGTTTTTTCCAATTATATTATTTCATGAAAGATAGTATGGCTTGTAATACATTGCAGCAAACAATTGATCATTAAAGCAACTTTTTATTGGTAAATTAAGAATTCGGACAAACACTTAATAAGCTGGAAAACCATACAAGATTTAGTCCTTCCCCAGATGGAATTCGGAACCAACACAATGAGGGTCTAAGGCTGGTGGTCAAATATGATAAATAATGTATGCATTTGTATTATCCTTGGTCATGTGGCATGCACCAATGAAAGTCCCAAATATAATCATGTACAAAGACAAACCTAATGATTTTGAAAGGGGTACTAGCTACAGTTATCTTGAGAGGGTAGTTAGTTCCAGAACTGGTTTGCGCTTTGAAAGGATAATTTGTGACTTCTTGTGGGTTTATGTTCCAGTTGTTCACAGGCAGCCTAGATGGGCGTCTGCAGCAGTACAGCAGTCGGTGACCCACCTAGAGAGAAGTAGCATCATCTTATCATCTGCCGTACATCCAGTCTCACCATGGTATCATCTGGGCATCACAAGTATGCTGTCAGAATATCATCAAGACGTGTCTGAACTAGTTGACATGGTCGGCTTTGAAGTGGTCATATAGAGCAGGTGGTTGCTGGTTAGGGGCGGTCACATTTCTGGTTTGACTGTATTTTGTTCAATATTAGGAATAACATTTAAAATACTTATATTGTATTATACATTATGACCATACCTTAGAATTACAAACAATTTTCCTTTGCATTGAGAGCCTTGAAATTATTGAAATGATATCCATTGACTTGGATCAAAAGGTTGTCCACATTTGTCTGCTCTGGCATTTTGTGTTTTGACAATCTTAATATGTTGTTGGTGTCTTAATGATCTCATTTTACTGATATCCGTCCAGTCTGTTATGAGTTCCTGTGCACATATACATGCAGATGTTTTGTAAATCTTATTTATCTTGGATGCATTCCACAATATTATTTGTAATGTTTACCAGTACTAATTTACTTATGGTTTTGATATGATATGTGACAATTCCTTCCTTGATGTTGTAGACTTTGTGTCAGAATGCTAGAGCGTACAATCAAACAGTGATAGATTGTGGGTTCACTTATCAACTGCAACTATTTCGAACAAGTCCCACTATGATTTTTTAACTGTTTCCACTGAGAGTTGGTATCTGGAAAATAAACACCTGGGTGATTTGCTGAATATCAGAATCATGTAACTGGATGTATGATTTAAAAGTGAAATGAGCAATAAACCTGTTTATTATTAATTTGATTTTTTCGTGAAACAAATATACTCAAAAGAAAGTCCATGAGTGTTGTCTTAGACATTGATTACCAACACACTTTAGCTTGGAAAAACACTCATTTATAAACCTGTATAATAAGTTTTGCAATTGTGTTTTATTGTTATATGTGAGGCTGGATGAGTTTTTCCCTCAAAAAGGTTTGTATCAAAGTAGTTCTTTTATTTTTTCTATAAATTTTCATTTCCGGATGCTACTTTTACTTTTAAATATTGTAATTCAATAGTATTATTTCATAAACTACTTAAAGAAAGTTCTTAAATTTATTTCATTTAAGAAAGATAGATATTTTCTCCAATTGTTATTGAAGCCAAATGTCCTTTTAATGATGAACATGGCGAACAATATCCATTCTGTCTTCCAAACTATTCTATATTCCATTTAGACTTGAAAAACCTACTGTCATACATCTCATTTCTATGCATGAAGACCATTTGTTATTGTTCCCTTTGCCATATATGTGTGCACATTGTCACAGTTTTATTATGCACACATAGACATATGTCATGTTTGTCCACAGTTGTAAAGCCTGTATTGTAGTTTCTGTCATGTTGTTCATCTGGCTCCCATGGTAGTTACAGGCATGTACCCAGCAGTTGGCAGTCTTTGTGTTAGACCCTTACCTCTGTTAGAGGCATTTGGCTGAACAATGTAAAATAAATAAATGTGATCATTAAATTGTGAGTCTTTCACATGCAAGTCTTTCTCTGATAGAGAAGAAATTCTGTTTGTAAGAAAGTCTAAACGTTTGTAAGAAAGTCTATACGTCTCCATTTCACTCCAAGTCTGCTACATTTTTTGATAATCTGTATTACTTGTTAATTCTTAGTTACTGCTTAAAAGCTTTATGGCAGGGCTAAAAGCCTTACAGCTGGAGACTGAGCAGTAAATAGTTCAGATCCTGATCAGACATATTCCAGCAGGGAGCTGGCCCATCTGGATGTTTACTGTTCACATTAGCCTTATAAAAATGTTATCACCAAGCTAAGGGTTAGAGATATTGGCTTCAGCAGATGATTATGAAAATAAAATATGCATGAAAAGTGCTGATAAGTGAAATGAACTGTTGACTTATACTGTACTGCAGGGAATGAATGACTAAAGTGCTTCACTTAACAACATATTTCATATCTAGATAATTAGAGCAGTGTTATTGATATTGATATAAGTTGCTTGAAATTCATACAAGACCATACTGTATATATTTTCACAATTAATATAATTTCCAACAAAACCCAACTTGTGTTGATACAGTTCATTTTTATTTTCTGAAATGTCTTATTTGATCCTGACTGTAATTTAATCTTTAATTTTGGGATGCCTGTCTCTGAGAGAGTTCAAGTCATCAAACTCTTCAGCCTCTTACAGTATGGGTTTGAATCCCTGTTGGGAGGAAAACATGAGGATATTTTTCCAGCTGACCTGCCTTACCGATTATGATTTTACCCAGACTTTTGTCTGGGGTCTTGCCAGAATGTCAGCATTTTGTCATGATGATAAAAATATGTTTAATTATTCAATGCAAACATTAGCCATAATCTATCTTTATCTATATTAGTGTCAATAGTGTACATGAATTTCTGTGATATGTATTTGTGATAAGCTGTATCCAGATCAACAATATCTGTTGCTTATGTTGTATTGAGTTGAACATAAAATAAAAAATATTTTTGTTGGTGTGTTTTGTGTTTGCTGCATTAATACAGAGCTATTGCTTTACACTGGGGCCACTGAGTGAACAGTTTGAAACAATTCCATTCTCCAGCATGATAGAAAGTAGTCAGCGGTTTTCCACAAAAAAAGTCATATGTTGAAATCCTTTAGCAGAACAAAATCATAAAACTTTTACCATTATATTTCCAGCGTCCAATCCGCTTTCATTTGGAAAAAATGATTTGTTTAAAGCAGCACTTAATGACCTATAAATTTATAAATAAACCACCACCAGAGGGCGCATCATTGCATCATCTAAACGGAGTATGTGTGATGATACCAGCATAGTGGCCGACACTCCGTTGGTAAAGTGGTTCAACCAGTCTTGGTTATCGCTCATCAACGTTCTCCTAATGTTAACTACATTGAAAATTAAATAATAATAGTTTTAGAAGGGGCAGTTCATGTAACACTCAAAAAATGTACTGCATTTGATCTCCAGTTGATTTATTATTAATTTTGGCACAAACAGCTAAACTTTATATTATGAGTGAATAATGTAAATATTATTTTATGAAAATTGTTAATAATGTCATTTAAACATTTTTGAAATGATATATAGTAGCATGAAAAGTTTAATACCTGAATATGTATTGTTTGCATGGTTAGACACGTTTCTTGTTTGTGATAACAGCCGATTATTAGGTGTTCGCACCACTTTCTTTGCCTATGATGGTCGAGTCAATCTACGTGCCCCCATTTTTTAAAGTTTAAATATGCAGTTCCGCCGACATATTACATAAAATTCCTGCACGTAGATCTACAGTTATATTTATTTGATGTAAGATACATGTATACTGCAGAGATTCTGTTGTTTTAATGGTTGTTAACATTCGGTGAGGGATCCCAGGGGAATCTAGCTTGTCTACCGTTAGCAGCCAACAACAGAGACTGTCACACGGTGACATCTAGAACGGTCCGAAAACCATCAAATATGTACGGATCATACCAGAACTGACCAGTCCAGGACGGCATACTTTTTGTTTTGTTTTTGCTTTTGAAATACATCGCAGCGATTATGATCATTATAGAGACGTCCAGACATTTAGGTGGAGGAAGACCCCAGGCAAATGTCTAAGTAGAACCACCGGCGCACCGCAGGTCAGCTGGAAGACCTCACATGAAGTCCTTCTCCCCGAACGGGATTCGAACCCACTCGGACAAGCCTTTCAGATAAGCTGTTACAACCCCATTAATGTTTAAGAACTTAAGTCAGTAACATTTCTGGTACTGTTTTAACTGTCATTTAAATTATGTTAATGGTGATGTTTGCTGGTAAAAAAAGCTTAATTTTGTAAAAAATGTCAAATATTAAAACATTTCTGTGCAGTTGGTGTGCATTATAATTATTATTATTTAAATATGGCATGCTTAATTTGATAACAAGTATAATTTTAGACATTATAATCGTTAAAGTAAAGAAGTGGATAGATTAAACAAGATCATTAAAAACAATAAACAGAAAAGTTTCTGGTAAGTTGCTATATCTAAATTTATTATGGTTGTCTTCCTAAACACCTAAAACATTTTTTTCAGTAGTTATTTGTTTCAAATTGAAGAAATGCACGCCGGAAAGCACACACATAGTCGAGGGGTGCATTTAAAGTGGCATTAACAGTCTGCAGGTTCAATTGACCATTACCCAGGTAATGATTGACAGGCCTATTAACCAATCAGATAACGGGATTTCTCCACTTCTTCGCCATCTCCAGTCAAAGTTAGACAGTTGGTAGATAGGCGGTGGATATTTCGTTACACATAATGAATGTTTCAAAACACAAACAATAACAAAATAGACATCTTAAAATATTGATAATATTCGCACTATATTGTATATAAATAGCACAAAGCCCCCCCCCCCCACCCCCCAACCCAACCCACCCACCCCCTTTCACCTGAAAAGGTATGTTTACTTAGCATAAAATGACACATGTTGGACCATATAGATGGTTATCGATTTTTCACCAAGATGCGCGCGCACCTGTTTGTCCGCCATCTTTGTGGTAAGGTGAATCAACATATCAGTACCGTGAAAGCGCACTTTTGTTTATAATTAACCATTACAGGCAAGGAAGACAATGATTAAGCCTTGTAGTGTTGTGAAATGTCACAAAATATATTATCCGGATCAGATTTCTTTTTTTCTCATTACCAGCCGTCAGTACAAACCAAGGGGAAAGGACGAGAAAACTTTCGGACGTCTTGCTTTCGCGCTTGAACAGAGCATTCATTGTAGCTGAGCGTTTTAAGTGTTTTGGATTGCATTAAAAGTCGAAAGAAAATATGTCTGTGGAAGTATGTTATAATGTTAATAGCTATTTTGTTGTTTATTTTATTGTTATTATTAAGATACAGATAATTAACAAACAATTAAGAAATATATTGCTTATTTACTAGTCCTAAATAAACTAAAAAGCTACCAACAGTATCGATAATTTCCATCAAGGTCAATTTTAGACAAAATGTTGTCAGCATGTGCCCCTCATGATGCTTGATGCACAAAATTTACCCCCAGATATTTGACCCTTGAAAATTTTGACTGAGGAATCAATGACCATTGACGTTTAGCGTCTATAGAACGCCGTGTATGTGGTTGTAATGTGGTATCCGACAGTTTGCTAATATTGTACCCATGTAACAACACATGTTACTTCTATTCTAGGAAATTTATACATAATGCTTGAATAAACTTTAGTTAAAGTGAAGACTGTTATTACACTAACTTTATTGTTCGACAGTGTGAATCTTAAAAAATATCGCATTAAATGTCCATTTTTTTAAATAGGCACGTTGATGATTTCAGGTTATCTCAGATAGGAAAAACCTATTTGTAATGACAGGCAATGTGTTATGCTTTACTTTTTACATGGCTGTAATAACAAGGTTGGGCGGTAAATTCAACCCCCGGTATTTACCTGCTAGAAAATACTCCACAAAGTGACAAATACAACTATGATTTTTTTTTTGCCTTAAAATACTGCAGAAATCTTAATTTAGTTAACTTGAAATAATGTATAATCATATTGATAATTAAATTACTCAGATATTTTAATTTAACTTCTTTTTTAACCTATAATACACGTGAGAAAGTAATGCTAATCCACCTGCACCTGGCCTTTGACACTCAGGAAGCAAAGCCATATGGTCTAGACTATTAAAACAACAAGTTTCAGACAAGGGGCTGTAAATAGCCAGGGGCAACATGGGGAAAAGTAAAATGTCATACATAACCTAGACAGTTTGTATTGGTACAAGTAAATGGTTGTGTATTGAGTATGGCATGAGCTAGAGTGTCAACTGTATGGCTTCATCCCTGAGTAACGTTTTAAATTTCTCTTGTCATCACCACTTCTATAACTTCACTCCACACCATTACCAAGCTACTATTCACCATAAAGCCAAAGAATCCAGTCCGGAATATAAAACAGCATTTTGCGGGATCTTTACAAGCAAACATCATTTATTTGAATGCATGAGAGAAAATTGTTTCGTCCAAACTGCCAGATACCAGCTCTAATAAAGTGTAAGAAACAAACTGTTTTCAGAACGAGCCTGAACTAGCTGTTACAGCTAAGTTTTTTAAATGGTTTTGCTTTCACATTGACATTTGTCAATAAATAATAGCACATAGTGTTTTTATTTTTATTATTGTCCTACCTTTTAGCAAATTTAACAAACTTACATTATATTAGAATAATAATTTCACAGAATATTGAATTCAAGTTCCAGTACTTCTTTTAGAACCAAACCATTTCTGAATTAAAAACAACACATTTAACGGTAACAAGTATTTCATGACAGTAAATTCGTCGATCAATAAACAGGAAAAGCAGTTAAGAAACAAACAGACTGCTAAGGAAATTGGAGCATGTAATGGTATTCGATCGCATTTAATAAATATGACAACCATAACATGGGTTTTAAGGAACTTAAAGCAATGAAAACATAGTATAACATGATGTAAAGAATTGAAACCAGTACACATAATAAATGACCCTGTTTTAAAACCAAAGTTTAGCAGTGCCTGTGTCCAAGCAGTTGGTGACTTGTAACTCCTCAGCCGAGAGAGTGCATGAGTTCGAGTCCTGGTCGTGGAGGATTACCAGCTAACCTGCAGTGCGCAGTGGTTCTACCCTGGCACAAGTCTAGGATCTAGCTCCACCAATATTTAATTGGTTGTCGCACTTTGCTGAAACACTAGATAGTTCACTATGTCTGGATATGCAATGTCCGACTGTAAGTCATCAGGCTGTCGTCAAAGACGAGTACGGATCAAAACCGATCAAATTAGTGTTCTTCAAGTCCTTTTCACGCACAATAGCTCCAGCGTATAATTAATATAGTCATATTGCACTTTGTAGCCGTTACACACGACATCTTTCGCGAAATAATCGATTTAATCGTCGAATTGTAGAGACCTAGCTGTCCTAAGCAGACATAAGTAAACAATGGCTTTACCACAAATATGGCCGACCGCATTGCATGCTGGGAAATGTGTGACGTCATACGATAACCATCTATATAGATGGTTATCGATTTTTCACCAAGGTGCGCGCGCACCTGTTTGTCCGCCATCTTTGTGGTAAGGTGAAGCAACATATCAGTACCGTGAAAGCGCAGGTTTTTTTTTAATTGACCATTTCAGGCAATGAAGACGATGATTTATTCTTGTAGTGTTGTGAAATGTCACAAAATATATAATCCGGGTCAGAAATATTTTTTTCTCATTACCAGCCGTCAGTACAAACTAAGGGAAAAGGACGAGAGAACTTTCGGACGTCATACTTTCGCGCTTGAACGGAGCATTCATTGTAGCTAAGCGTTTTTAAGTGTTTTGGATTGCATTAAAAGTCGAAAGAAAATATGTATATTATAATGTTGTTGTTTATTTTATTGTTTTTATTAAGATACAGATAATTAACAAACAATTAAGAAATATATTGCTTATTTACTGGTCCTAAATAAACTAAAAAGCAACCAACAGTATCGATAATTTCCATCAAGGTCAATTTTAGACAAAATGTTGTCATCAGTGACATAAAAATATGTATGTGCCCCTCACGATGCTCGATGCACAAAATGTACCCCCAGATATTTAAATTTGACTCTTGAAAATTTTGATTGAGGAGTCAATGACCATTGACGTTCAGCAATTATAGAACGCCCTGTATTGGTTGTAATGTGGTATCCGACAGTTTGCTCATATTGTACCCATGTAACAATATATGTTACTACTATTCTGGAAAATGTATACATAATGCTCGAATAAACTTTAGTTAAAGTGAAGACTGTTATTACACTAACTGTATTGTTCGACAGTGTGAATCTTAAAAATATCGCATTAAATGTCCATTATTTTTAGGCACGTGGATGATTTCAGGTTATCTCAGATATCGATTTAATCGTCGAATTGTAGAGACCTAGCTGTCCTAAGCAGACATAAGTAAACAATGGCTTTACCACAAATATGGCCGACCGCATTGCATGCTGGGAAATGTGTGACGTCATACGATAACCATCTATTGCGTTCTGGCTACCGGTCAGTAGGAAGGCGCGTGGGCCGGTAGCTAAGGGTGCCTGTTAAGAAAGTATCATCTTTTGTTCCTAGAGGTATGAAATCTATTGCTGTTGTTTTTTCAAATGTCAGAATGTCGTTTAGCGAAACAAACTTTATTGTTAATTTAAACTAAATAAACATATTTATAAACATAGGTGTGAAATTGCGCAAAATCCGTAAAATTAAAAGAAATATCCGGCAGTATGGTTTCTCCCTAACCCTTGTATATAAGTCAGGAGAAAACGAGCCATCTTCATTTTCTAGATAACACTAGTGGAAGCGGTCACTTTCCCAAGTTAATCATTACAAACTTCAAGAATGCCAAAACGATACAAAGTAAAAATTAGAAATGGAATGTGAGCAAGACTTTCAGTGAACGAAGGGATAGCTTAAAAAATATAAAGAGCCATTATCAAACATTTTAGAGGAAGATGTAAATACTATTAAATGACATTATGCCAAAATATAACAGTAAAAACAACAAACGCTCCAAACTGTACCGTGGTGAAACCAGGAACGCATGGAAGCAGCACAAGAGGGGTGGGGGTATAGAAAAGCCTATTTGCCAGACGAAAAAAATCTAGGGTTAAACTGAATTTGCGGCGTAACGCCAGGAGGTTCTTCCTTCAGTTGTACGTCGATAACATATTCTACGTGAACGCTTTTCACAACCAACCGAACAAACGTTTTTTTTTCTAATTGCATGATAAAAGGGGACCAAGTATTATATTTACACATAAATTCTGGAGATGCTTTCACAATAAAGTCTAACTGAATTTCTCATATCTAATCTCTTTAAATGAACTAAGCAAAATAAGTGGCGGAGACATTTTTAAATAATGCATGAGTTTCAGAGTACCAAATTCCCAAATTATCAAATTCTTGCATGCATAAAATAACAATTAATTTTCAGACATTTAGTATGCCATTAATCTCAAAGGCAAGAAGTAAAAACATATTTGTGACCGGTATTAATTCCGGAATAGTCATGTAAGTTCTGGATTGCCCTCGACACCCAAAGCGTCACAGGTGCCTGGGCTCAGGCGCAGATTGGCTAACAGGCAAATACGCATTCAAATTTTTGCATGTAAACGTACACATCTATTTACGACTGGATAAGGTCAGGGTTCGAACTTAGGACCTGGTTATGCCAGGGACTAAACACGTTCCGTGCACGTTTTTGGGCATGGGAGGCAAGATGCATGGGTGCCCTTGACAGCCGAGCTGGTCCTAGCGACCTGAGCCCAGGTGCATGTTGACAAACGGGCGTGCATGCATGCATATATGGCCTATGTGGAGACCTATCAAACAGGTAATTTGGGCTGGGTTTTGGCCTCTGGCACGTCACCGGAACGCATAAATGCAGAACTTCGGGTGTGATCAGGTAGGGCCAGGGTTGCCCTCTACATCCTACCCTGTCCCAGGACCCTGGGCGCAGGCGCAGACTGAGAAACGGGTAAAACACACGCATGTCTTGCATGTGGAAAGATTCTTTAAATAGGTTATGTTGTTAGAATTTGGCACCTAACACGTCACCGGTACCCATCCGGGCAGAACTTCCCATGTGGTCAGGTAGGTTTCGGACTGCTCTCGACACCCAACCCAATAACAGGTGTCTGGGCTCAGAAGCAGACAGGCAAACACGCAAATACGCATGCACATTTTCGCATGTAAACAAACACATCTATTTAAGGCTGGATAAGGGCGGGGCTCTAACTTTGGGCCTGGTTTTCGCGGGGACCGGGCACGTTCCGTGCACGTATTTTGGCGGCTGGATAAGGGCGGGGCTCTAACTTTGGGCCTGGTTTTCCTGGGGACCGGACACGTTCCGTGCACGAATTTGGCGTGGAAGGCAAGGTGCATACGTTCCCTTGACAGCCGAGCTGGTCCTAGCCGGCCGGGCAGAACTTCCGGAGTGGTCAGGTAGGTTCTGGATTGCCCTCGACACCCAACTCGGTCACAGGTGCCTGGGCTCAGGCGTAGATTGGCAAACAGGCAAATACGCATGTAAATTTTCGCATGTAAACATACACATCTATTTAAGGCTGGATAAGGCCGGGGCTCGAAATTTGTGCCTGGTTTTTACCGTTTACCGGACACGTTCCGTGCACGTTGTTAGCCATGGGAGGCAAGATGCATGCGTGCCCTTGACAACCAAGTTGGTCCTAGCGACCTTAGCCCAGGTGCATGTAACAAACTGGCATGCATGCATGTATATATAGCCTATGTGGAGACCTATCAAACAGGTCATTTGGGCTGGGCTTTCGTCTTTGACACGTCACCGGAACGCATGAAGGCAGAACTTCTGATGTGGTCAGGTAGGGCTAGGGTTGCCCTCGACATGTAACCCTGTCCCAGGACCCTGAACTCAGGTGCAGACTTAGAAACGGGCAAATACGCATGCATGTCTAGCATGAGGAAAGATCCTTTAAAAAGCCATTTTGGCTGGGTTTTGGCCCCTGACACGTCACCGGTACCCATCCGGGCAGAGCTTCCGGAATGGTCAGGTATGTTCTGGATTGCCTTCGACACCCAACTCGGTCATAGGTGTCTGGGCTCGGGCGCAGATTGGCAAACAGGCAAGTACGCATGCAAATTTTCGCATGTAAACAAACACATCTATTAAAGGCTGGATAGCTTTCGGGACTCGAAATTCGGGCCTGGTTTTGCCGGGGACCGAAACGTTCCGTGCAGGTTTTTGGCCATGGGAGGCAAGGTGCATGCGTACTTATAATGATGTTTGAAATCGATATACTCACAACAACCATTCCATATTTAAAGCGAGTTAGCCACAGTTGAGCGAAGGTACATGCCTCAGGAAACCACTTGATCTGCATTTTAAATGTCTTAACATTGTTGCGTCACCTTCGAGCCAACCAGTGTATTGTTTATACACTCGGGCTCCGTTTATATGAAGTCGTCGGGACCGCCGATTTATGGGTTGCATGGGTTGCAATTATTCAAATTAATTTTCCGACTAGGAGTCCGCCATCTTGAATTACATAATTCTTTGTGGTAATGTGCAAGGAGAAATGTATATACCATAATACTTTAACAGTGAAACGTAAGAACAATAAATTGTTGGAAAAATAATATAATATGCGCCATCTTGTTTTATTTTATTTTCAAAATAATAACAAATCAAAACTTATGCATGTATGTATACAACAATGCCGAAAGAGAATCATCGTCAACAAACTGCAACAGACATTGCATATTGGTTACAAGCTCATAGTATTAAATCACACGGTATTAAATTGTCGCAGATCTGAGTTTCCCCAATCACCTCGGTTTCTCCAGATTGATCAACTAAGATCTCAACCGCTATGCTTGTCATTTTTCTATTGCGATTGCGGTGATATTGGTCAGTATTTATACCTACCGACCCCGACAGTTTGCAACATCGCTGTGAGACAAAGCGAATACAAGTCAATCTTCTTAACTGATTATACATAGTTACTAATAGATGGTTATCGGTTTTTCCCCCGAGAAGCGCGCGCACCTGCTTGTCGGCCATCTTTGTGGTAAGGCAAATAGACGCATCAGTACCGTGAAAGCGCACGTTTTTTTTAAAAAAAATAACAGTTACAACAGCTCCAGGCAAAAAGACAATGGCTAATTCTTGTAGTGTTGTGAACTGTCACAACAGATCTAACCGGGATCAGAAATCGTTTTTCTCCCTACCAACCGTCATTACAAACCAAGGGGAAAGAAAGAGAGAACTGAGTGAGAAACGTCGGACGTCATAGATTTCGCATGTCATATCCAGTTAACAAGTTTAACCAACATAACGAAGCCAACCAATCGATGTTACTGGAGTAACCTCCCTTCAAAGTGTGACTGGTGACATTACACGACATGTGACGCGATCGGGCTTTGGATAAGATTTGTGAAGATAGCATTAAAACTGTACGTTGGGGATCAAAAGTGACTTCGAATACTGCAGAAACTTTCATTCAAATAAAAAATCGGATTTTTGTAACTATAAAATAAATAAAAAAAATGTCGGACCTAGCAATGACTTCAAATAATGCATCGGCTTCCAATGTTGAATAACCGAGTTTCGACTATATATATAAATAATGTAAACATATTCGCTTACAACGCATCCCCGAGAAATACTTAGTTACTAAACGCATCTTAACCAAGATGAAAAGCGTCGCAACGCTGTTGATTCTCCTAACATAACATCACAATCTGTTGAAGTACAGTGGGTCCACGTATCGTCTAATGATCAGAGCAATAATTTATTTCAATATATATTGTGGTTCAGCAAAATGTTGCTTTAAAATAATGCAAATTTGACCCATGGTATCCAAATCTTTTCTAAAAAGATGACAATACAGTAATCGCTACAATATATGATGCATTCAGGCACCGAGTAAAATTAGATAGGTGTAATTTGTCAAGAACAAACCAAGACTTATGGCGACAAGACCTTAGAATTATGTTGAATACGATACGTACAATCCTCGAACTTGACAGTAGTATTCATCATTTTCCATACGAGAAGATAGCAAAGCAGCACACTAGTTGGTCATAAAAGTAGCAGGCATTTATTCAGTTATGTTTCTTTACAGAATCAGGTATTCTATTTATTTCAGTTTGCCTTAACAATGTCGCGGGACTAAAATCAATATTACAGTGAAATGCCTTTGCTAATTATATACAAACAATATCCAATTACTATGCAATTGCTATGCTATGTGATCAGAGCTCATTAAATTTCAGAGAACAACGTTGCACTTTTTCCTTGTTAAGTCTATTTTATTTGATTCCTAAACACGAACGTGCAGATATAAACTGATGTACTCTTCCATTACGTTTAAACATGATAATGTCTCTTTAATCTATTCTACAAAAATATCAATACATCTGTTCAATACATTACTCAACTTCTTTCTAGCTAAGCACGAATTGACAGGCTATAAAAACGTGAATGGGAGCTGTCTGATCAGGATCTGCAATATTTGCTACTGGGTATATAGAAATATATCTTGTTACCGCAACATGTAGTCCTTAACAAATAACTGAGATTTTGGACAGCTTATTAATAAACGTAGCATGATAAGGGATCAAACTCCGTGTGCCGAAGCAATGTATAATAATTGAGATGTTTCTCCGGAGAAGTTTGATGCTATATCGGCAGTATCGTTCAATACGTACACGATATCAACCAATCTATAAAAGGCAAACGTGTTGCTATTCGGCGGAGCAGTGTGTCGTATTGGGGACCCTTCCCCAAGCAACTAGATTTTGCCAACCCCAGACACGTTTGACAGAAAGCCAATTTCTGGAAGAGAGCGTTAAGATTCCAGTAGCAGTTTTGTCAAAACTGTTTATCTTCGCAATAGAATCAATTCCGCAGCTGGCGAGATCGCGTCTCTCCGGGATAACACACGTGTCGGGGGATTATTGAGGATGTGTTTTGAGTGTACAGAGTGTGAACCCCGGCCACCACCGTCGTTTTCTGGTTTCGCGAAAATACCTGCTTGTTGAATCTGGATCGAGCTTCCGTAATCGAGTAATTAGACATAGGATTTCTCATCGAAGGGTCTATGGTTCGATCCCCGCACTCGTCACAAGATCTGTTTCTTGGTCTTGCAGGAAACTGGTTCTAATTTTGCCTAGTGAATTTGTACTTAAAAAGCCAGATAATTTCTAAGTAAACAAGAAGACAAAAAAGAAACTGACTGACGCTTAATGGCTGGTTATGATGTCGAGCAAATATGACGGGTGTCAGTGGATATGTACAGGCTGGCGAATGTGACATCCTGGTTGGTGTGCGCGTTTATTCACGGAGAACGTTTCTTAGCGGATCCGTAACAAAATGTTATGAGGAGAAACGTTTTAAAAAGTATTTTATAGAAAACTGTTTCATACTGTCAACCAAGACATAATTTAATCTGGAAAAGATAGAGTGTTTGTTCTTTACTCCGGTCATTCTGGAGCATGCCATCGTTGCTTCCTATAAAATGGATCAATTGAAAGAAGTATTTATAAATTAACTCATTACCGTATAATTTTGCGTGTGGGAAACTGGTTGCCATCTAAGTTTAAAAAGTTGAGATAGTCGTTATCTCGTGCAACTTTGACTTCAAATTTTATTGTCGGGTAGTTCTCTTCTTTGAGACTATAATGATTTATTTTAAATATTGTATTTTTTTAATTTTCTTAAAGGTTTTTCACTTTCACTGTTATACATGTGACATCGGAGTGTTGAATAAGTACCTTTTATAGAGCGTAAGCTGCCCCAATCTTCATGTGCTCATATTGATGGTGGTAGACTGCACGGACTGTTGTGTTCCCATGGCTCAGCGACAGGCCGGACCGGGGATCGGTTCTCGGTTGGAGACGCTACGGGAAATGATCGAGTCTTTAACGGCGCGCTCATGCGCATGGCTGACCCGCACAGAGCACAACACCCACACACACCCATACAACGCCATCAAGCTAGACCGGAAGTGGATGAGTCGCCGGGCCAGAGGCGCCAGTGTAGCGCTGTACATAGCGCTGATCATGTTCTGGTCGCTGGGAATCGGACTGTTCTATATGTACATGTGGCACCCCAGAACTCAGCGGTTGTTTGGAAAAACGTGACATTCATAAATGTATACCACTTTAAGATTCCGGCACTGTACAGTATCTTTTAAAGAGTATTGATGGTTGTATCCGACAGTATCGTCTATATCAAATGTCTCTGCCAATATCTTACCCAGTTTTGGCGAAAGTTGGTCATTATTTCTGCATAAACTCTAGTCTACGTTAGCACGATTTTGAACACTGCCCCAATTGTTGGAATGATGTTTTAACGTGGTCTCAAACGTAAGTGATTGCATGGTTTTATAGGTTTAAAGAACCTTACTGTGCAGCGTGGATCAAATGGGAAACACATGTTGGTAATGACAACTGGAGTGTTATGCTGAACATTTCACATGGATGTAGGACATTAATAACAGCATTTCGTAGAATCTTTTCACGTAGCAAGTATTGATGTGATTGCATGAGAGAAAAAATGGTCAAAACTGTCGGATATAACCTTTAATAAAATGTCTAGAAAAATGTCAACTGTGATGAAGGCGATGGTCAGTAGAACCAAAATTACCCCTTTATATATATATATTCTAAAAGATAACACAATTGAGACATACTGATAAACAAATTTATGATAAAATATATATATATATATATATATATATATATATATATATATATATATATATATATATATATATATATATATATATATATATATATATATATATATATATATATATATTTGATCATAAATTTGTTTATCAGTATGTCTCAATTGTGTTATCTTTTAGAATATTAAGTTAATTTCATACCGTTTACATGCTTCATTGTTTATGCTTTCATTTGTTTCTATACGATACATAATAGCAATAGAATCCCCCTAAAATATCTGACATAATAATAAAAGTTTATCTATTTCTATAAAAGACCAATTGTCAGAGTTTTAGACAGAAAAATATCAATAAGTCTAAAAACAAAAGTTTTCATACAAGTATCGTTTGAGCCATACGATACGACAATGATATTATTATTATTATTATTAGTAGTAGTAGTAGTAGTAGTAGTAGTAGTAGTAGTAGTAGCAGTAGTAGTAGTATTAGTAATAGTATTAGTAGTAATAGTGGTAGTAGTTGTAATAGTAGTAGTAGTTTTAGTAGTAGTAGTAGTAGTAGTAGTAGTGGTAGTAGTAGTGGTAGTAGTTTTAGTAGTAATAGTTGTTGTTGTTGATGTTATAGTAGTAGTAGTAGTAGTAGTAGTAGTAGTAGTAGTAGTAGTAGTAGTAGTAGTAGTAGTAGTAGTAGTAGAAGAAGAAGAAGAAGAAGAAGAAGAAGAAGAAATTATAGTAGTAGTGGTAGTAGTAGTAGTATTTGTTGTTGTTCTCTTTATTTTTCACCATTGTTACCATCGTCTTTTACAATTCTTTCGCAAGGATTCATCATAATGTATTTACACCCGACAAAGACTTCGTAATAGCTGAGATCAATTTAAATAATTCAAGACAACAATGAAGATTCGGTGTTCTGGATCAGCACTGTTTGGAGCCAGGCGTCTTGCAATGAATTTTTATTTGTGTTTTCCTTTGTCGAAGAGATTTAATCACGTTGAAACGCATCATCGTCCGCGGTATTGATTATATGTGTATTAATCATTTTATTACAATGCTGGTATGTCGAGCCTCCCTGTTTGTTATTAAACTGTAAAGTGTCGTCACTTCAATGTCCCGATCGGAACGTGTTTCCTGTGGGAAGGTTTTCCAGCTGACATGCGGTGCGTCAGTGGTTCTACCCAGACATATACCGGGGGTCCTCATTCAGAAATAATTATCTATAAGTCACCAATATGACCGTACTTTTGTCGATGTAGCAAAGACAAACAAAACAAAACATTGAAGTGTCCGCAAAGGCCATCGGAACTACTAGGTGATGACTGCATCTCTACGTCTCGTAGGAGAAACTATCCGAAGAGTTCCGATTGTCCATGAAGTTGACTTGTAAATGCGATAAGGCATGTAATTTATCATATATTTTTTATAAAACATCGTGTATTTCTTATGTAACATTATTTTCTTTTACATATAAAAGTTTTGTTATATGACTACCTATATTCGCTTCCTCGACAACTTAGGTTTATTAAAAATAGCTACGTTTCAGAACTTTTGAAAACGTCTCACAAGTGTAATATGATAACTTTTTATTCACAATGTAGACTGAGTGTAAACCACTTAAACTATTTTGTGTTTTAAGCATTTAAAGTGTGCAAATAGTTTATGCATTGGATATATACGTCACCATTGAATATACATATAGTGTCCTTAAAATAATTATGAGCTCTTATAAGCCTTCTTCTATTTCATTATAATGGTTATGATTCTCGAAAATTTTGTTGAGGTTATTAAATATTTTGTATCGTTTTCTCACGACATAGTCGTGAATATGCGTATGCTGTCTCTATATAAACTGTTGTTCATATCATGTTTTGTATCACTTATTGTTATTTTTTCTGTTGGGCTTTTTTTTTATTTTGTATGGCAATGACTTGTATGTTTGCGCCAATAAACATTAGACTGAATTGATTTTTTCATTGTCGGCCACCTATCATGCAAGTGCTAAAAGTAATGACTTCTAAAGGCTCTGATTTCTTTCAACCCTAGAGCCACATTGTTCTTGCGATACATGGAAACATGACAAAAGGTTATACATTTGCATACACAAGTGTATAATAAGGCAGTAAGGTTCTTGCTCAAAGCGAAACTTGTCTAACTGACTCTGTAGAAACAAGCTTTTAGACCTTTTTCGCTCGAAGCTTTATTGTCTAACGAAATGCCAATAATATTATATTCCACGCGAAAGAATGTGTATTACGGTCTGTCAATTTGCATATCTAGGACATATTTATTCAACGTCTTTTTATTCTTTCCCATGGCAGTTTACATATCTAGTTCATATTTAGTCAAAGTTGTTTTTCTTTTAGTTATTTCCATTTTCTTTCAAAATAAAACATTATTGGACGACAACAAAACAGAACATGACAAAAACTAATATACTTGTGCATGGAGACGTATATCAACATGTCTTTACTTGATCTATAATGAAACAATTAGAGTTGAAACTATTTCGTTATTGTGTGACTGCTTTATTGGAAACGTAAATTACAACTGTAAACCTTCTTTTAAGAAGCATGAAGTGTCTAACCCAGTAAATAATATTAACACAAAACATATTCATCCGTCACTTTTTGTCTACAATAGAATCTATTTTCAGGGTGAAACATGTATAAAACATGCATACAAGCAAAACATGTGAAGTCACGCATGTAGGCATGTAGTTTGCATACTGCTTTGAAACATCAAGCTCGTATGACGTTATAATGTCTAACTCGACAATAACTCTTTTGAATACTGTTAAACAGACTAGATCCCCCATTTGATATAAAAATATTAATACTTTAACTGATTATTTATGAACTTGCCCAATATTTAAATTAAAGTAAAGTTAAAATTCCTGTCCCTGAATATCTGCAATTTGTGTGTGTATTGTTGTTTGTTTGTTTGTTTGTTGTTGTTGTTTTGGTTCAAGACAGCAAAAGTTTATTCGCAGACCACCGTTTTTTTTGTTGTTGTTTCTCACGTGTATATAATTTCTTCGACAATAATGACAACAGCTACCAAGACATGGTAGTAGTACAATAGTGAATACAGTGAAAATAAATATAAACATCTAAGTTCTTACACTAACATGTTTAACTTATGCTACGTGAAATAAAATCAGTAATTTAGCTTGCAATAAAACCATTTAAATATTAAATAAAGTCCTAGCTCTGATTTTTCCTAAGTATTCGAAATCATTAGGATCTTTTTTTTGGAACTGGCTTAACATGGTTAAAGTACTGAAAAATACAATCAGTTCATGCTTATATAGCATACCTCGTTGTTAAAATTTTTGTTGTGTATATATTTAAGAGCTTATCTAACACCACCGCGAAAAGCCCTTACTTTTACCGAAATACAATTTAACGCTTAAGACTACACAAGCTGGCTTGATACATCGATGAGTGTTAGGAGTACAGAAGATTTTATTGATTCTTGATTCGATAATTTAGATTTGTAGCTTCGTTTTATCCGACTCGGAAAAATATAGACATTATCTATTATACAGCTTGGCCCTTTACAATTTTAGTTTTCTATAAACAATAGATCTCGAACGGCGGAGTCCTCGAAATATATATTTTGCTATTATAAAGGGTGTAATTTATAAGTTGTGCTTGAGGATTATTTAAAAAGAGGGTATGTTAACTGGTATTTCTCTAAATGCAGGTCGCGTTTTTCTGTGAGTGGCGTTTTAAGGTGAGGGCAATATAATATTTTTCCATGGGCAGCCGACGTGATATAATTATGTGCACAGTCTAAATAAGATTTAAATAAGGCTAGAAAGAAGAGAAAATTATGTTATTGAGAAAAAGAGTGTAAACATGTATTATACAATTAAGGATCGTTCATATTTCATATCTATGTCCCTTACATAATATAACACTTGTGTATATGTCTTTACAATTAAATGCCTTTTTTTAGAAACCACGCAGACCGTAAGTACCGAATCGTGTATTGTAGCATTAAGTTGAGCTAAAACTAACTTTTACCGAAAAGTCTAAAGTTATATTATAGAACTATTGATATGAAACAATTTTAATTAGTTTATTATAGAACTATTGATATGAAACAATTTTAATGAGTTTATTGTAGAACTATTGATATGAAACAATTTTAATTAGTTTATTATAGAACTATTGATATGAAACAATTTTAATTAGTTTATTATAGAACTATTGATATGAAACAATGTTAATTAGTTTATTATAGAACTATTGATATGAAACAATTTTAATTAGTTTATTATAGAACTATTGATATGAAACAATTTTAATTAGTTTATTATAGAACTATTGATATGAAACAATTTTAATTAGTTTATTATAGAACTATTGATATGAAACAATTTTAATTAGTTTATTATAGAACTATTGATATGAAACAATGTTAATTAGTTTATTATAGAACTATTGATATGAAACAATTTTAATTAGTTTATTATAGAACTATTGATATGAAACAATGTTAATTAGTTTATTATAGAACTATTGATATGAAACAATTTTAATTAGTTTATTATAGAACTATTGATATGAAACAATTTTAATTAGTTTATTTGATATTGACGCCATGGCACTGCCTACTACCTGACCACCACAATTTAATGGTAACAGGTGTGAATGTTAAATAGGAAAAAGTGTGAAAAATAACCGTTTAAACAGAATAGTCTTCGTCGTGTGTTTTTTTTTTTTTGTAATATGATTTTATTCAAAACAAATTGTTTGTTTTTTGTGGAAAAGAATCTTATTTGTTTACCAAATGTTCGAATGCTTAACATACATTCGATTCGGATTCTACAACCCCAGTTCTTTCTAATCAAAATTCTATTTTCCTGTACTCGCACTAAGTATAGTCTCAGGACTCCTCATGAATTGATGTATTTCACTGTTCACACCTATAGAAGCGACATTACGTGATACTGCCTACGTACACTTGTCTGCCATATTGAAAAAGGTATAGTCACTTTCTTAGCGTCAATCGCGATGCTAACTAACTGCAAAGGTACGGCTTCGGATATCGAAAACAGGGGCTCGCAAATGGTAGCGCTAATATCAATGATTGCACTATAACTATATTTTCACATAAAATACACGCAAACGTCACATAGTTCCTGTTGAACGCCCCATCATTATTCTATGCCACGCCCACTCTCGAATGACCCAAAAGAGGCCAATATATTTCCCCAGGCAATTGGTAATTCTAAGTTTAATACTTAAAGGATATTTGATTTGCCTTTGGCAGAAAATTTCCAACATAAATGCAAAGATAAAGCAGAAAGGTTTGTAACATATTCTATTTTGACAAATTCTTTTAACGCTTAGTTTCGGCCCTTCATCGAAAACAAGCGGAAAGTTAAACATGAGCCATGACGTAGAAGACCAAATGTTGGCAACCGAATGGTGTCGTGGTGTATCCGTCAGTTGGGACTTTGTTCTCTCAAACGACCAAATAAATTAACTTGACCTGGAAAGATTACGTGAAGAGCTGTTTATTGATGTGCTACAACGTTGTGAAAAGTGAAGCATAACAACGTTGACAATACAGTTACTTGTTTTAAAACTAAGAAAAACACGTGATCAAATAGTATTGAGATCACTTTATATCATCAATCGAGTAATTCGCGCTGACGTCGATATCTATTTTTAACAGAAATCCCCAATTATTGACAAATAATGTTTGGGATTTATTCCGGTTATTGTTAGGATATTGTGCAAGTATGGTCTAGAAAATGTGATCACAAACTTTCTTATACATGGAAGTTTTCCACCAAATTGTCAATGGAAATAACTTGTGAAATTTCATCTTGCTGATCACATCTTTGTTGACATGACCAACAACCTGGACCGTGAGGACTTGTTACAGCCCCGTGTTATTGTGCCATACTGGGACATACATACATGTGCTGTGCAGAGCCCTGGTCAAAGCCGTGGCAGTAATGGTATCGCACCCCTTTCCACAGAAGTGTAATCGATCTTGTCTTCTGTCTATGAACACAACACTGCACAAGTTATTGTACTGTGATAAGACGTTTGATTCCAGAATAGAGCTGTGGTCTCTTTACTCTGGTCAGTGCTGTATGACGTCATTCACGAAATTTATAAAGGAGGATCATTACAGACAGTGCATGTTGCAGCTTAACAGAACATTCATGAATAACGGACACAGGCTTAATATCGTCTGCTGTGCTAAGGCAGAGCAGATTAATATCACTCGTGAAATGAACAGGAAGCATTTGTAAGGTACATTATATAAATCTGTAAGATTGTCAGCGGACTTCTTAATACGTGTTTTCGCACGTAAAAGTAAATGTGTAGTTTGGCAGTATTTTATCACTTTTTTATTTTTTCATTCTCATCACCGTTTTTTGTAGTTGTCTGTGTATGTGTGTGTTGTTGTTTTTCTGGTTGTTGTTTTGTTGTTGTTGATTTGTTGTTTTTTTTTATGGTGTTGTTGTTTTTGTGTGTGTTGTGTGTTTTTTTTTTTTTGTTGTTGTTGTGCTTTGTTTTCTGTTGTTTTCTTTTTATTTATTTATTTATTTATTTATTGCCTTATCTCACTATCACCATCATCGTTTTCGACATCAATATCGTGTTTTCAATGATCATTGTCAACATTGTCACCTTTATCGTCACCGTTGTTGTCATCTGTATGGTCATTGTAATCTTATGATCTCATACCATTTAATATGACCTATTATGATACATCGTATCAATCATTTCTCCAATCCTTGTACTTAGTGAGGTAAGACTCGTTGAAATGTTATCGCTTGGTTAATTTGATTTTGTATCACCTTATTTAATCAAGGTTTGTTTGCAATGCATAGTTAGACATGTTGAGTCTTTCTGACAAGCATACTTGTCTGTGACCTTGACATGCAATCTTAACTTGTTTCCTGCGAGTTCATTTTCTTCTGATGTGTTTTCAATGCTGTTAAAAAGATGTCAGAAAGCCCCCTTTTTTGTTATCATTACAACATTTATGATTATTTCGGTAAAAGTCTTTGTTTTAAAATGTCCATTACTAGTAGTAATGGAAGCAGTGTTGTTGTTATTATATTTTGCTGTATTTTCGTGATTCTCTCATTTATTTAAAAATATGATTATTTTTTTTATTCATATCCAGCCATGTGCTTGCGTTCCAATCTACATGTGTGTATTACTGAGGTAAAAATATTCGGTCATACCATGTCGTTTACAATGATGTGTTGCTAAGATATCTAAATGTTCATTTGTTTTATCTCATATTTTCTGTTACCATTTATGATAATCGTTTAAAGTATACTTGTTATTACAATAAAAACTACTACAATTAGTACTGAAACTATTATTATTATTATAATAAATATTATTATTCGTATGGTTGTTATTATATTTTGGTTTATTAACGATCCTTTCAACAATGTTTACGTTCATAACCAAACATGTGTCTGTTAGTATTCGTTATGTGACTAAGCCCTCATACTTAATTCTTACGTTTCGTTTCGTTAAGAATTATAAATATGATTGCCTCGTAGTTGCTAATGATATTTACGACAAATAGCAACAAAATGAAGTAGGTTTTAATTACTTTTGTAATTACGTCTTTACTTACATTGTATATAGCTTTTCTTTGTAATATGTTGCTTACTACTAGTATTTTGTCTTCATATTTTGGGAAATAAAAGATAAAAGCACAAAGGCTTTTGTTTTCGATTAAAATACATGCGTTGTATAATCATTGTCTGCATGTTTAAATGTATTCGTATTTGCATTTATTTGTCATAAATGCATTTTTCATGTGACATTAAAACATGTGCTGCATATTATATAGCTTTGTTCCTGCTTAAACACATTAGCATGAACAAAATGGGGGTGGGGATGGGATTAATGATTATACATATATTATTTATTCGTGTTTGTTTAACAACATTAATCAAAAAGTATCCTGAAAGCCAGTTGAAGTAAGAGTGTCATCTCTGGATGCAAGATATTATGGGGTTAAACCCTTGAGCGAAGCTGAATATGTTTTACCATGCAAAAAGAAAAAATATACTATATAAAACGGGGACTTAGGCTGGTTGCAAATTAGTAAAGGCACTTGTTAGTTTTAGATCATGGACCCAATATTTTCCTATATAAAATATTAAACAGTGTTTGCGGTATACTTTGGTTTTGTATTCTTACCCATCCAGTGGTATGGCAATATAGTAATGTTTAATATTATCTGGACGAATGCTGGCTCCACGATGTTTTCAATGTCCTCTCTTCCAATTGAACGTCTCAGCGCAACAGGCACACCCACAGGCCAGGCAGAGACATATCTAGGCCAGGAGATTTATCACCGTCCTCTTATTATTCCTAGAAGCAGTATAAAAAGACATTTTTTGTCTTGAACATTTAATTTTATAGTTAATTTTTAATAATTCTTCATTTTTTTCTTCTACTTATGTAGCCTCTTGGACAATCTATTAAATGCTGTCGGGCTTTTCTTGTTCTTTTATTTTTGTTTTAAACCATTATATGGTATCAGGCTTGTACATTATATTTTTCTGGCGATTTATAGAATACTGAAAACTATCAAATAAAAATCTCAACTTTCCAAATATGTTCCTGTCACATGCTTTCATGACGTCTTTTCTTGTTTATTTTATTTTAATTCAATATTATGTCTTTCTCCGTGCAGTTTAGGCAAAGATAAACCATAAAAAATACCACCAATCACACAATATTGGATAACGATGTTCTTATGGAAAAAGGGCATCCACAGAAGGCCTAACTGTCTTATTGTCTATGATTCATTCAGAATCCGGATTCGTTGTTTACACGTGTTTACTTTCATCATCGGACTCCCGCGCTCGACTATTCCGTTTTACTACATTCGTCGACCGTGGGTTTATTTGTAAATTTTATGTCGTCTTATCGAACTGAATAGAACAACAATTTGCCAATCATAATATTGCTTACATAATCCACACTCTTCAGCCTGGAGACTAGATGTACAACAATGACGTCGCCATTTTGACAGGAAACTAGTAGTTCAACAATGACGTCGCCATGTCTGTCGATACAATTAAAGAACGAGCTTTATTATAGACCCTTTCAGTTACTATCGGTTTTTAATTACCTCCCCCTTGGTGACGTCATACGAGGATTGTTATTCGATTCGGGCTGAATACGCGTCAAACGTAAACATCATTGAAAGAGAAAACTACAGCGATTGTGTGGGTATATTTGATTTCTTTATGAAGTGTTGTTGTATTTGCAATAAGAGTGCTTGTTTATTGTTATTGTGTCTCCATAAGTTGTGCGTAAATTTTGATAGTCATGAATTTTCGCGATAAATAAAATGTGAAAAGCTGTCTTGATAATTTCTCTTAGAACTAAGTATAAACGGTTAAATATAGTATTTTGGTGGGAAATAGTGATTGTTTTAACTTAGTGAGATAGTGAAACAAATAACACATAGAAATAATTGATTTATCTCTATATTTTTAAAGGTAAAATGGGCGACCATGTTTATGCAGAGAAATTGTACACGGCAACACCGATGAATATTGCAGCTGTTTCAAACACCAAACCTGACGGTACAGAATTTCAAGATTGCCAGAAAATAGGCAGTGAAAAGAAACACAAGGTACTTTTACTTTTTCTGTACATAGTTTTTGTTCATTTTAAAATCTAGGTATATTTGTATTCCACCTCATCAGGATAAACATAGAATGACTAGATTTTGTTATTATACCACAACACAACTTTTGAGTATTTACCCACATTTATATATTTACACATTTGCATCCAACAGGCATAGATTTTGGTATAGATATAGCTGTTGGAACTTTGATACAGGTATCTATTTATCATCAGGCACATTGGTATAGATATAGCTTATGGATAAAGGTAATCTGGGTACAATACTTAAACTCTTCTTTACATTAATGAGACCCCTGGTTCTAAAGATCATTTTCTTTCTTTTTTCAGTCAAATCGAGTATGCTGTGTACCAGAATGTCATACAACAGGTTATTCATTAAGTGAGGGTCATGGAAAACTGAGATATCATGCCTTTCCAGATGTAAATGACCCACTTTGAGCTGTTTGGTTGGCCAACATCAGGCGAGATGAAGACAAAAGTTTTAAGGTATTAGTAATATAAGCAATCTACATTTTTTGTTACATGACACTAACACAATTATGGTAATTTTGGTGATGTCCAGCTAATTATTGGTGGTGGAAGACCCCAGAATTATGTCTGGTTAGAACCACTGGAGCACCACAGATTGGCAGGAAAACCTCCTCACATGAAAGTTTTCACCCCGTTTTCACCCCGTTCTGGACTCAAACCCTGAGGGGCTGAGGAGTTTCAAGTCAGCGACTATAACCGCTTAGGTAATGAAAATGTATTTTATGGAAAATTAGATATTAAAACTGTAGTTAAAAAAATAAACAACATTATTTACAAACATAAAGAGAATACATATGAAATATTGAGTGAAAAAAAGTATATAAAAATATTAAAACTTTTTTGTTAAGCTGTGGCATGTATTTATTTATTTGCAGGTCAGGAATGACAACAAGAGTGATAATTGACTGTACAGAAATAAAGATAGAGATGACATCATCACTGCTTTTGAAAAGTCAGACTTACAGTAATTATAAGAGTGCCAATACATTAAAAGGTTTAGTAAAATCCACCTTCGGGTAGCATAACATTTGTTAGCCAATTGTATCATGGCAATATCTCTGATAGAGAAATAACACTGCGCAGTGGTTTCCTTGGGCTTAAGTTTGAGAAAGGCCACAGTGTAATGGCCGACAAGGGATTTGACATTCAAGATCTTTTGGATAATAGATCAGTGAGACTAAATATTCCACCATTCTTAAGACAATATGATCAGACGACTGGTAATGAGGTTAGGATGACACAAAGTATAGCAGCAGAAAGAATTCATGTAGAAAGAGCTATTAACAAAATAAAAAACTTTCATATTTTTGACCAGGTTGTTTCAGTTTGTCTGTTTGGAACAATAAATCAAATATGGACTGTCTGGGCCTTGCTAACACTGTTCCAGGACCCTATTATATCATGTCCTGGAAATTAAAACAGTCTGCTTTACAATCCTACAATGAAGACCATATTTGGTACTGGGCAAAGGAATTTTAAAACTGGGGTGGTCTTAATGAGGTTTGTCATTAATTATTCAGTAAATTATAAATTTTGTATCATTACAAACATGGTAAATGCTGTGTTAATATTGCAGTGTTGTTGGACTAGAACTGTTTTTCCACTGTTATCATGCATACATAAATTATAGGGCTTACATGTTCATCAATAATTAATTAGATGTATATAACATTGTTCAAGGTAGAACATCATTGTATATTTTTTTATTGATAGTTCATATACTTGTAAAAAAGATTATTTGTATAAAAATAAAAGTTTGAAGAATGAAGAAAAAAATGATGAATTATTTCTTGTTGGAACCATTCATTATCAGTTAAATTGGAGTAAATCTGTCTAAAACAGCCACCAAAGGAAAGTCTGCCCCAACAACTGTGGTAACAGTTGACTACGTGGGGGCTAATTTTCATGCAAAAGCTATAAATACCACTGGTACAACATTTTCATGTGGACATAAAATCTGTTTTATTTCCAGCAAATCTAGCTGCTACCATTAATGGAATGTGAGATGATGGATAGTTTCTTTGCTCTAAATTTCATTTTTATTTGTTGTGCAATCAATTCACAGATTGTAATGATCTCACAAGTGGAACCAGCCGCAATAGCTCAATTGGTAGAGCGTCTGCTTGCGGATCGGAGGTCGCGGGTTCAAACCTCGGCCGGGTCAAACCACAGACTTTGAAGTTAGTAATAGTGGCTTCCCTCCTAACGCTCGGGGCTAAGGGGACAGCATTAAGCCTGACTCGGTGTCAGTATAATGGACCTGCCGGGTTCAGTCCTTGGGCACCTTATAAATGCCCCTGTGCTATAATGATAGAAATGTCGCTGCACAGTATCGGCAAGAATGCCGGCGAATCCCATCCCTCACAAGTAACTGGATTCAAAACGAATCAAATCCATTTATTTATGAATAAACATTGGAATTTTTACCAAAACCAAGTAATTTTATGCTTACAATTATAAAATGACAGTAGTAACAAATAACAGCACAAAGCATATCCAGTAACAGATAAAATTTATTTCATTTAAACAACAGGCTTGAAAATAAAAGCAGTGAGAGAAGCAAATCATGAAACTGGCCATTTCAATTGCACAAGCATCCCCCAAATCACATGAATATTAATAAACATGGTTTTAAGATAAAAAAAATAGGCACATCAGGATCAAATCATGAAACTGAACAATTCAGTTACAAAAACATCACAAAAATCTCATGAAAATAAATATGGTTTGAGATTCTTCCAGGTAAACCTCCTGGAAGGATTTTAAATAACAGTAACCTTTACCCTTATTCATTCTCATCACAGAAAGGTATAAATATAATAAGTGAATAAATTATATTATTCGAATAGCAAACACAGTACACCTTGCATGCTGATCTGAGTCTATTCTGATGGTAAAAGCTTGCTTCTTTTGACTTCACTGTTTGGCATCTACTTTTCAACCAAATCCTCAATTCGCTCAATTTACATTTCTCTGGCGCTCTTGGAAGCTGGGCTCCAGGAATCTCATTCACAGTAATCTGAATTAAAAATGAATATATATTTAAATATATATATATATTATATAGTTTTTTATGACTGACTTAGTTTGTGTTGAACTGATTTTGTGATTCACATAAATCAAAAATATTTTTAAAGACACTGATTTCCCAATACTACACAAAATATTTAACTATTTGGGTAAACATTATGATAATTCTTGGGAAAATAATCTTATCACATGGTGTACTGGCAGTTTCCATACTTCTTACAATATGTGAACAGCTTGCACCAGCCTGTAAACTGTTTTTGTTCCCATTATTTTATTACCATACATAGAGGATTTTTGTTTTACTGTGTGAATAATATTCTTTACTAAAATTCTCATTAGTGGATTTCCCCCAATAAAAATTAGAGATTTGTTTTTCACACATCTTACCAGGAGCCAAACAGACCATCATGTGGTAAGAATCTTCTGTGATTTTTTACATTAATACTGGTTTGACCCAAGAGAAAGCAATCCATAGAACATATCAATAATGATCAGTATAAGATTGTTGGGGAGTAACAACCATCAACTTATGGCCCTCTGAAGCAGGCCATTATAGATTTGGGCTTTAATGAACCAGACTTATTTAAAAGTGACTCACAAGCTATATTTTCCAATTAACATTTACCACACAAGTAATACTAGACTAAATGATTGAGCATAGGCCCATGGCCATGCTGAGGCGCACAAAATTTGAGCTGTGACAAAAAGTCACATTTTGAAAGTAAAATTTTCGAGGGTAGCCCCAGCTTTCCCTATCATGCCTAGAAAAGCATGCCTCGGTGATTCTGCCGTTCTTGATACAGCCCTGTTGCACTGACAAAAAGTCTAGGAAAGTGATTTCAGAAGTATAAAGTGACAATAAATGATATTAATAGCATACCTTATCACAACTGCAGCTGCATGATGGTGAAGCTTTTGACTATGCTGTCACTTAAATTCAGAGTTGGAATCTCGCCAAGGGGACTAGCCATGATCAGGTGACTGATATTTTATGTCTTTCTTTTTTTCTGAAAAAAGAAATATTCTGTTACTTGTATAAAATTGTAAGCATGGAGAATTCCGCGAAAGATACAAGCCTTATCGGATGCAAATTTTTACATTAATTGCAAGTCAGCATATGATACGACTGTTCAAGATCTGAATTCCATCATTTGTCTATTTTTCTTTGATTTCGAATCCATCACTGGAATATAAACATTTGCACATTAAAGACCAAGATTGTTACATGAACTAAGAATAAAATTTTAAAATATAAACAAGAGGTACTATGTTAAAGGTGGTATCCGACATTTTGTCAATATCAAATACATGTAATAATATATTACCCCTGCTTGGGGAAATATGCATTATATGGGCATAATTTCAGCAAAAATCCATACTTTAGTCTAAGTAAAGACAATCTTCAACACTACCTATTTTGGTATACAGTACAAAATGGAAAAAAAAACGTACTTAATGTTCATTCTTCCCAAATATATAAATAAGCATGATAGAGATGTCAGTCTACTAAAAATAGATATCAACGTCAGAGCGAACGTTATCCCAAAACTAATCTAAAAATAGCTATCTCTGCAGCATGGATCATGCGTGATCTAATACAAGAGAGACATGCGATTATAAATACCATTTCCCACTCCAGCTACAATTTCAAAGGGTCTTTAAGTAATTTTGAAGAGCCTTTTATTATTTACTTTCATTGGTATGACAGTTGCAATTCGTCTGAAAAAAAAGACGAACTATCCCAGATTTCCTGATTTATTTTTTTTTTTTTTACTGTAAATTAAAACAGATTATCACTGTCTTTGAATAAGGTGATTTTCTGAGTTCTGAAAAATAAATAAAACACATACTTACGTTAAAACAGCACGAAAATCCGCTTATAAAGGTTGTCGGACGTAATGTACCATTACCGTAATGTACCAGGACTTAATGTACCATTTTTGGATCGAATGTACCATATATAGAATATATAGGGAATTATTGTTAACGTTTATATATATTGTTTTTAGTTCAAATAAAGTTAAAACATGTTGTAAATTTGTGTATATGATATTTAAATGTGTATGTATTGAAATTTAATGAGTTTTATTTAAATAAAAATGCATAAATACCTGTGTTTGTTCTTTAAAGTAACTTGTTATAAACCTATATTTTCGTAATTTAATCCAGTCACAAATATGTTTTGTATTTAATTAAATTAAGATTGGAATGGATAACAATTAAATTTATTAGATTATTGTCCCACACATCTCCAAGTGATGTGCCAAGTGATGTTTTTAAACAATCATTGTAATTGTTTGTTTATTTAGTTATTCACACATTAATTTAAACTGTGAATGTTTTAGCACAATTGTGTATTCAAGGGTATTTAAAGTTTCAAATGGTCATGGTTAAAGTATTAAAGATGTGAAAGTATGCTTTTAAAGACGATTTATAATGGTAATTAATATGGTCATATGAAATGGATCAAAGACATACCGTACATTTACATTGTAGTCAATATGATCTGAGCGCAACAAACAATTAAAATTAAATTCATCAATATCATTTAACAGTTTGTGAACTAATGGTATTGTTCAGATAAGTATAAAAATATAAGTGTATCTCAATGGGGTCCTCCACACTGAACAATAGGGCTCCCATAATCCCTATATAAACTATAGATGGTGCATTCGATCCAAAAATGGTACATTAAGTCCTGGTACATTACGGTTATGGTACATTAAGACCAGCACCCCTTATAAATACTATAGTAGCCTTTTGTTTTCAATCCTCGTATGACGTCATATCCGGTCGCGGGACGCAACTCTTGTTTGACTTAGGGCGAGTAACTGAAAGGGTCTATTGGACTGAATCTTTATCGGATTATGAGGCGACCGATGAAATATTACCAGAAATGGCGAAAAGGGAACTTAATATCCCACAGGCGATGAATGGAGAGTAACGGAATGGATTGGTCGTGGATGTCCGACAATGGTTTACGTTATGTTTACTGCTCATTCATGGAAAACTAAAAGCAAGCAATGCATACACAAACAATGCGATATTTATCTTCATCCCACTTTTAAGTAGTTTCATTTTCTGTGGCTGTTTTCCTTCAAATATCTATCTTATCTGTCAGGTTTATGTTATTGTTTTGCAAAAGAAACCCCGACCGGAAGTCTTTCTATGAGTCCTGATGGGGGCGCTGCGAAATTGGAAGATATTTCTGCATATTGCGGAGTCAGCGGTCCCGTAACACGATCTATGTCATGAGTTGTATTATTTAACAATTCAGGTTATGCACAAAATAGTTTTCTCTTAAGACTTAACTACAAATGAATGCATATGCCTATATCAAGCCAAAATTCCACACACAAAAGTAAGATATTGTTACACGCATTTGATAAGTGAAAGTTCGCATGTTGTTATGAATGATAAACTGAACATTTATTTGTTTGTGGGTTATTTACACTACATGCTGTACGCTTGAATACGTCTCTGGTATTTGTTTAATGGGTTGCATGCGACAGTGGGTCCATTTGGTCTCCTGTACCGCTGTGGAAGTGGGGGGAAGGGGAGATGTAGTCAATTGTCTACATTGCGTTCTTGAAGAATGATTGTATAGATCTATGACCGAATGCTGAACATTTATTTGTAAAATGTAAATAAAACTATTAACATGCCGTTTTTCTTTTTGTTTTCCAACATTTATATATTGCTATTCCTTATGCGAAACAACTAAGACTAAATATACAACACGTTGCTTCATCCCAAGTGTTAAATTATTACAAACAAGAACAACCAACCAAACGCATCGTTCCTAGTTTCAAAACGTAAGGGTGTCTCGCTGCTACCTGTAAACCATTGGTATCATGAACGATTACGTTCGATACAAGCGTTAAAAGGGGCTTACTTGACATGTTTATGTTAGTCAGTTGAGAATTCAATACTGGTCACATCGCATGAAATATATAAACGCCTTAGGGCGTCGAAACTAATGACGCTAGGATCTAAGGCAATGAGTCGAATACAACCAAGCGATTATCCGCGTGTTAACTATCTTTGGATGACGTCATCATTGACGTCATCTATTATTTTAGGCATTTAAAATAAAACGAGGAGACGCCATTTGAAGGAAAGTGAGTAGATCTAGATACAGTATTTAGCCCTTTTTTTCTTTCTTGTTTAATCGGTCAAAATTGATTATTAAAGCTCATGCATTTTCAAAAAAAATATTTCCGTAGTAGGATCTACGTTACGCATGCACAATTTAAACGACCAATGACAAAAGATTTTTCTATGTCCATATATCTAATATTATTTTCTAAAACAGAGTGTTCATTATTCTCTCTTAGGGCTGCTTTTCTTTTTTCGTTGTTGTCTTCTACATTTTTATTATGTCAAAGGAAGCTCGGCATAAACGAATCTTTAGAGAGAGGTCTTGTCAAAGTACTGTCCATTATTCCATGTTTGCTTCCTTTTGTCTATGTTGCCATCTGCCACATTAATTAGTTTGCTGCATAGAAAACCCTCAGCATACAGAGATATTTATATTATTACACATTCAAAGACATCGCAAAGAGCTGCAATGAAGTCCTGGTATGACATTGTAGATCTACATTAATTTCTTCCCTCACAGTACTATTCTATTCGAGAACAATTCTCAGGAGCAGCGCCAAAACAACAACAACAACAACAATGATTGCATGATGTTTTTCATTGATTATAATATCTATAATTCTTACAATAATAGTTTACTGAGAGTGCAAGCATTACATACATTGTACGTTTTTTATCGTTTGGCAGCAAATAATCTGACTGCTAGCTTCTTACAGAGTGGGTTCTAGTCTCGTTTGGGGGCGAAGGGCTTAATGTGTCTTCCAGTTGACCTGCGTTGCGCCGGTATTTCTACCTAGACATAAGTCCGGGGTCTTCCTCCACCAACACTGGCAATACAAAAACAACAAACAACGCACAGACAACTGAACGTCGCTTAAATTATTATTATAATAAGTCTCTTTGGTGTATTTATGACAGCAGCAGCAGCAGCAGCAGCAGTAACGGTAGCAGCAGCAGCAGCAACAATAAACATAAAACAAAAACAAGTAATCTAGTTATTATTAAAACACTAGGAGGGATTCTTGCTTAATGTCGTCATGCAATAATTTAAACCAAATATTATGGACAAACATCCCATGACGCCTGTTATCAAATAAATTGTGCCACATTTAAAGTTGCGACGCCGAGTATATTTGTTGAACAAGTAGCAGACAGTAACAAAAATAACAGTAGCAGGCAATGACAAGAATTCGAAGCAGTTTGGTAAGGTCAGTCTCTATGTCATTGGTCAACTGCCTTTCAGGTCACCGAATCCTCTGCCTAGAAAGAAGAAAAAAGAAAGGCTAAATCTATAATATACGTCTGTTTACTTTTATACAGTGTCGTTTATTCCTGCTTGTTTTTTTAGCAAATATAATAATTGATGATGAAAAGAGCATAGGCTATGACGTACGAAATTTAAACGAGACAGTAATATTTTTAGATAATATCTTAAATGTTCATACATTATAGTTTTATTTTTAATAACTTCTGACTTTCATACAAGGATACTGGGTAGCTTTATTTATCCAATGAAGTCTGGTGATCGTTTTAGTTTTTAGCCGTTGATTTTTTATTATTATTACGGTGAATTTATTTCAGAAAAATTAGTCATGTAACCACGATGAAGTGCGCAAGCATGTTTGGTGTTTTAAAATGTGATGGATGTCGGATGATTGTTCTTGTTCTTAAAATTGGTTATGGAAACGACCATGGACGAGTTAATGTAAAACAGGCCCTTTACTTCATTGCAAGATAAAGGCAATGATTTATTAATTCTTCTGTGACATAACAAATGAAAGAACAACACAGAAAAAGGCTTTACACTGCTTATAACTTCTGTTATAAGCTAATTGTAAGTCAAACATCCGAGAGATAACAAGAAACATTATGGATGTGCGAAAGAAAGAATATGCTTTAAACAAAAAGATGGAAATTCTGGGAACTAGACACCCATGTCATTTCTTTACATTAAAATACAAGAGTAACGACCGATAACTCTGCTAGGAGGATAGAAACTAGAATGTCTTCTACTTTGACTAAATCTGTGTTGTCTGGAACATATTTTTGTTATTGCAAAATGCTGTAAAAGTTTCGGCATGGAAATTTAAGACTAATTTCAGATTACGTTGGTAAGCGGTATTGTAAAGTCAACATCGAAATGACGGGAAACTCATGAATAGCATGCGTGGTGACCATCCTTCTCTGCCCAGAAGTGACAATATACTTTTCTAACCGAACTGTCACGTTTTGTCGATGTGTTTTTTGTTTTTGTTTTGTTTTTCCGAACGATTTAAAGGCAGACACAATATACATGTATTTGGAATGGTCTTCGCACGTAGATGTTGTCTTTTTTTTCACCACTGAAATGTGGTGTTAGCATAAGTTTCAGCAACACATATTTACATGAAACTTTTTTTGCAAGGAAAATACAAGACAAACCTCTTTATTTTGAAGATATTTTCATAATGTTTCTAAAATATGTCATATTTTAGTGGGAGGTGTACAAATGGTATGCTTTGCATTTCTAAAATTGCATTTGAGGCTTAACATTGTTAAACCATAGTAAATGAAAGCGCTGCAAACACTGAAATTTTGGTAAAAAGTAGTCACATTTTGAGACAGTGAAAACCGGTGTAGATAAACTGTTGTATCTAGACTTTGTGTTAGATTAACCGCCCCTTCTTGAACAAAACATCTCCGCGCTCAATGTAGTGGGCAATGAAGGGACGAGGACCAATACACGGAGACGTGGTCTCTATCGCCCTGTGCTGGTTACATAGAGTGGGGATCACGTTTCACAGCATGTTGCATTTATACGTGCTCTAGATAGATATTTATAATATAGTTTATTGTGTGTGACATATTATAGTCACATTTACATCTAGTGTAGCCAGACTGGACATACTATTGTAAACATTTGATTATGTACGGCTATGGGAGTGTAACTTAATGACTCATTTCACATCTCATAAAAAAAACACGTTAAACTTTTTCGTGTCGTGCTAGGAATAGTTGTACTCTTTAAGGTCTGCCGCTCTTCTCTGAATGGTTTAAGCAGGAGTTTTCTATATACATGGATATATATATGACAAGACATGTGGAAACGTTTATGTCTTAAAGTATTTAAAAGAAAACAATTAAAAAACATAGAACAGACAAATTTGATACACAAATAACAATCACCAACATATTGAAAGCTAAATTGAAATCTAATTGAAAAAATCGAATGTGTGCCCCGGACTCACAAAACTTTCATAAGCAACAAACAAGTCACATTCTAATGTAGAGACAGAATCCATCTGATTTTAAAAATGCGTCTCACTTAGAAGCACAGAACCCCAGTATTTCTTAGAATGAAACAAAAACCCACAAGATTTTTTATATTAACAGAATAAAACAAATGAAATAAAAATAACACTACGCATTAATGTGCCAATGGGGAACATCGGTGAAATGAAAGTTGTCTCCCTTGTTAGAAATGGTAGTTATTTTCACTTGGAATTCAGGGACTTTGTCCTCTGCTCTTTAGCATATGGCACAATTACAAACAGTGAACGCTCTTACTCTTGCATAAATGTGAAATTTAAATACAATGAAAAAACTTATAAGAATATACTATTTAAACAAAAAATGGATGTTTTATAGTTTTATCCAAATAATTATCCATGCATATTTCTTTAAATTTGCTTTAGCTTTTATATATTCTAGTGTCATAACACGCACCTTGTGTTTTTTAGAAAATGCAAGTCCTATTCATTTTCAAAATTAAGAAAAGGAATAAGCACTATACGGCTGTTTTGTTATGCTGTAGTTTCATAAATATACCTGATGAGGTTTTTATTTACAAGACTGTTTTCATATATAAACTTTACCCGCGTAAAAAGTACAACGTACCACAGCAAAAAGCGCCTGAACAAAAATGGCGACCCGCTTTGCTTACATTGATCAATGGTAACACGTTTTTAAATTTAACACACGCCTATATGTTTTTATGGGTTTAACAAAGAACAACAATCACCTTCAATCCAGGACAATTATGTTTCTTTTGATTTGAGTGTAAAATTGGGTGTATAAAAACAGTTCATGGATGTCTGAGACATGAATGATGATTTTGTTTATATTCAAAACTGCAATTGCGTTATTTTCTATTTTCAATGCTCTGTTTCCACCATTCTAATGATTCTTTTTCGGCGATATTACTGCTCTGCAGCAAGTATTTGGGCGGTGCCATTTGCGACACCCTCCAGAGTTATGAGAAAGCTGGATTTCGATTGACACTGCATGACATTGACTACTCGCGGTCAGTTATTCATGCCTGGTAAGAAGTAGTGCCTGTACATGCGTGTCTACATATTTGTATGACTAACGTGACTAGACGCATCATTTGTTTCCAGGCATGCTTCAAACGTTAATATTGTTATCTGTTTAAATTCAGAAGTCATTGTATTGTTTAATTCAGATATACATGAAATGCAGATTTGTGAATGAACAAAGCCGCGTACGAATATCACTCACTAACTAGAGAAAAGGGTCGAAATTGTGAGTGGACTGCTATTAGAAGGAGTGTTCCACTGACTATGAATTATGTATTAGGCCTAGACGTTTGCGATATTCCGCCAGGGGCCTCACTGCCTGCGGTGGTTCTGTACCAGGTTATGTCATGGCTTAGGTCATTTTTATCAACTCAACATCTCAGTCTAATTGACCTTATCAAAGTCAACGCTACTAACAGTAGATTTTGTTGAAATACTTGCGAGTAATAAAAACCTTTTTATGAGTGTATGTTTTAACGTATTTGCAGTCTTATTGTATTTTGCACTTTTTGTTGTTGCAGCGATGACATGCACGCTGGATTCGCTCCCTCTTGTCGTGGCGTTTATCCTAACATCCCTGCCAGCGTTGATATGCAGCACAGCGGCATTGGTGACACCTATGTGGTTCACATTCTCATATGTCTCACGGGGCGCTGCAGTGAGCGGAAACAACGGCATATTGAACTCCATGTTTTGCACGCTAGATCCTGGCTCAGGGCAATCGCTTTGCATAAACAGAACGAACTCTTTTGGTATGTACGGCCATATTTAGCCTAACGCGACGTGGACACAGTTTATCAAATTCGCATTTTCTCAATTTGTGTTTGTAAATGGCAGTCAGGGTGGGTAGGAGGTATGTAAGTCTTTTTTTTTTTAAAAAAAGTGTTTTGTTTTGTTTTGTTAGTGGACAAAGTCTATTCTAAGCGTTAAGATTTTACAGAAAGATAATTTATTCTACTGAAAAATAGTTTATACTGTTTCTATTGGTCATCAAAAATTTTAATATCATTTCTTAAGGCTGAAAATCAATTTCATTATAAGACACTATTCTGCTGTGTGTGTTTTTGTTTCTTGTTGTTGATTTTGTTTGTGTGTGTATTTGTTGTTGTTGTTTGTTTGTTTTTCAAAAGATTGACCGACGGCAATGTAACATGTAGTTTTTGTAGGTAAGTCTTAGCTAGAAGTGTACATAATTATAAATGCAATTAAAACATTCATGATTTTTATTCAGCTTATCGTTCAAAATTTATTCTCCAAACAACACATCCTCAATAGTCCATTCGTGAATTTTTAAATTGCATTTATATTGTGTTCACTACTAGATAAGACTTACCTAAAAATGTAACCCGACAGATCAAATTGTATACGGAATTGTTTCAGGCCCACTTTGATAAAATATACATTTGTCATTAATTGATTTACCCATTTTAAATAAAGATTTAGTACCTAATACTCTATGATTAATTCTATTCTGAAACCATATTAGTCGTGGGTCTTTAGTAGACTTGAAAACGTTTCCATATATTTCTTCCTGAGATATATCGGTTGCACTCTTTTTATCGTTCGTTTCATTTATGAAATTACTTGCATCTAAAAATAAGTTTATACAATGATTTGCAGCCTTTTTTTGTCCTTAATAATAGTACTTAGTGTTAAAAGTAATTGTAGGGTTGCGATTTATTCTGAGAGGCACCTCTAAATTTATTGCTGCGGTATATTATTTTAAAGCTGAATAAGGCCACTAAGTTCGAGAAATTTTACTTATTATTCCAAACGTTTCGTTGAATTCAGTTTATGAAAAAAAATCCATTTTGGTGAATTTAATATTGGAATTATGCCATATTTTTATTGACACACATTTTTTATACTTTCTGGTATTATTTTTAAGAAAATCTCTGAAGTCAATGTCATATTTTAGGTACATGTCATATTTAGGAAAGGCACTTTTATCTTTTTAGAGTCATTACTGGTCCAGAAGGTGTGTATGGTAGGTGGCATTATATGTGTAGCCATGACCATTCTGCTAACCTCAAACCATTTGCCGGGACAAGAGACCTTTCTCGCCAGATTTGCCCGTCTGGTCACTGCTGCTCTCTCAAGTAAGAAACTGTAATAAATGTTGTTCAGAGCGACTTTGTCAACATTGGTCGATTTTTTACTTTTTTTTGTTTTGCTTATTTGTATAAAAAAGGCAAAAGAAAATGTTAAACAACAGTAAAGAATTCGGTGTGGTTATAAAACTTTGAATTGGAGTGAAAGTTAATATTCAAGAAATTAAATGGCCAGATTGAACATTTAAAAAACAACAACGACCAATCAAATCCTAATTGAGAATAGTCTCAAGCGCATGCTCAGAGTTGTATATCCACTAGGGGGCAGAAAACAGTGTCAAACAGCTTAGGTACAAACTTTTACATTCTGATAATACAATAATCTCGTATTATCGTTTATAGATATATACATTTCTGTCTTCAAACAATAAAAATCGTCTCGATAAAAATATCTACCAGTTCTTCACAAATGTTTAAGTATGTTCTTAGCTTCACATGAACAAAATTAAGTGCTTTAATTATTCGTATGAATATATCACTTAAAGAACTGAGAGCACTTTAAAACGATATTATCTGGTCATTTTGACTCCTTGTCTTTGGTTAAATAACCGATGGATCGAACATATCTAAGTTTATTCGGCTAACAGGCAAGAAACACAAGAACTACTCAAACAAATTTACAAAGTTTATGATCGTGAATTTAACATCTTAAGACTATAAAAATTACTTAAGATGTACACAGTATCTTATCCAGAGTGTTCGAACCTTAATGTTTTCAGATTGAATGCGTGTTATTTTTGTTTTCATTTCTTTGCATACACAAACGTCTTTTAATGTCATTTGTAATTTTATGCCATTTTGGGAGTTTTTGTACTATCTCCCTTTCTTAACTTTATAACACAATGAAATGGATATGTGTTAGATTTACTGTGATCTCCATTTCAGTGTTGCTTCTGGTCGTCGTAGTTGTGCTGATGTTCACCGACAGGGCAATCTTTGACGAGGTAGCTACTGACGAAATCAAGCCCGGATATTCGTTTTGGCTGGGCTGTATAGGCGCTGCCTCAATGCTATTCGCATTCATTGCTCTCGTCTTCGACATCTTGGTGAAAATAAATGCATGTACGATAACTGTGTAATTGCGGTTTATAAACATTATAAAACATATATTTTCTCAGTATGAAAAATTTCTTTAAGGGCACAAAATACTAGCGTTTGTGATGTTTTAAACGCGAAATCTTAAGGACGTAAGGCGGGGTGATAAAGAATTAAAGGATTGTCATTCGAACGGCTGTGAATCAGTCACAGTTATTCAACTCATTCTGTCTTTCTTGATTATTTGTATTTGAATGACTCGCATCTTAGGTGCAATACTTTGTATATTAAGCTACATGAATAAATGTGTTATATTTAAGTTGTGTGGGGAATTAAAGATTTAATTAAAATGAGAAAATGTTGTTTAAACCGAATACCAATTAAGCATGCTGTTAAACGTACGTCCAATATCCCCTTCGGTCACCTGCCATTCAGATAACAGTAACCTCTACTACCGTAAGAATAATGATTGCGTTACAGCAGGGATGGATCCAGGGGAGGGGATGGGGGAGGTGAGTATGCCCCCCCCCCCCCCCCCATCCAGATAAAACCGTCGAGTTGTGAAAACACATATATTTAAGCTTAAAAATACTAAGCTTCAAATTGTGTCTGTTGACTGCTTAGATCGAAGTTAGGTTCCCTAACTGTGTATGTATATTCAGTATTTACTGAGGAAAAAAATGATTGGATCTTGATTCATACCCTCCAACCCCCATACCCACAACACCAGAATTTTCTGGATCCGCTCCTGGTTGCAAACACTGTGGTATTCATTGCTTCGGAAACTAGACACATTTTGAGACAATAAGAACCATTGTAGATAATATTCTGTCGTGTATTAAATTGCGTAAGATAGGCGTCTCTTCGTAAACACACACACACAACTCCGTTTTAAATGCTGTGGACATAAGCAGTTCACAGTAGCACAGCGAAACGTAGCAGATGTGATAAGTGTGGCGAAAAAGGTAGTCACTGCAGGCGGATCCAAAACTTTTCAGCTTTCGGTGTGTGTGTGTGTGGAGGGGGGTGGGCGAAGACATAACATACGTATATATGAAGATATAGCATATGTATATATAACACACGTGTTCTAGGGTTCCAGAAAAAATATTTCTAAAATGTCGGAGATGCATTCTGAAGTGTATCTGGACGAACGGTTAAAAAGCGTTTAATGATTTTATTAAACTGACTCTGAAAATCCCTCCGGTAAATCCGGGCCTGCACTGGTTACATCACACGTATGTTTAACTGGCTGCTGTAATTATAGAGAGTGGTTTATATTTCGATTCAATTTACATTAAGTGTTGCATTTTATAGTCACATTTCGCATCTAGATGAAACAGCGTTAATGTCAACATTTAATGATACTGCTACTGGAAGTTTAGGTGTGACTGTCTTTTGTAACATCATGGAACATGACTATCATGGTAGAACTACTTTATGTTGCACTAGGAATAAATGAACTTGGTTTGTTCGACTGTATTAACGTGAAGCATTTACACTGCATTCCCTGCCTAAGCAGCGAATACAACAAGCACACTTGGTTTGCCTAACATGATTATAATATTTTATGTAGTTTTCTCAAATGTTAGTGTAATAAAATTTTGAATTTAACAGTATCTTAACATTATTTTCATTTAAAAATAAATTGTGAAATCATTACTTTAAAATCGTTTGAATTTATTTTTTGTTTATTGACACCGATATTGATGCCAAACGTGCTTGATCCCCACTATAATCACACGCTTTTCGAGACAGCAGTGGCAACTGAAGTGTACCGCAGGCCGGCGATCTCCAACGATCACCCAGCCATACACCAGCCACGATAACCGTTGCTAGCCACGGTAACCGTTGCTTAACCGCGCAGCTTTGGAAGCTTTTTAAACCGTGTCTCTAAAGAGTTCATCCAGCAGCAAGGCTGGTTTGAAGTGTTGATACCTTTACCTCTGCGGTCGTTACATTACTCCCCGCTCCGAGAAGTCTCGTCCCGAGACCTGGCCTTTTTCGGCAAGCAACTCCAGTCCGGCAGTTGACTCTGTCCCACCGCTCCCACCAATGTAACGCAGGTCGGCGCTCCCCAACGCTCACTCATCCATACACCAGCCACGACAACCGTTGCTTAACCGCGCAACATTGGAAGCCGCTTAAACCGCGTCGTTAAAGAGTTAACCGAGCAGCGAGGGTGGTTTGAAATGCTTTTATCTCTACCTCTGCGGCCATTACTGAAGCATAGCGAAACGTAACCGGTGTGAGAAAGGAGGAAAGTTAAAGACATCTCAAAACCCTTATATAAGTGACCCTTTAACTCGTACAAAGGTAAGGTTCTTCCATTGTGGTAATAAACTAGTTATCATGGCTTCAAACTCACTGACCAGGTTTTGAAACTACTACAGCACACGTTAGATACATTAATTCATAAAATGTCATTTATTCTCTGCAATTTGGTTTTGGGCCTGGCAGAGGTACCACTGATGCCATTTTCATTTTGCGCAAGCTGCAGGCTAAGTTAATTGCCGCACTCTAGTCACTTTATTTCGGCTTTGTCTACCTGGAGCAGACTCTTGTCCGAGTCCTCTTGAGAAGGCTATGTCTGGAGGAGTGGGCAGTGCGTGTTATCCACGGCATGCATACCTACGTCACAAGCCGCATGCGAGTCAATGGACAATACATCGAAAAAATCGGGGTAAGAGTAGGTGTACATCAAGACTCTGTTATGATCCCAATGCTTTCCAATCTTGTGATGGAGGCAATGTCCCACCAGTTCCGCACTGGTGTTCAATGAGAGCTTTCCAATGTCGAAAACCTTGTGGTCGTAGCTTACTCTTTGAAAGAATTAACCACTCAGCTAAAGGAATAGAAGGATGGCTTGAATTTGGAAAGCAATGGTCTAAAGGTCAATTTGAAAAAAGAGAGCGTTCGTGGTCCCTGGCATTGGGCTCGACCTTCTGACCTTCTTCGGGACTCAGGCACGCTTTATCTGCGATGTTTGTCGAAGTAGGGTTGGCGTAAGCATAATTTAATGTTGTCAGTGCAAACTTTGAGTTTATAAAAAGTTAAGTAGCACCAAAGACAGCCAATTGCCAGCCCAAACTTTGTATGTCAGAGGTGTAACGACCAGGCATGTTCAACTGATAGGAGATTCACGTACATGTGAACTGGCCTCAATGTCAACCAAATTTCTGCGCAAGTAAAGGCTTTGAGTTAGCAAACAAAACAAAAAACGGACGAAATCCCTTCAGGTCATTTTAGCATAGATGGCACAGGTTAACAGAATCCCTCTCGTGACTTTTCCGAGGCGGACAGTATCCCTACCGTGAATTTTCCACCGCGGACCGAATCCTTCCAGTGAATTGTCCAAGCTTTGATTGGCCCGTGTTGCAACGGCGTATCTATCATTGTCATTTATCATCATCATCTGTCATTGGGTGTACACACTTTATATAAATGCACATACACACAGTATTCAAATTCATGTAGAACGAAAACGATAAATCACAATTTAGTCCATTATTATGTTATGACATATTAAATTGACTCCTAAATTGTGTTTCTTGCTGTGACTTAAATAAATTTGTGCTAGACGAATAATGACTGCTTCTGAGTATATAAATCCTTAGTTAAAATTGTCTGGAAAAAAAAGAGAATCGGTTCTAATGCGAAAAAGTGCATTAGTGCAGGGCATAGTAACCCTGTTGTAGTATATATATATATATATATATATATATATATATATATATATATATATATATATATATATATATATATATAATATATATATATATATACGTAACGATGAATTTTCTAATAACGTTTAAATCATCAAAATGCTCTCATATATTGTTTTAAATGTAGCTTATATACCAAAATATGCAGCTACTTTCTTATATGACACCGTGGCAGTCATACAACGAACAATACAAGTAGAATTACAAGTCGAGAGTTTTTACACAATAATGTACTTAATACAAAATTCGAATTAAAAAACAACAGTTTTATAAACATACTGAAAACACAATTTTAAAGACTTAAGATTCCGTAATTCACTAACCATTCTTAAGCCCAAGTCATGACTGGAACTTGAGTTACCATTCCCATACCAACACAATGAGGCTTAACATTGTAGTTTAAATGAGATTTTAAGGTCAAAATAGCAAAGATAAAATGTCTTGCAAAGTTTCAGAAATGTACTTAGAATGTATTGCTTGCTGAAAATCATTACTTCAGCCATTCTTACTAAAGAATACTTGGTGAATTCGGGCCCTATGCTCTTATTCTCCAATCAATCTTAAATAAAAATGCTCAAGTAATAGATTTCATGATTCTTTTAAAAATGTACGTCGCGATCACTGTATGTAATTTTGCAACTGTGCACTTTTGGTGCACAATTCCGCACAAAGCTAGATCTACAAAGAAAGTACCAGTTTTACAGATATCTGTGCCATGACGTTGTACTGACCAATCAAAGTGTAGCGTAGCCGAACATTGAAATAATGCCAAGCAATTAAAAGGACTTAGAAGTAAAGTACCATCTATTTGTTAATAGCGAGAATAGCAAGTTCCGAATGCGAGAATAGCTTGGGCATTTCACACCTGTGTAGATCGCATGCGCACCATTTCCGGTTCCGGGTGTCAAACCAAAACAAAACCATGTGTTTCTTTTTTGAACATATTTTTAAACAATTTGATGTACCTGTAAGTAAAAATTAAATTGTCCAGCTGATCTACAGTACAGCTTATCCTTTCTCCCTGATATTCACGCTCGCCAAGGCATCAGTTTGTGTAGGAAACATGGAAGCAGTTTTAAAGGATAAGAGGTTTGCTCATGTAGCAAAAGACCCAAGGTTTAGACGGATGCCTCATGGCGAGAGGAAAGTAAAGATCGATAAACGATTTAAGGCTATGTTCAAAGACAAGCGATTTAAATTGAAATATTCAGTTGATAAACGTGGCAAGCCAATAAATCTGTCAACAAATGAAAATCTGAAAAAATACTATGAGCTTGATAGCGACTCCCAAGATGACGATGAAGAAGAGGCAGAGGATGAAAGAGTAGCAGATTCAAGTGATGATGATGAAAATAATTCTTCTAGCATGTCTGAAGATGAAAAATCCAGTAGTGAAAATGAAAGAAATTCCATCTGTTAAATGCAAATCTGAGAAAAAGTTAGATTCAACTAAACACAAAGCAAATACATTGAAGAATGAAGGTGACAAGACAGAAACAAAAAAGAATAAACCAATAAAAGAGAAACATTCTTCAAAATCAGATAAAAATAAGGGTAAAAAGAAAAAACACATTGAATCAGCTTCTGAGGATGGTATGTATAAATGTTCTTCTATTCATTTCATTATTATAAGTATTTTTTTATGCAGGGCTGTGACATATTTTGGTCATATTCTCTTTTCTTACATTATGTCAGGAGGCAAAATGGCAGATAGTGAATGATAAAAACAGCTGCATATTAACACTTTGGTGCATTGTGTCAACCTTATGAAATGCGATCAAAAACTTAGTAGTAGATGAGGTATAACTGATCCATTATGTGATGTTTGTATTACCAATAGAAAATTTACTATTACAATATAAAATAAACATTGAGAAAAAAAAAATTCTGATGTTATACATTTTTAAAAAAAGTCTGTATTTACCAGGATTATTCATCAAAAATGTACAAACATGACAGGAATTTTTTTTCCGGTTGTAGTAACATCTTTGTCTGCTGTCGCCAGTAATAAGGGTTAAAATTTAGTAGGTACTTTTGAACTAAATGACAAGAAAGTAAACACACTCTGTGTCTATTCATATTTCACATGAAAATCTATGTCCCAACATACTCCTTCTGCTTCAACCAATTATACATTATGTTATGTCAACCACTGATAAAAAAGGTTTGACTCACAGACAACATGTGTCATTATGTAACATGCTGCTCATATATAATTACTTATTTTTTATATATGAAAAACAATGTATTCTTAAGGTTTGAAGGTAATCCCACCTTTCTTGGATAAGAAAATAATTGATTACAATTTCTTCTTACCTTTCTCTGCAAGGTTTGTTTGTAAAATGATTTGTAGAATTTTGGAATTGCATTGGTAACAGTATACAAAGTTTTAAAAGCTATTTCCAGTTTGCCTGTATTCAAATAGATCAAGCACAAAATTGGTCAGAAATAACTGTAAGTAAACCCTTGTTTCTCAAGCTGACAGTTTTATGACCTAGATCCCACCACCTGACCTTGTTAATATGGTAATTTTTGGTCAGAAGAGAGGTGGTTTGGAGGTCAAGGGCCATTCACTGCTTCAGTAAGGTGGTTCTTATTAGTGTTTTCTTTGTTGTTTTAATTTTGTTTGAATGTTGTAAGACAATGTTATATAGAGTCCTGTGTTATCTGCTCAGTCTCTTTGAAAGGGTGTTGTGGAGAGGTGTCGATACATATGCTTGGTTGCTGTGGAGATATGATAAAAGGATTGTATTATATTTTATATTTTGTTTTAGATCTCATGTATTTGCTAAGCTACACAGTCAAGGAACACCTTTAATGACAATAAGATAAATGTTCTAGGATATACTTAAAAGGAATTATGAACATATCTGTAAAGAGTGTATAATGTTCATGGGTGTAGTATGCATGTATAAATACAAGTTATTTATAGCTCTATAACTTTATTTAAAAACAACAGTAGCATTTTCATTTATAAATATTTAAGTTAGACAAAGGTGTATCTTGAACATTAGCACAGTCTGTAAAGTTAACTGGAAGGAGAATCTTAAGCTTCAATGTCTGCATTTTAATGGGGATAATCTTACAGAATGTATAGATTATTATGAGTTATTAAATTTTTATCTTTTTGTTTCATTTGTTAAGTTTGCTGCCTTAATCCATGCTCAAACTGAGCTTTACAAAGGTGGTAGATGACCTATGACCAGTATTGCATCATCGCCTTCATCGGTAATTATAATGTACCTGAATATTCAGAAGACAAAATTGTTAATTTTCAGCAATACTTGGTAAAAGTAAAAGGTTTGGGTATACTACACAGGTAACCTTGAAGCCATTGCCATATTTAAGTTTCACCTGAACTATTAATAATGCTTAATGTAATTAAGAGTTAATTGTTTGCTTATGATTGTGTGCTGTAACCTATTTGGGTATTATATTTTTAAGTTTTCAAGCAAGTCTTCGTAAGTTTTCCTATGAGTGTACCGGCTGCAAAAGCCCAAGTGGTAGAGCATTGGCTTGCCGATCTGGAGGTCGCAGGTTCAAACCCCGGCCGGGTCAAACCAAATACTTTAAAGTTGGTAGTAGTGGCTTCCCTCCTAATGCCTATGGCTGTGGGGATAGCATTACACCTGAGTCATTGGAGACAGTACAATGGACCAGCCAGGTTCAGTTCCTGGGCACCTCATAAGTACCTCTGTGCTATAATGATAGAAATGTTGCTGCACAGTATCGGCAAAAATGCTGGCAAATCCCATTCTCTATGAGTGGCAGTTTCCAGACAAATCTTAATCATTCTACTGTGATCAAATGAATGTAATACAACAAGTAATTGTATGTATTTGTTTATATTTTTAGAATCTGATCCCGAGGTAGAGGATGATATTAAGAAAGGTAAGAAGCCACTTTGTTATTAATTATTATTTGTGATGTTTACAGCATAAGGTTATGGGTTGGCTCCAGGTACAGGAGGCACCGGGTTCGATCCCGGGTCGCGACATACCAAAGTCGTAAAAAATGGTAGTGGTATAGCTCCCTTGCTAACGCTCAAGCAAATATAAGGGTAGTTCCACGACTGGTTGGCCCGGTGTCAGGATAATGTGAAGGCAGCACTATATCTGCTTCAAGTGGACACTGTCTCCAGATAACTGAAATACTGTTGGAAGGACGATAAACCAAATAAACAAACAAAATAAAAGGTTATGGGATGCCCTTGGCATCGTGGTAGAATTTACACATTGCAACTCATCTACCGTATGGGTTCGAGTCCTGTCCAGGGCAAAGGACTTTATGTAGGAAGGTCTTCCAGCTGACATGTGGAGTGCCAGTGGTTTTACCCTGACATTTGTCTGAGATCTCCCTCTACCAAAATTGCTGGACTTCGCTTAAATGATCATAAATGGTCATGGCTATGTGTTTAGGTTATAGTGAAAGATTACATCACAGTAAAATAAAAATCATTTGATCTTAAACTAGAAGGCAATTTGTTAAATAGGATGTCACCTAAGCATCTACAGTGACCAAAATGTTGATTTAACTCTTAGCAAGTAATGGTAAAACAATAATATACCAGTTCCATTGTTTGAGATAAAAAAATATTCTTTTTCATAGCCTTGCAAAGTGGGATTGATATTGCACGTGGAGTGGGAAACGTTGAGAGCAGCTCTAGTGAAGATGAGGAGGAAGAAGAGGGGACAAAGTTAAAACAGAAAGTGAAAGATGATGAAAAAAGCAGTTCTGAAGATGAAGAAGTGGAAGAAACTGAAGGTAATATGTTTGATCATATGTGATGTATTGTGTACTGTAAGGCATGTACACCAAGGTTTAAGGAAGATGCTATTTTAAGGACTAAATGGGAGTATTTGTTGTTGCAATATAAAATTTTACAAAGTAAAACACATGTATAGTTAGCAGTCAGCTTTTGTTTTAATACATCTCTTTAGCATTATCTTTTTGCATGAATGTTTTCTCCTTTATTGGGTTTCAACCTATTGAGAGTCTGAATCTGGACTACATGCACCTTACTTAATTATAACTTTGCTTAATTATAGCTTTACAACTGCTACATGTTTCTTAATAAGTTAACTCTTGCTTATTCTAAGTTACAAACTCATGAAACTATAATATAAATTATAGCTGGAGACTTTGCAAATGGAGCAGCACCTTTTGCCTGATCTGGATCTACACTTTGTCCTTGGTGTAGTCAATTAGTGTTCAGCAGACTTAAAAGGAGAACACCCTTTGATGCCCTTCAAAAACTGCCTTTTATCTTAATGCTGTTCGTGTTGCGTAGATATTGACCACCGCTGGGGGGAACTGGATGACAATGTAACAGAGATGGAGGAGGCAACACAACGCCTGGCAGTGTGCAATATGGATTGGGATAGAATCAAGGCCAGGGACATCTTTGTCCTCCTCAACTCATTCAAGCCAGCAAATGGCCTTAGTCAAAGATGTCAAGGTAAATTAAGGAATGTTGATATGGTAATTAATACAAATAAAAGTTTGAGTTTACATTTGTAGATGTCACATGAGTACAATATTTGATGTCAAGTTAACACACTTGAAGAGGCCATGTAAATTCAAGTTGATACAAGAAAAGATATCAGCATTATTGCAAATGTCAGGTTAATACAACATGATGCTGTGAAGGTAGTAGAAGGTGTAATGTACATACATTCAAGGATGTCTAGTTGATACATTAATGAACATCATTGTAAATAAAGAATGAATGCAAAAATGCATTACATTCAGATATTTTGTAACAAATCACTTTCTTTACCATTGATATTTCTCTTCATTATATTAAGACAGCTATCTTAAGTCTCCACTCGTTGAATGCTTTGGATACTATATATTATTCATAAGGAGGTTAACTTAATGGAAAGAACAAGTGAATTATTTTAATTTTTATTGTTTACACATTTCAAGATTGAAAATAAGTTTTTGTTGTTTGAATTCCTATTTGAGTTTGTAATAATGAAGACCAAACACACACACAAAGCATTTGTAATGCTTTTCTTGATTTAGAATTTATTAATACAAAGACAAAAGCAAGTTTTATTTGGCATTAAATTTTATGTTTAGCTTAAGCATGTAAAAAATTTACTTTAATGTCACAATAAAAACTTAAAATGAAATTTTACAGTAAAGCCAGTTATAGTCATATTAATATAAGTAAAGTTTTTTTCTAGACTTTTTCAAATTTGTTTTTATTTGTTTATATTTGTGCAGATTTATTTGTCTGACTTTGGAAAGGAAAGGCTGGAAGAAGACAAAGCACATGGTCCACGAGAACTGAAGGAGTTGCAGCGAGTTGAGGAGGTTGAGGTGGAAGATGATGATGCTGTGGATAAAGATGGTATGTTTTATTAAAAAAGATGGTAGATGTGGTTGTAAGGGCAAAGGTTGTGGTGGTACTTAAGCTGCTGATGGTCTGGTGACCATGACACAAGAGGTGGTTTTGGTGCTGATGACAATAGAGGTGCTGGTGATATTGATATTAGAGGTGGTGGTGGTGCGGGGGATAGTGACACAAGAGGTGGTAGTGTTGGTGCTGATGACAATGATAGTGGTGTTGATAATAATGATTCTAGTCGTAGGTTTGGGGCTGATGCAGACAATAGCCTTGCTGATAAGAACTGAATCTGCATGTCATTTGCCTTTGATCAATTTGTGCAGAGCAAGTTAAAATCTACCTATGTTTCTTTGCCAAGTACCGACACTCTTTTTAAGTGTTACTGGTAGGTTAAATTGCACACCAGAAATTTAATGGTAGGAATGGTCATCTGCACAAAACAGGAGTCTGCATAACATGGTATTTTTGTGGGCTGTAAAAGCTACAATTTTTGTAGTTCTCTTTGTAAGATGTTTCTTTTAAATTTCTCAAAAAAAAGATATTCCCATGCCTGACCAGTGCTTCTATACTGCAGGGAATGCCTACAATACTGAGAAGCTGCGGAAGTATCAACTAAATCGACTTAAGTATTACTATGCGGTGGCCGAGTTTGACAGTAAGGAGACATCTGACCATGTGTATAAGGAATGTGATGGGATGGAGTATGAAACCAGCTGTAACAAACTTGACCTCAGGTCAGTGAAATAACATTCTTAGTTATCTTTGATTTGCATGACATGCTTGTGTCTAGAAAGAAAGCATAGAGCAAGAAGCGTCTGTTGTTGAGTTTACATCATTTATAAAGAAGGTACATATGATAGCTTTCTTTTTAATAAAAAAGTTTTGCATAAAAACATATTTTTTGACAAGTCCCCATAAACCTATTTTAACACATTCAACCTTTTGCATTAAGGTATATAATGTTCGTATTTTTTACTATTTGAAAGGGAATGATTTCAGACTTTAAATATAGTTGGCTTTATCGCCTTATTTACATTTGCTCATACTGAGCAAAATTTCAATACTTTATGGTTCACTTCAGACTGGGTTGATAGGTAGAATATTATGAAATAGGTGCAGAGCACATAAGTGAAAACAGCTGGTTATGCAGTTTTAAATGTTTCAGTCATAAAACAGATCTGATTTTAATATGGTTACCCTGTTACCCCATATACAAGGGCCTTATTATGACTAAACACCTTCATGTCAGGACAGTATGATTGGCAGAAGTATCGAGCTATCACTGTGAAGGCCAACAAGCTATAACATCAACTAAATAAATTTCATGAAATGTTCCCATGACTTTGCAATTTTGATGTGAACGTGTGTTACAGGTTCATCCCAGATGATGTAGAGTTTGATGAAGAGCCTATTAGCCAGTGTTCAGAGATGCCAGTTAGCTATGAGCCAATGTTCTTCACTAACTCGGCTCTCTCACAGTCTAAGGTAAGCACAATAATCTGCATAAGTGGGGCAGTAAGCAAGTGTGGGATGACAAGTCTTGGCTGTCTCGGGTTCTATACTAGGCTGAGATGACAAAGTCATAAAATAGTACTTGTATAGTTATTTGGGAGTGCTGGGATTGATATGTTGTGTCAAGTCTGGATAACAAAATATGACATGGTCCTGATGAGTATTGCCACATATATTAAAATCTGAAAAGGCACAGTACAAAGGTGTTTACATTCTATCTCTTGGTTCAATTATCGGCTAAAACAAACCAAAATCTTAATTTTTTTTTTAATCTATTCCCACATTTTTGTGAGTAAATGGACTTGACTCTAAAAACTGCATTCTTACCTCCCTTGTGGGTAGGTATTTGGTATATAGTTATTGCCAAAAACTTAAGATTTTTCTACTTTTTAAACTTTTGAAAAACACTTAAGACTGAAGCATGCACAAAATAATGGAATGTTATTTATTGAGATGACTCTTAATTAAATTTAAAAGCTTGAGTGCTTTCAAAAATAAGCACATTAAAAATAAAATTGATTACTGGTACATTTCTTTATAAAGTATATGAAAATACCTTCCCACAAGGGAGATAACTAAACCATTTCTTTCATTTCATAAATGTGGAATAGTCCCCTTGCTTATCCTTAGCTTAGAAGGGCATTTTTTGGACTAATATGGACAGTATCACGGCAATGTAATTGGGTGATGTGTCAGGTGTTCATGGCATGTTATCACAGTGAAAGAAGCAAGTTGTCAAGTGAAACCAGTTTAGACATCACTGATATGCATATGCATAAATTTAAATACCCTGGACCTGTATAAGATGTTTTTAAGTATTGTCTCTATCAGCAGGGTCTTATAAGGACATATATTTTTCTGAGCACATGACCATGTGTTAAATAATTTATACTTTCTTATTCACATATTATTCTACCCCCACCACAAAATGTTGGGGGGGGGGGGGGGCTATAATGAATTCGCTTCATCCGTCGGTCCGTCCGTCCATCCGTCTCCATTATCCGCTCTATAAATGCTATACCAATTGAAGAATTTTCTTCAAACTTGGCTGAAATGTTCACCTCAACAAGGGGATGTGCAAAACCCATGTTGCCCATGTGTCAGCTCAAGGTCAAGGTCACAATTGAAGGTCAAATATCAAACAATCAAATATTAGACATTATGTCGTGTCAGCTCTGTAAGTCCTGCACTAATTGAAAGATTTTCTTTAATCTTGGCTCAAATGTTCACCTCAATAAGGGGATATGCAGAACCCATGTTACTCTTTTGCCGGCTTAAGGTCAAGGTCACACTTGAAGGTAAAAAATTGACTTGAATATTTCTGAAACTAGAAAAAGTATTTGCTTGAAACTTAAAATATATATGAAGTGTCACAATAAGGATATGCAGGTCAAGTTTCATAACTCTGTATTGCATTTTGACAAAGTTATGCCCCTTTTAAGTCTTCAAATTTACATACAATCAAGTATTAGACAATATGTCGTGTCTGCTCTATAAATCCTATACTAATGGAAGAATTTTCTTCAAACTTTACTCAATTGTTCAACTCAACAAGGTTATGTACAGAACCCATGTTACCTTTGTGCTGGCTTAAGGTCAGGGTCAAAATTGACTTAGAAAATGTTCTTAAATTTTTACATGTACTTGAATTCTTCTGAAATTAGCACAGGTATTTGCTTTGAAACTTTAAAGATATATGACGTATCACAAGTAAGATATGCAGGTCAAGATTCATAACTCTGTATTGCATTTTGACAAAGTTATGCCCCTATTTAAGTCTTTTAATTTACTTACAATCAATACTAGACAATATGTCAGGTCCGCTCTATAAATTCTATACTAATGGAAGGATTTTCTTCCAACTTGACTCAAATGTTCACCCCAACTGGGCAATGTGCAGAACCCATCTTACCCTTGTACCTGCATTGTCAAGGACATTGGTGGGGGTATGAATCGCATTCAGCGATAGTTCTAGTTTCTAATGTTTTTCTTATAAAACCCCCCACTAATTTCATACATTATAATTGAATGCTATAATTCTATTGAATAAACTGTACAAATTAGCATAATATGCTTTTGGATAAATATCGTACTTATACATAAGCTCAACCTTTAATGATTCCTGTTTATACACCTACACAGGTTGACCTGACTTGGGACGAGACTGACATTGACCGTGTCGCCTTAACACAGAAGCAGTTTGCCGGTAAAGCAGATGACATCAATGAGGATGATATAAAGGCATACTTGGCCTCCAGCTCAGATGAGGAAGGTAGTTTTAGCTGTCTACTTTATTTTTATCTGTAGGAATTATTGTGCTCTTTAACAGCAAATGATCTGATATGGTCATATTTGGTCAAAGTTGCATGCATTGATCTAGTGTCACCTGCATAATATGGGGTCGCATTGTCCATCAATGTTGTCTCACTTTCTTGTCAGATTATTGACAGAGTTGCATGTTGGGAAAAACAAGGAACATTGATTCTATAGAAGGTGTGGAAGTGGTTCTCAAAAGAAATGTAACTCCTGTTCAGAATTAGAATTATCCTAACCATCACCCTTTCTCTGACAGGCAGGAATGCAGGTGACACAAGTGTCTAAGGACCACTCATATAGTTTTCTAAATAAGTAAACCTTCGTTAAACTACACTTATTATGGATAGAAACTGATCTTTGATTATATGGGAACATACTGTCCTCCATAAGATCAATTTATCTTGGAAATGTCAAAGCTTTGCAACATTGTGCCTATTTGTAGACATATGAAGCTCAAAAATACAGAATTTCTTTAAATTACTGCATACAGGACTATACGTGCTATGTATAATGTCAGTCATAGACAGAACAATGGTTCCCATGATATTTATGTAGTAACTTAAATAGGATCTTTTGATGATGTGGTTCTATGTTCTTTGTATATAAGCTTAACTGTATCTAATTTGTTTTATTCTTTAAATTTTCTTAATAATCTTAAGTATACTAGCACAAAAAAAAATAGGTATATGCACAAATAAATTGGTGCCAACTTCTGTTCAATCTGCTCCAAAGAATAATGTAAAACATGTTGTTAAAACAATGGTTAAAAATAATTTGCAAAAATATGTTTTTTATAAATTTTCAGCCTAGAAACAAGTTCAGAAAAATAAATTGTTCTTTGTTTTAAAGCCATTTGTTTCTAATGAAGCACCATTTCACCATTCTTTAGATTTGCTGCCGTTCCTTTACAAGGTGTCTTTCTATATATTTTGATGCTACATATGATAACTATCAAACCAGCCAACCAACCTGAGGACTTGTTCTGTGTAGGAAATGGGCTGTAAAGAAGCAACAAAATAAAAACATATTTCCCAAACAAATAGGTTTAAACTTAACCCAAACAAATCATTGATTGATGTAGGTCCAGACTATGAGGCATTGATTGGGAAGCAGTCTGACAGTGATAGGGAGGGAAGAAGAGGAGGAGCCTACAGAGGAAAAACAGATTGACCGCTATCGTAAACTTCTGCAAGATATTGACACAGAGCAGACAAAGAAGAGAGAAGAAGATACAGAGATGGAGATTACTTGGGAAGTCGGTGTGTGCAACTCCTTATTTCTTAGCCTGCTTAGAAAATATCATTAAAATTTAGACAAATAGTGTAGATGCAAGTCAGCTGCTCCTGCTTGACATGGTCTGATCAGGATTGACAAGGTCTGATCAGGATTGACAAGGTCTGATCAGAATTGACATGGTCTGATCAGGATTGACAAGGTCTGATCAGGATTGACAAGGTCTGATCAGAATTGACATGGTCTGATCAGGATTGACATGGTCTGATCAGGATTGACGTGGTCTGATCAGGATTGTCGTGTTCTGATCAGGATTGACATGGTCTGATCAGGATTGATATGGTCTGATCAGGATTGATCAGAATTGACATGGTCTGATCAGGATTGACATGGTCTGATCGGGATTGACATGGTCTTATCAGGATTGATATGGTCTGATCAGGATTGAGATGGTCTAATCAGGATTGACATGGTCTGACATGATCTGATCAAAATTGACATGGTCTGATCAGGATTGACATGGTCTGGTCTGGATTGAGATGATCTGATCAGGATTGACATGGTCTGATCAGAATTGACATGGTCTGGTCTGGATTGAGATGGTCTGATCAAAATTGACATGGTCTGATCAGGATTGACATGGTCTGACATGATCTGATCAAAATTGACATGGTCTGATCAGGATTGACATGGTCTGGTCTAAATTGAGATGATCTGATCAGGATTGACATGGTCTGATCAAAATTGACATGGTCTGATCAGGATTGACATGGTCTTATCAGGATTGACAAGGTCTGATCAGGATTGACATTGTCTGATCAGGATTGACATGGTCTGGTCAGAATTGACATGGTCTGATCAGGATTGACATGGTCTGATCAGTATTGACATGGTCTGATCAGGATTGACATGGTCTGATCAGGATTGACATTGATCAGGATTGACATGGTCTTATCAGGATTGACAGATCAGGATTGACCTGGTCTGATCGGGATTGACCTGGTCTGATCAGAATTGACATGGTTTGATCAGAATTGACATGGTCTGATCGGGATTGACGTGGTCTGATCAGGATTGACATGGTCTGATCAGGATTGACATGGTCTGATCGGGATTGACATGGTCTGATCAGAATTGATATGGTCTGATTGGGATTGACATGGTCTGATCAATATTGACATGGTCATGGTCTGATCAGGATTGAGATGGTTTGATCAGAATTGACATGGTCTGATTGGGATTAACATGGTCTGATCAATATTGACATGGTCATGGTCTGATCAGGATTGAGATGGTCTGATCAGGATTGACATGGTCTAATCAGGATTGACATGGTCTGATCGGGATTGACATGGTCTGATCAGGATTGACATGGTCTTATCAGGATTGACATGGTCTGTTCGGGATTGACATGGTCTGATCAATATTGACATGGTCTGATCAGGATTGACATGGTCTGATCGGGATTGACATGGTCTGATTAGGATTGACATGGTCTGATCAGGATTGATATGGTCTGATCAGGATTGATCAGAATTGACATGGTCTGATCAGGATTGACATGGTCTGATCGGGATTGACATGGTCTTATCAGGATTGATATGGTCTGATCAGGATTGAGATGGTCTGATCAGGATTGACATGGTCTGACATGATCTGATCAAAATTGACATGGTCTGATCAGGATTGACATGGTCTGGTCTGGATTGAGATGATCTGATCAGGATTGACATGGTCTGATCAGAATTGACATGGTCTGGTCTGGATTGAGATGGTCTGATCAAAATTGACATGGTCTGATCAGGATTGACATGGTCTGGTCTAAATTGAGATGATCTGATCAGGATTGACATAGTCTGATCAAAATTGACATGGTCTGATCAGGATTGACATGGTCTTATCAGGATTGACAAGGTCTGATCAGGATTGACATTGTCTGATCAGGATTGACATGGTCTGGTCAGAATTGACATGGTCTGTTCGGGATTGACATGGTCTGATCAGTATTGACATGGTCTGATCAGGATTGACATGGTCTGATCAGGATTGACATTGATCAGGATTGACATGGTCTTATCAGGATTGACAGATCAGGATTGACATGGTCTGATCGGGATTGACCTGGTCTGATCAGAATTGACATGGTTTGATCAGAATTGACATGGTCTGATCGGGATTGACGTGGTCTGATCAGGATTGACATGGTCTGATCAGGATTGACATGGTCTGATCGGGATTGACATGGTCTGATCAGAATTGATATGGTCTGATTGGGATTGACATGGTCTGATCAATATTGACATGGTCATGGTCTGATCAGGATTGAGATGGTTTGATCAGAATTGACATGGTCTGATTGGGATTAACATGGTCTAATCAATATTGACATGGTCATGGTCTGATCAGGATTGAGATGGTCTGATCAGGATTGACATGGTCTAATCAGGATTGACATGGTCTGATCGGGATTGACATGGTCTGATCAGGATTGACATGGTCTTATCAGGATTGACATGGTCTGTTCGGGATTGACATGGTCTGATCAATATTGACATGGTCTGATCAGGATTGACATGGTCTGATCGGGATTGACATGGTCTGATTAGGATTGACATGGTCTGATATGGTCTGATCAGGATTGACATGGTCTGATCAGAATTGATATGGTCTGATCAGGATTGACATGGTCTGATCAGGATTGACATGGTCTGATCAGGATTGACATGGTCTGAACGGGATTGACATGGTCTGATCAGGATTGACATGGTCTGATCAGAATTGACATGGTCTGATCAGGATTGACATGGTCTGAACAGGATTGACATGGTCTGATCAGGATTGACATGGTCTGATCAGGATTGATATGGTCTGATCATGATTGACATGGTCTGATCAGGATTGACATGGTCTGATCAGAATTGACATGGTCTGATCAGGATTGACATGGTCTGATTAGGATTGACATGATTGACATGGTCTGATCAGGATTGACATGGTCTAATCAGGATTGACATGGTCTGATCAGGAGTGACATGGTCTGATCAGGATTGACATGGTCTGTTCGGGATTGACATGGTCTGATCAGGATTGACATGGTCTGATCAGAATTGACATGGTCTGATCAGAATTGACATGGTCTGGTCGGGATTGACATGGTCTGATCAGGATTGACATGGTCTAATCAGGATTGACATGGTCTGATCAGGATTGACAAGGTCTGATCAGGATTGACATGGTCTGTTCGGGATTGACATGGTCTGATCAGAATTGACATGGTCTGGTCGGGATTGACATGGTCTGATCAGGATTGACATGGTCTGATCATGATTGACATGGTCTGATCAGAATTGACATGGTCTGATCAGGATTGACATGGTCTGATCAGGATTGACATGGTCTGATCAGGATTGACATGGTCTGATCAGAATTGACATGGTCTGGTCGGGATTGACATGGTCTGATCAGGATTGACATGGTCTAATCAGGATTGACATGGTCTGATCAGGATTGACATGGTCTGAATCAGGATTGACATGGTCTGTTCGGGATTGACATGGTCTGATCAGAATTGACATGGTCTGGTCGGGATTGACATGGTCTGGTCGGGATTGACATGGTCTGAACGGGATTGACATGGTCTGGTCGGGATTGACATGGTCTGATCAGGATTGACATGGTCTGATCTGTATTGACTATATTTGCTGCTAAATCAATATTAATCTGTTTACATATTCTATGATGTGAACAAATAACTGAAGAATTTATCATTAGTTATGAACAACTAATGCATGCTTATTGTTAAGGTAGTGTCAGTGTTCATAAACAGACCCATGGCCATGAATATCAGTATTCTTGATGTATTAAAAAATTATGTTTATTGCAATGTGTTTTTTGGAGGCTTATTTACAGCTTGTGTTTAAATACACTTTGTTTTTGTCTGAAAACTTCAAATGCGAAAAGACAACATCATATTAAACATAGACTGAAATATTAATTACTAAATGACACCATACTATTTTAAAATATTAAAAAAGTCACCTTTATACCACTTTTATTTCACAAGCTTAATGTTTTTCCAGTTTTATACTTGTTTTCAATTTCCTAACCAACTTTAAGCCTCCCATCATATTCAGTTACATAACCTAAACACTCCTAGTTATCACAGATGTAAGCGTAATGTACCCAAACTGTTGAGAAAGTAACAATTTGTAGCAACCCTAACTTTTGCTACTAATTTAATTTACTAATATTGCATAAATTTAATAATTCATTTACAACATATTGCTAAATAACTATAGTAGTTGAAAAATCCTGATTTGGAAATGAAGTAAAATTGTTATATCATGCCATCATAAAAAGGCCATTTCAACAAACCAAAAGGTTGAGTTACTTAGATCATGCTAATTTCTATGGCAACGTTGACTAACCAACTATAAATAATGTATGTCGTATAAATGGAAGTTGGGATTTTCTATCACTTTTTAAAGGAATGTTATTGGCAAAAAAGATCTTAAAACAAGATCTTAAAACAAGACGTCTTATATTTTCTTTTCTTTCAGGACTGAAAAGTGCAACAAAAAACCTTGTGAAGAAAAAGAAGACCTCAAATGAAGCTACACCTTGGGAGGAGTATTTAGAGAAAAAAAAGGACAAAAAGAAAAAGAAGCGAGAGGACAAGAAAAAGATTGTTGAATCTGCTGAAGAAGAGGAGGAAGAGGAGTCTGAGGTAAAAATGGAGTTAGATTTTATGTTATAATCCTTATTATGTTACATTTAACAAATAGTAAATGTCTTTCAGTGTGATATCATATAAACAACATAGCTGCTAGGGTGATAGTGGATATTGTGCCCAGATAATATTTACAAATAAATTTTACATTTATGAAGCATTTTAAAAAATCGATAAATAAGGACATTTAAAAAGACTATGTATAGTTATATATATATTTTTAAAATCCTGATAAAAATTATGTGATATTCAGACTAACTAATAGGTAGGATATTTTAAATAGATTAACATATGGAGGTATAATAATTTTATGTTATTAAATGTATGATTTTTATATTGACCCAGTTTTTTGACTAAGAACTGTATATTGACTTAAGCCAGTATGGCGGTGGCCAGTTCACCTGTTGAAGGCCAGATAATGAAGTCACTGTTAATTGGACCAATTTATAACAATTCACTCTTAAGATATATACACCGACCGCAATTGCTCATTTAATAGAGTGTCATCTTGCGGATCGAGAATCAAACCCCGGCCGGGTTAAACCAAAGACTTTAAAGTTGGTAGTAGTGGCTTCCCTTCTAATGCTCGGGCTAAGGGGACAGCATTACGCCTTGCTCGTCAGTGTCAGTAAAATGGACCTGCCAGGTTCAGGCCCTGGGTACCTCGTAAGTGCCCCTGTGCTATAATGATAGAAATGTCGCTGAACACTATCAGACAAAATGCAGGCAAATCCTAAATCCCTAAGATATATACATAAACTTGATACAGGCTATGCAAAACACAATACAACAGACAATATGAAATAGTTAATTTAAAAGTTTACAAACATGTATGATGATCTAATTGGTAGGTAAATGTATGTATGCAAGGTGGATAGATGGATGGAAGCTAAATTATTTTCATTCACTTACCAAACACCATAAAACTAGTCATTTAATTTATGTATTGCCTGAAATCTCATGTGACTACATGTATTTGATTTATTTTCTAATACCTTTTATTAACATTATTACTAACCAATGGCTTTTCATTTCCTTTTTGAAAAGTTCTGATTTTTTTTAATGTTTTTTTTAATTAAAATAGTATTTAAAATAGGTTGAGATTTGTGTGTATTTTTAGTGTCATTTGAGTTATTTAATTTCTTTACCCCTTAATTGTTGAGGCAGGTTGTCCAAAATAGGCTTTTAATCCAACAATGACTGCCCTTCATTTGTCCTATTGCTGGGTATCATTATTGCTGAGGCTATGAGCCTTTATGTTTTCTGGCTATTCTAACTGTGCTTTTGTTAAATAACCAAATTCAACTGATGCCATCCTGTCCATAAAAACTTGGCATCAACCTGCAGTGTTAGTAATTTTCTACTCACACATTTTGTGGACTAACCAAAAAATAGCCTCAAATAAGTTATTTTCATATTGGAAAAAAATTAACACTGAACACTTAAGTAAGCCCTTTTTTTTAATAATAAGCACCTCTAAGAATAAAATTGATGTGTTTCTAGGCAGACCCTGTAGAGGGAGGTGCAGCCTTCAGTGATGATGACTTGCCAGAGGGGGTGGACACAAATGATTCATTTTTCTCCAAGAACACAGAAGGCTCAGGCAAACAGAAGAAAGGTAAAATTTTCTGGAAATAATACTTTCAACACTTCAGATTACTCATGTATTTATAACCTATAACTTATTTTTAGATTTAAACCAGCATCATTGTAAAATCATTTTCTTTACTTTTTCATATGTGTTTGGTTTTAAAAAGTAGGATCTTCATACAAAATCAAACTTAGCCATGTTGTCTTGTTTGTTGCTATAACCCAACACTGGGGACATCTGTCTGTTCATTTTTTTTCTGTCCCTGAATATGGTTAATCACTGCAAACAGCAGGGTATTGGGGTATGATTCTAAAGAATAGCTCAGAAATTGCAGCAGCTGAACTTCACCTGTCAGAAGTGTTTATCTTTGATGAAGGTGCGTGAAGTTGACATAATTATTACATTACATCATTCATTATGTTGTCTGTTCTAAGGATGGTTCTGCAGTTTGCATGCAACTACTTCTTGTATTAAAAAAGTTTGGTTGTTTCTATCCATACCTGGGTCAAGTGCTCACAGTTTTACAAGCAGAAAGCTTGTTATTATTGGTAAAGTAGGTCAACCGTTCACCATGTGCTTTACACGTGCACACATTTTGGATACACTGGTTTATGTTAACGTACAGATTGTTTAAGACCAGCCCATTACTTCATCTTCATTTACCTAACAGAGCTATTACTATTCTACTGTTCATTTACATGATTAAGCTATTACTATTTTACTGTCCATTTACATGATTAAGCTATTACTATTCTACTGTTCCATTTACATGATTAAACTATTACTATTATACTGTCCATTTACATGATTAAACTATTACTATTCTACTGTCCATTTACATGATTAAGCTATTACTTTTTTACTGTCCATTTACATGATTAAGCTATTACTATTTAACTATCCATCACAGGATTCAACCATTACTATTTTACTATCCATGTACATGATTCAACTATTACATTCTTACTATTCATTACACGATTCAGCTATTACTATTTTACAATCCATTACCTGGTTAATCTATTACTATTTTACTATCCACTACATGATTATGCAATTACGCTATTACTATTTTACTATCCATTACATGATTCAGCCATTACTATTTTACTATCCATTACATGATTCAGCCATTACTATTTTACTATCCAACTACATGATTCAGCCATTTTTATTTTAGTTTCCATTTGCATGGTTCAGTTATTACTTCATTGCTAGCTATTTCCATGTTTTAGCCAAAAAGAAAAAGAAGCAAAAAGTGAAGGAAGTAGAGGAGACAGAAGAGGATGTGAAAGAAAAGGTTAGAATATACAAATATTTGATAGTCTCATCACATGATGCATTAGCTTGTGTCATGTACATCAATTAACAACAAATCTCTTTAAAGAATAAATTATTTGACATTATTCATAGTATGTAAGTATATTTTAACTGAAGTTGCTTTGCTTGTAATATTTCTTGTATAGCAGTCTATGTAAATACATCTGCAAGAGATACCTCAGTTTTTTTTTAGTTCTTTAATAAATCCTACATGAAGTATTATCAACTAAATTATTAATTATATATCTCATCAATAACTGTATACTGATGACTTATCAAAAGAATTCACACAAATCATTTACTTGAACTCTATAAGATTTCTAATCTTGACTTGCTCCTTTGATGGCTTATGGATCGCTATCACACATGGATGTCATAAGTGGATTATTGGGTTGACATTATACATGTATTGTATATAACAAAAATAAGAAAAATACCATTTGAAGTTACACTTTTTGATTTAAAAAAAGGGGTGTATTTGACATTACTTCAGTAATCATTTGCTGAGTCCAGCAAATAACCCACCAAATATGTACAGCTTAGATGACAATCAAGTTTGGAAAATGTATTGGTATGCTATTAGGCACTCATAGCAGCATGTGATTTTTCTTCAAATTGAATTTGACAAACCATTCCTGTTATAACAATGTGTGACACAGTTTGAAATGGCAGTTATAAACAAAAACGTAACATGAGTCAAACAGAGAACTTTTAGCTTAAAGTATCTTCTTTAACACGTTATGCAATGCAAACAATAGCCACTTCCCATTGTTGCCTAAAAATACTATCATAAGAATAGAATGGCTTTAACACTTAGGGCCACATTTATTTTAGGAAACCCTCTCACTGTTGACTATGGATGACGAAACCGACAAGAAGCACTTCAACTTGAAGAAACTTGTAGAGGATGATGGAAAAAAGAAGAAAAAGAATAAGAAAGGAGAGAAGGGTCAGAAATTCCAGAAGAAAAAAGATGAAGATGGGTTTAAGGTATTTGTTAAGTTTAAACTGAAAATGACAGCTCATAATAATATTTAACTGGGTTAACTTTTTAACCTGCTAAGCATAAAGATACTGCCCACTTTTCACTAGGGAAAATCATAATTTGTCTGTGTTGACTTTGCACTCACAAATATGAATATTTAGAACTGTTACTTCTGGTTTCAATCTGTTCAGAGCAATGTATACCTTGCATGCTGGAGTTTGCATCTAAGATTTTCCTTGTTTGCTTGTGAGCACGTTTTAAGTTGTAAATTTCTTCTGTCTGATTGGTTTAGATTGGCTGGTTTGTACTGATACATTTATTTGCTATTGGCAAAAAATGTTCAGTCAGCTCCAAGTCGCTAGGTGAATGTCTCAATAATTAATGTCTTTTAAGTTTGACTTAAGTTACTTAAAGAGATTTTGAAATCTTTTCATCATTAACATATGAAAAGCATTTATCACTCTTAAAGTAATTAACATGATACAGATCCTGATTTTTTAAAACAATGACAAACTGATGCTTTGTTTTGAAAATTTTCAGCTTAACACTGAAGATCCTAGGTTTTCTGCCATTTTCAAGTCCCACCTGTACAACATTGATCCGTCCGCCCCTGAATACAAGAAAACCAAAGGCACAGAAGCTCTCCTGGCTGAGAAGGCACGCAGGGGAGATAAAAATGATAGTAGCAAGAAACGAATGAAAGGAGATCACAGTGAAACTTCAATTGGTTCTGAGGCAAAGAAACTGAAAATAGATGAAGATAGCCTTGCATCTCTTGTGAACTCTGTAAAGGCTAAAACGAAGCATTTCCAAAACAAAAAGGCTCGAAAGTGATGTATGGTGTGATTAAGTTTCAGTTATTTTACTTTGTATACCTGAGACATAATTCACAATAATTAACATTGTATTACTTTGTTAAACCTATCTACATATGTTTGTTATGCCCAAAGATAAATCTGTTCCTGGCCTTATATATCAGCAGTTAATAAAAAAAAATAGACATAAAACTGCAAGATGTCAACCTAATTAATTGTTTTCATTATGTGAATATGTGACATATTACAAAAGGCAAATTTGTGATAAGAAATCTATTTATGTCGGAAATAATATTTTTATATCGGTCAGGATTAGGTTAATGTTGTGTTATAATGTTTATCCTTTGGACTACATGTATTTTTGATATATGGCAACTGAAATAAAAAAAAAAAGTCAGGCATTGAATTATTATGAATGTGTGAAGGTCATAATACTATACTTCTGCATCGTTAATGATAATGTTGGGGGACGTGAGATTGAAAATTGTATTATTGAAATTTACATATGTACAGTAATAAAGTGTAAAAATAATATGGATGTCTTTTCCTGTTTGTACACCTTTTTAATTATATTTCAATGTCATATTGGTTCACATATTTTGATTTACTGAGGGTGTTTTTTGCTGAGGGTGATTCAATTAAGTCAACATTGTCTAGACATAGTATAATGTTTGATTATCATTTGCAGACAATGCCTGTAAACTTGATGCTTTGTAACCTTATTTTAATTAAAGGTGACATAAAATTTAACAATATTTATTTAATACCCCTACAAAGTTGAAGGGGCATAGAGGAGTGAGCTTGTTACTCTGTCGGTTTTCATGGTTTTCGGACGGTAACTCATAAAGAGCTTGACAGATTTAAACATTTTTGACACGCAGGTGTAACATCATAACATACAGGTCAAGTTCGACTTTGGGACTGATAAGGTCAAGGTCACTGTTATTAAAAAAAATAGAAAAATGGTTTCCAGACGATAACAAATTCTTCACAGATTTAAACGATTTTTGATACACTAAGAATGAGATATTGTGAGAACTGCTGCATAGGTAGCATCTTTGAAGACGACACTTGGGATTGAACGTGAGTTTAAGGTAACGAGTTACTAAAACAGAAACACGGTTTCTGCTCAATAAGTTAGGAATGAGATATTATTATTTCCTTGAGTAATTGGACCATAACGTATGAAGTTGCTAAAAGGAAATGTCCTGCAAAATGCTGTTTTTCGATGCCCAATATCTGTGTGAACAGTCGAGCATAAATCGCCATTCGTCATTTCAAACTGGTATTTCCTATCTGAGCCACGCTGCAGAGATAGCTGTTTTTAAAATAAGAAAACAACTAACTTCTGACAATCCGCTCTGATGTATCTTAATTTTTATTGAACTGTGGCAAGGTAATAAGTGACAATTTTGAATAGTGAAATCACTTTCGTTTGTTGTCAAACAGACATTTGTTCCGTCCGGTCCGGTTCAGTATGTATATTACTAATTTCAATCTAAATATTTTCTCTTCGAAAGTATTGGCGTTCTATCAAATAAGGTTAATGTCATCAAGCTTAATTTCATTTTCTAACCACGACAATATTTTAGACTTAATCTCGCCCAGATACTTACGCCAATTACAGGGTTTGGCCTCATTATAATGTTTTTTTGAACTTAAGAAACTGCGCCTGTGCTTTTTAAAATCAATTTGTAGATTAACCTGATTTGGACCGGATCTTTAATCCCGATTAATAAACCTACTTTCTTTAAGAGATTAAGACCGTATATAGGTCTTGTCGATATTTAGTCATTTATAACACACTTCTAAACTATCGCTCTCGTGTTCGAATTAATCTAATTTAGTGCATAGATCTTGCAAAGCAATTTAACCCGGTCTCAGTTTACGTAATGAGCCAAGGAAAAGTTCAGCAGTTGTCTGATGGGCCTGTCCTAGCTTAGTGTTTAAATGGAAGGTGAATAGATCCACGTAGGAACGTAAGTATGTATTTGCTCATGTAATTTTACCGCTTTAAAATGTTCAGATTCGTACATATGACAAAATTTTGCCATTCCTTTAAATGCACGCAGCAACAATGCCGACTTGTTTTTTTTTTTCTATTGTTCACATTGTATAGTTCAACAAGAACTACTACGAATTTTAAGCTTTCCTTTAATTAAACAAAACTGAGTAGAGTGTTTCCTTAACACTTTATTTATATATGCTTAAATGTCAACACAACTTAATTACTATATCCGTTTGTTTTATTTTGTTGAATTAATTTGTTGAATTGTGTAACATGCCATTGTGTTATGACAATTGTTGTACACGCGTTTATGTTAGTGTTAACTTCTTCAATCTGTCGAAACAGGCATGACCTTATTTGACACATTTATTATTTAACAGCTCACATGTAAAACTGAATCGTAAATTAAAAACTTTTGGACTAGTTATGTTACTGATAAATTGTATGCATTTACATCGTTATTGTCGTCATTAACGCAACTTTGCTTTTTTTAATTTTTGATTCTTAGCAATAGTCTTATTAACTAAGCATATAAACCGAGTCATTTACTTAGCTAGACAATGCATATCTTAACCAAAATTTAATTTCTATTTTGAGCTTTCATAATAAAGACCCTAGCAAGCAAGATTATTTAAGGTACTATCTGAAAAAATTATTTCAATCTATAAAACCATTACACACACATCTTTTTTATATTAAACATTTTATGTATCATGTATATATTATATATATATATCTTAGATGTAGATAAACTGTCATATACCACCTTTAACAACACGTAGCGGTATATTGTCAAATATTTACATTAGTATTTCCACCCTGTTAAATCTAGACAAATGTTATTATTAAATGCAACATTAAACTAATTTATTATAAATAAATGCACGTAAACCACCACACATAGCGCATAGTAATGCAGCATCCCAGGTAAAGCGTGACAGTGACCACCAGTCCCGCGTTAATCTTAGTCTGCCGGTGTTGGATTTCGACACTTTCTTCTTAAATCCACTACATTAAAATCGGAGTTGTATTATTTGAAAAGGTTGGTTCGTCCATTACAAAAATATATACGGCAGTTTATCAACACCGGTTCTGGACAAAACTGTATCCCTTTTCGCGCTACATTCATTCACGACTAATTCTGAATTCTTAATACTGTGCTAACAACTTCGTGCAGAGGTAATAAGATATATTGATAAAGAATGTTATCATATAGTATGCATCCGAATCAGCCTGCTCTTAGCAGTAGCTGACTGATCAGGATCTACACAATTAGCATAGCATTGACGGCTCTGTGTTAAGCATTATAAGGTTTATGTTTAGGTCGATTGACTGACGTGACCGTATAGCCATTGCCACAGGTTCAATGCCTTCAACAATAGACCGGATTTCTACAACTACTGAGCTATCTTAAAATTGTTTACTCATGGCCAGTCCTTACTGCTTCAAATGCTTCATTTTGTAAACATATCGGGTCGATTATAAAATATGAGGTGACAGGTTTATTTGAGGTTTCAGTTTATGAATCCAGAATAATCGCTTATACAGAGCGCTAGATAGTGTATAGGACTTGGACTGAGAGAGGCTGGACAAAGGTAAACGCGTTCATTAACATTATTTCGATAGTAAGTTAAAAACTACACATATTTTATTGCCAACTGCTGGTTTATAACACAGTATATAACACAGCAGAACAGTGAACATAAAAATGCAAGTTCATAAAATGTGTTAGTTTAACACACATATTTTAATAATTTGATAAGGTTTTTACAATTTAAAAATTTGAAGACAAGAGAAATGTATCTAGTGCGATGCATTAAAAAGGAAATGAAATGTTTTAAGTGTGGAATTAAGTCGCACATTTTAAGTACTCAGTTTTGTCCATTGGCTGTGCTCATTTTGTATCCATTATAATAGCCGTTTAGGTATATAAACGCACATTTAGGGACCGAAACATTTCAATTTGTGCATGTCAACTTATGCGCCTGTTTTCATCGATCGTATTTTTCGTCATATCATTTCTTTAAAAGTTAAGTAATGTTACTCTATTATCACACAATAGATTAGATGCAAAGACTTTCCAATAACCAAGAGTGAAGGAAAACATAATAAACACAATGAACATAATAATGAGAAGGAGGAGGATAAAAATTATTATTATCATTATTATTTTTTGTTATTGTGTTTATCATTATTGTTATGAGTTTGTTTATTATTATCTTATTATCATTTTGTTTATTATAACATTCATGCTAAACAGATTCGAGCCTGTCACCATGCAGAACGTTCTGCCGGATATGGATGAGCCCCGGCTCAAGACTCTCGGGAAGCAGCTGAACCGGAACCGGAAAACGTCACTCATTCATCATGGCCAGATCAAAGGCTCTTTCGAGACTCTCGAGAAAAGCCTCAACAAGGAACAGAGACACGTAGACGGCAAGTTTTTCAGGATGGGTATAAAACTGAAGAAGAATCTGGCTCAAGTTCGCGGCACACAGAAATGTTTGAAGATCAAACGCGAGCAGTCCTTTTGGGAAGATACAGACGAATATCCGTACGGTGTGTACGAGGGCGAGCCACTGGCATCGTACCGCCGAGAGATAGAAAATATTATCGAAGAGAAACATCCGAGGATTCGCCGAATGCGTCGAGTTGACCAATATTTAAAGGACGGTAAAACTAACGGAAGATTAATCGCATATGAGGAGGCTAAAACGCAATTTGACTCAATCATGAACAAACGAGCTGTCGGGGACTCGCCAGACAGCTGTCGGAATGCAAACACCCCGATTTATCGAAATTCGTTCCACAGATTACATAAATCGTATGTGTATTCATCGACAAGTCCTTTCAGTGAGTCGAGAACTAGCCCAAAAATGAAGTCTAAGTTCAATCATCTATCGAGCGTACTATATGCAACCTAGCTCTCCGTCAGGAGGGTTGAAACCTGAAAGTCCACTCATTACAACGCAGTCTAATCCCCTCTTGCCACCCAGTAACATAGAGGTGACTGACGGAGTCAAGTCAACCAGATATATGCAGACTAAACTGACCCTCCCACCAATCATGGCCGACAAACGGGCGGTCGACAGTCGAAGAACTGAGCGGGGACACCATACACCTGATGTCTCAAACTCCACATTCACCGATATGCGGCATATAAAAACACCCGTTAAGTCAAAAAGGTCACAAAGGGTTGCAATACGACGAATGTCGAAATTTGAGACACCGACATCAAAGGAAGTGCTTCAAGATTTGGATCGCTTAAAGAACAGACGTGCCACAACCTACGTGAAATAACCCTGTTTTTTTTTCTTTCGAATGATAGAAATGTGCATACATATATGCTATTTTGGTGCAATTATTTGTATTTTCATCTTATGATAGTCAAATAAAGTATGTGTACGAGAAATACATAGCGAATTCAATAAACATCGTTACAAGAAATATGACGCTGCAATGAAAGCAATAAGGAAATAATGTGCAGTAAAAAAAACTGAATCAAATTCTCAACTGAGAAATGTTTCTGCAGGATGGAGCATATCATATTATACTAAACATACACATGTTTGTTACACTTCAAAATATTATTCAATAAATCATAAATCTGTTAAAAAGGTTAATTGCGATTTTGAACATAGGGCGAGGTGTTCCGAATGCCTCCGTAACTGCTACGTCTACAGACGTTTTATGAAAGTTATACTCATTTGTCTTTATAGATCTATTATTCGCATTATTTTCAATTGTAAATCATGATAAATTGAGGTTATTTCGGTTGTCCTTTTTTTAGTAGCTATTCCAATAGTCAGCCAACATCTCTTTTTACCACTTTCCAATGAATGCAAAAAAATAATCAGAATTCGCCATTTGTAGCCAGTCAGAAGCTATGAACTTAACTCAGCGATTTATTTCAATAGAACTCCTTTCTATTTTCTAATTTACAATGAACAAAATAGATTGATCTATTTTACTAAATGGTTTCATTTTCAACTGCGCATTCTAGCCTGGCTCCCCCATTGTGACGACAAGTTTTAACACGTCAAGGCGATTGACGATTGACAGTTTGATGGGCAGTTTAATGTGGCGGATTACATGTCATTTTGGTAGAACAGGTAGAAGTGAGGCATTTTTGTAAAACAGGTAGAAGTGAGGCGAGGACTTCTAAGTCGGACAGAATCTATAAAGACGTTTCCATAGATAATAAAAGCCTGCACTCGCTGCGCTCGTTTCGCCTTCTATTTCCCAAGCAGAATCTGATACATTAAACTATATAATTAATTATATGGGACACGGGCACAATTATGAAAACTGAACAGATGCAATAAAACTGTATTGTATACCATTGAATAAAAAGACTCTTAGCTACTTATATGTCAACTCATGAACATATCTTAAACACCTGCACGCATTTTAGCACGATATTTTAAGATAAACGCCTGATGTTTTATTTCTTGGATGCTACTTATGGTTTGTTTAAATTTCAGATTCCACCTTTAATATACATGTACTCTTGAAATCATCATGCTGATTAAATTAGAATTTGTGTTAGAATCAGAATTGTTACAATCGGTGATGTAGAGAATCAGAATTGTTACAATCGGTGATGTAAATATTAAAATATATTTATATATTTAAATTTCGTAATTTTTAATAACGTTTCATGTATATATTAATTTCGATCATATTTCTGCATCATGAATTGGTTCAAACATACCGGCGATAAGTTTTAAACCGCATTGAATGTTAAGAAATTAAAGATAAGAAGAACAAAACATACACGAACATTTACTAGCATATTTTCGCTTCAAGCGTATGCTCACATACGATAATATAGAATGTAATCCAGAGACAGATGCTGCATGCAGGTCACGTGGTATTACGACGCACGTGCATGCGGCTATGTTGGCCCGAGAGTTGGAGACGCTGCTGGCTTTAGCAGGCGAGGAATCGACACCGTCAACTAGTGGGATTTAAGATTGTATCCGGCGAAATGTGACAAAATACTAATTGTTGTTAATGGATAAAGTATGTTTTACACAAAAAGTTATATTTAAAGCCGTTTGTTAATATCCATGGACTTTTCCTAACCAGTCGTTTTTACCCAATCAGAAAGCAGAAATTCATTTACCTCTTGAAATATACTTGTAAGCGAACGAAGGACACTTTTAAAGCAACCTCTAGCATAAGGAGCAAACACTGCTCTTAATTAGAAGCACTTAAATAAACAGTTGTGCATATTCATGTAAATGAATATCATGTGATATTATTAAAGTTGCCCACGGTGGTCACTGTCTAGGCGGCTTTTTACTAGAAAACGACTTTGCCCCCTGTATTAGCAGATAACGTCTGGGCTCATGCACTAAGACACGTGCGTACAACTGATTTGAAAAAACGGAGATTTAAAAAATAGCTAAAAATAATTTCAACTTTGTGTAGAGTGTTGAGTATGAATTCTTTGTATAGTACTTTTCTTTGTCCATAATGTATCAAGAAAGTTTAATTGCACCGTAACATACACAGTATTTGGTATCATTTTGGACAACAATTCTGCACGTATTTCTGGTGGTTTAAAATACACTATCTGCGTTCAAGTGCAGAGCATTCTCTTTTCGTTGGGCATGTGGAGAGGCTTGGTCCTTGTACCCGTGACACTTATACTCTTTAATGGTTTTAGTCCCGCTGCTGGAAGATGGCATATGAACAGTAATCAACAGAAACAGTTGGCTATTAAGGTTGTTCATTTAGCGTTAAATAACTGTCATTGGATGAATCCAATCTATGTACAGGTTTCACATCCAGCTATTTTAATAATTAAGTGACAGGTGATTGTTACCACAAATAAATACATTAATTTAAGTTTGTGTTCGGTGTATTTCCTGGAAATATAGCTGCATACGCTTTTTAATGGTCAATTATACAGTGGCAAAATGTCAACTAAAACTGAGATATACGTAAGGTCAGATATCAAAACTCAAATATTACATGTATTTTAAGTAGATACAAGCACATTGTCGGATCTCAAATGCCTCTTACTTTGTTAACTTCTCAAAAATTTAGTAATACGTTTTCACTATTATAATTTTAAAATAAACCCTTATCAACAGAAGTCATTTTCTATGTCTGTCTAATCAAAACATGCCTTTTAAAATAACAAGATAATTTGATAAGTAACAATCACTCATATCATAACTTATTCACCCATAACCCTGCTGCAGACTCGTGGCTTAGCTTCTCATATGTATCCCAGCTCCACAAGGCCGCCTTCCGCGAGGAACTGGCTTCCGTGAAGCGATTTATAAGGCGTGGTTTGGATGGAAATCCGGCAGATATCCTAACTGAGGGTCCGAGGCTTCTGAGATCCTCGCCAACCAACAAACTCCGGTTTGTACGCTTGTATCCCGCCTTTTTCTCTGGAACCACTCCATTGATGATGGCATGTAGTCAAGGACATCTAACTTTTTGGGAAGTTTATGGTTGAGAAGCATCTCGCCAATGTCAATCGCACAGATTCAATCGGATTAATTTCTCTTGCAATCGTCTGTGCAGCTGCGCATCTGTTGATTGTGAAGTATTTGCTTAGAAAAGATGCATCGATAGATATGCACGACAGCGTGTTCGGTATGACACCTTTAATTATAGCTAAGGTCAACAACCGTTTGGACATTGTAAACTGCTTGATACATCATGGAGCCAATATTTCAGAAAGGGATAAAGAAGGTAGAAACGTGATGCATTACGCTGCCTGGAACTACAGCAAATAGATCATGCTTGTTTTATCTTCTCTTTGTGATGGCACTTCTCTATAACACAGCAAAGATCTATGAGGGAACCCCCCTTTACATATTCTTGTATCAGACTGTTGTGTCATTCACGAAATTGAGAATATCAGCTCGCTAGAAGCCTAGGGCTTAAGGAATATTATTGCTGTAATCAAAGCCCATAACAATACCGTTTTTGTTCTTATGATACGACGAGAGCGTCGAGGACATGGCATTCCGGGAGAAGACGCTGCCTGTCTAATCCACATGCTACACACCGGTTCGGACCCAAAGGCTTTCAACAACAAAGGTCAATCAGCAATTCACGTTCTTTGCTCTCGACTGACGTGTATCAGATACAGCCATGGCATCGTTTTTTACCGACGCTCTCACTTTGACTCATACGATTCTGGTATTGTTGCAAATCTTGTGCATTGTGGGTGCAGACATCGAGAAGATGGATTCCTTAGGGATGTCGCCACATGATTATTGTATCCGACAGGACAACTGGATGGCAGTACAGCTGGGGGGAGGGGGGGGGGGGTCACATATAAACGGGTTTTGAGATGCCTTTAACGAAGCGGTAGAGAATTACGGTTAATTAAAACATCGATTTTTTAATAAATTTATATTATAGTCAGTTGAATAAAGCAGACTGGCCAGTTCAGGCGCGTATCTGGGCGGTTTTTGAAGTTACGCACAATTACAAGGGAAATAACCTTTGCAGTAATACTTTTGAATATATCCAGTTCTTTTTCTATTGAATAACATGTAAAATGCGGACAGGCAAGGAACTTGACGAAAAATATGAACGACTAAAATCCTGACGTGTATAAGTTTAATCATTTTTAACCTTTTCAACTTGATTGGTGTGGCAATAAGATTTTATAACATAGAAACTACGCAAATAAAATATATTATTCCTAACCCGGGTCCGGCATCGACTGTTACTTTTGTTACTTTTGGATTTTCGATTTTTCGGATGTTACGCAGGTGCGTAAAGTGCGTAATGGCAGAAACGCGCCTGGGCCAGTTTATAAACAGATGGTCTTTCGTAAAAGCTTTTATGAATATATTGCTTCTTAGAGCACGATATGCAGGACCACTTTCGCTAGTCATTACCGACACGAGCTTCCTATCACACCAAGCTGCACATCGTCGGATTCCACAGTCATTTATACCGCTCCATTTCATGGCTGCCGTGGGATATTAGGCTGGTAAAAGTTCGTTTTCACGAATATTCATAGCAACAAGTGATCCAATGATCAAAAATGCGAGTTACATCGACGCTACTCTTCAATTCAACTTTTAAAAAAATCGTTGTCAATGTCAACATGGACGCACATACCTGATACGTCTGCTGTTTACAAATTGTATAGAGACTGCCATCTTGAAATACTTGAAACAAATGGAGATATAACGAATCATTTCATGGGCTGAATTTCTGTGCCGTTTTGGACATGGAGCCATTCAAATGCTTCTGGCTGAGTAACCCACGGTGTTTGTATGTAATGATAACGGAATATTTACCGAGGGTTACGACGCTGCACGCTGCAGAGCTTTTTATAAACTTAGAAAGAATCGTGATCACAAACTTTTAATATGTTTTATCATCCGGGTAATCCGTTTTGACGTTGTTTATTTCACCAGAAATTTGACAGAAATTTGTGCGTAATGATAGATTTGGAAAGAATTCAGACTTGAGGCGATATTTTCACAGATTTGCCTGTCTAACATTTGAGCTAGTGTTACAATTGTTTTTGCTAAGACTGAAGTATGGGTTTATAGAATATGAGTTATAAATAACCCCCAAAAGGGTAACATAGTGTACATAACGTAAGAAATACTGTAATTATAACTACCAGTGGAATTACTTGCCAAATCTACAATATATATAATATATATAATATATATATAAGCATGCACATCTTCATATTAAAGTTGTAGGCATATGTTTATGGTAAAATTTGACGTTTATCGACGTCCGGTTTCGACCAAATATGACCGAATCCGACACTAAAAATATATGAATATGACCGAATTCGACACTAAAAGTATAAATAAATATGACCGAATCCAACACCTAAAGTATATAAAAAATGACCAAATCCAACACTAAAAGTATATGAATGTGACCGAATCTAATTAAAAGTATATAAATTCGACCAGTATTCAACCAAATATTCGACCAATTGAAAATATCTCGACAAATTTGCGGGCGCCCTAATCGAGAACCGTGCCGTCTAGGGAAAGCATCTCTTTATAGCATAGTTTGAATGACAAGAAACATCCAGGCGCAGCTACACGGTGGCGTCCTGGTGGGTCTTTTTTATCTTAAGGTAAGCAAGTGTAATAAAAATATACAAAAATTGACAATTAACGCGACTGATATGTTGAAGACGTGTATGCTAAATTTTCAGAAAATTCTCCATCCAGTTGATTAAATGGATATTTTTTCTTCTAAAATTGGTATTAAAGAAGTTTGTTTTAGAAATAAGACAATTTTAAATATTTTGTAATATCCTTCAGAGGAGATGTGTTATTGAGTATAGTCTGGAAACAAAATATAGCATTAGATAAACCAGCCAAACATGCTACTTGATTGATTTGACTCAACCTATCCCAAATTTGTATTTAATTGTATATAAACACAAGTTAAAGACTGATTTTCCAATTTTTTCTAACTACTGTGGCTCAAAAAAAAAAAATCAAAAAAATCACCGACCTCTTCATAGCCAAACGATTTATTTCAGAGTTACCCAAAATGTTGTATATATAAAGTCAGAGGTCAAAATAGTATTTTAAATTATTTCATTATTATATTTTATTCTAACCATAAAGTCTGGAGCATAATGTTTGATCTTAAAAGAATATTTTGATTTTGTACTATTAAACCGTAAGGATCATTTTAAATTGGGACACACGCATTGTCTTTGCTGTAGTTGTTATTTTTGAGACAGCAGTGGTTACTGTAGCAAAATGACAAAGCAAAATCACTTTAGATATGACTCTGTAATTATGACCGTAACTAGTTATAGTTAAATAAACTCTATATTAAACATGCTTTTACTTATTCGGTAATAAAGAATAAACGATGTAACACTTGAAATGTCTTTATGATTTGCTAAATGCAATCTACTGATAATCATCTCCTAACAATTAAAAACATTAGCGCAATCCAGGATTGGTGTCCATAAGATATCCTATTAATTTTAATCACTTAAACTAAAATGCATAATCGAGGTAGAAATATCTCGTGTTAAACCGTGACATATGACTGAAACTTAAGAATTAATTATTTAACGCATATCACATGTTATACACTTTCACATTTAAATGGTAAACATCAAATGTTGAATTCAATTCATATTTGTAGTACGTTCTTTCGATTTCATACTACTCATTTTCACAGTTACTCGCCTCAAGTGACTTTCCCGATGTTCGCCTCACTTTTACCCACCTCAACCCCACAGTTATTCGCCTCGTCTTTACACTCATTGTCCAAACCCACTGTTGCTCCTTTACACTCCTCAAACTTCTGTTTGCACTTCCGAAACATGCTGTTACTCGACTCGCGTACACACACCTCTTACACATTGTTACTTGCCTCGTTTTACCTATCCCGCATCAATTCAAATTCACAGTTACTCATCTCGCTTTTACACCGCTCAAAACAAATGTTACTCGCCTCGCTTTTACACCCCTCAAATCCAGTGTTACTCGCCTCGCTTTTACACACAACAAACCAAATTTTATTGGCCTACATGTAGCTTTTCCACGCCGCAAATCCAATTTTACTCCCTATAATCTGATGTTTATTGCCTCGCTTAAACACTTCTCAATCCAAATGCAACTTGCAACGCTTTTACTCCCTTAAATCCAAGGCTACATGCCTAGCCTTTATACCCCTCAAATCCAATGTTATTTGCCTCTTTTGTAAGCTTTACATGCACACTTTTACTTGCCCCGCTTTTAGGCCCTACACTCCTCGAACCCCACTATTACTCTCCACACTATCTCACTAAAACACACACATTTAATAGCCTTTATACTTACTCCCCAAACTCTAATACTTGCCTCGCTATAACTCTCTTCAAGCGCAGTCTTACTAGCCTCGCTTTTACATTCCTCAAACCTTCTGTTTCTTGCCTTGCTGTAAATCCCCTCAAACCCAATTTAACTCTCCTCGTTTTTACACCACTCAAACCCACTGTTACACGCCTCGCTTTTACACGGGTACTCTCTATTATTAGCAATATATAACATGTAGAAGAGTATATTTTTACATATTAACTCAAGAGATTCTGCCAGAGACTTTAATATAATTGTGAACATGATTTTTAAATTAAATTGGCGACTTCTTTACTGCTTGCTTACTTTCGTCATCGCATGTTGAATATGAACAGCGTTCGTATTAGAATTGGATTAACGTTAAGAACAAGACGCAGAATGCAATATTTCTATGCAAAAAGAACAATGCGATTTCCACATGCAACAAACAAATTTAGGCGCAAACCAAACAATACCAATAGTAACTTTCAAACAATTTAACAAATTATTATCTGGACAGTGCAAAAAATGCAATAACTGATTAGCGGGCTAAAAAGTCTGCCATGGATTAAGTCATAAACAAGGACAGTAAAGAGTGTATGTACTTTAACAATACAACAAAACACATTTTCAGGAAAGAGTAGACAAAACTGGCCTCAGATATACACAAAGTTATATAAAGCACAGAAAAAATTTATCTTATAACAGAAAATGATCATAATAATAGTTAAATAAATGGAAACAAAAGAGACAAAAGGAGTTGATATAAATTATAGATCGGATCACTCGATTAAAGTTATGTGAAGATGTTATCTTTCAAATGACTGAATTTAATTTAGGTAGAGAGAATAAAAACCATCGCTACAGTTTTCAATTAATTTACTTCTCTGTTATAAGCCATTTGAAGCCCCAAAGAACAGCATAGGTCTGAACTATGTAAAAGTGCAAGTAATGTGGTTCTACGCTTCATGTACTTATGCTTAACTGTGATCCAGTCAATTAAAAAAAAACAAGATGGCATGGTTCTGCTTAAGAGTTGTTTTAAGAAGAGAAGAACAGATTAGCATGCTTCTGTCTGTAAAAGGCCTTAAATTTTAAAACTATGTTTACTCACAAAATAACTATTTCTATCATTACAGCCATTAAAAGACAAACCATGTAAGCAACATTAAAATACCCCAAGTATATTTTTTTCTCAAAAAAAAGAAGACACTAGCAGAAAATGCCATTAAGAAAACATACCCAAAACACAACAGGATATATTTATGATTATCAAGCAAGCATACAAAATGATACCTCATACAATTTATTTCTTTCTTTACATAAAAGTTTTAAACATTTTCTTTAAAAAATGTACTTAAAGGCAGGCAAATCCAAGCATGCAATGAAAGAAATTTAACTTTCTGTTGCATGATAGAGCAGATACAACATGTTGGGGATGGTAAATGAATTTAAGCTTTGTAATATAAAATACAAATAAGGTAAAATAATAATATGTTAATAATTAATGGACTAAAAAGCAGACAAAAATATTCAGGTAAATTGAAGGGCTTTAAAATCTTTTTACAACCAAGATACTATGCACTAAGGAATATTGAAGTACCTTGTCCTTTAAAAATCAACTAAAGAGCAGAAACAACACATTAGACTTAAAACTCTAAAATTGTCTAGATGTATATTGTAATCCTAAAAAACAGACGAAACAAGACATGTTAAATAATTGAGCTACACAATTTTTATTTTAAAAAAAACCACACACTCAAAAATGCTGAAAAAACTAGCTAGATACATTGAGGACTTTACAATTTAATATAGTTAAATGCCATTTAACAGACAATATTAGCCAGGTTTCTTTAAGGGCTATAAAGTTTATATTTAAAAATGCACTAAAAAGCAGAAAACTAAACGTGTGAATTAAAGAGCTATAAATGCATGTAAATATATTACTAAATCAGACAAAACAATCCAGGTTCATTTAGGTCTCTACAATGTAGTATATATTTTTTAAACAAAATCTAAAAATGTTGCCAAAATTAGCCATGTACATTAGAGGCTATATAATTAAATTTATATTTCAAAAAAGCACTAAAAAGCATACTAAGTTTAAAAACTAACTGACAATAATTTTACTGAACCGGAGTAAGACCATGCAATTTTCTTTATTAAATCGTATTGTGTGTGTTTAAAAAGAAAATTGCACAAACTGTATGTACAATAGTTGATTTTATAGTTATTCAACTACAGAAAGTATACATATTTCCCTCAAAATGTGCATTTTTGCGTTAATTGTATCCTAGCTTTTTTGTGAAGTCAGACGGTTGTCTGCTATCTAGTGCTAACCTAGTGTAGCAACCAATAAAGCGATGTCGCAGTTGTTCTGTGAGACCCTTTTCAGGGAAAAGAACCGAGTGTTCCGTTTTTTAACAGTTTATCTTGCAACAATAATGTGTATCTTGCAATCATACGTAGTAGCAGGCATTAAAATGCAATTGCAGCTGTTTGGCGAGGTCTCGTTTAACAAAAGAAACCAAGTATGCCGATGTTAGCTATACAGTTATAATTACAGATGTAAAAGACAACAGGGACGAAATCAAAGTAGCAGAATTATACAGTCTAGTTCCCATCAGAGTTACGGTTCGTTGAAATAGTTATGTAATTAATCGAGTGTTTAAACAGAATGTTTAGTCCACAGTATAGCTATCTTCCTATTTGCAGGACATGCTCCCTACGGCGCCCTGGAGGTCTCGCATTCGTGCTCTTTCTTGTAATACCTATGGGGTGACGTCTCAGCTTTAAGAAGCGATCGTATTTTTAAAACTGAAATGAGTAGTTCATTTTATCTGTTTCAAATCCCGATGCAGGTGCTTACTGTTAGTTGACTCACTTTGGCGGGATATTTTTATTTACACTGTTTGTTTGATAGAAAAGCCTTCAGGAAGTGCGAGGTTGGAGTGCTCCACAAACCAGGTTTAAGCACCACAGTCGGTCCTTTTGCCGACTGACCGTCCCAAGGCGGTAACTGCTGTTTTTTTTTCTTTTGTGTATTATGTCTCGTCTTTGTGTTTTTGTCACATTTACATTTAACCTATTTGCCTTTTGTCTAGAGGTAGATTAGATTTAAATATCCGTGGTAATTTTGATAGGACCTTTTTCTTATTTAGCTAAGACCATATTGTTACATATAGATAGTTTCCACATCAGTGAAAATCCCTTATCTTGGCAGCCATATTTGATGGTAACTTCAAGGGATTTTCATATGAATTGAATAGAAGGTTTTTTTTTTCTTGTAATTTCTTTATTTGTGGTCCGAAAATTAAAAGCTATACACCATTGGAAAGCTCTTGAAATTCATATTTTTAGAATTCAATATTATTACAATTGATAAATGCACACAGAATTAATACACATAAATAAATAAAACTATTGGCTCATACTTAAAACAAAATGAACAGTATATCATTTTCGGTTGTATTTCTTTAACCCTTTAAACTATCAAAATATAGTTTTGATATTCAAAATACTTTATAAAAGCTGTTAAATTTGATATAAAATTCAGTAAAATAGACTGAAAAATAAAAACACAGTGGTGAGTTTAATACAGCACATATATCCCGATTTCGGCCTGCATTAGCTTCTGCCCACAAAGATGGCTGCCTTAAACTGTCTTATCAGTGTCGATGACAGCACACGGAAACTATCTATATACTAAAGTTTTCAGTTTCTTTTGTTGCGTCTTCTTAAGAAACACTACATAAACATTTTGTTGCGTGTTGAAAAGATCTCCGCTAAGGCGGATGTCGGTGACTTCGAACCATTTCAATGTCGTACTACGATTATTTGTTTGAAACATATAGACGATGCGTATAATCACGTCAGTGAATTTTCATCAACATCGACTTGGGGCTTTCCCTTAAATATTCAATAAGCGTTTGCGGAAATAAGATGGATGCTATATTTCACGAAAAAGTAAACTTTTGTAGAAATTGTCACTAGAAATTGTCACAATGGCATACTTTGTTAAGCTTTTTCACTTATTATTGCCCTTTTAAACAATCACAGTACATACATTCATTCTGGTTTTATTTATGACAAGGCAAAGTCCCATAAACATTTCAGTTGTTTACTCATTCGGAGACGAAGCATTACCGTCCACAGTCTGTAAACTACTACTGTATATTTCTTTTTGACAATCGTCATACTTCGACCATTAGATACGTATCATTTTCCGTTTATATATTTCATCATAGTTGCAAAAAATGCTGAAGAGTCTTGAGATTGAGAATTCCCATAACCCTGGGTCGGGAACTGAACCCAACACTCCTGCTTTAGAGTCAGGTGCTCTACAAACTGAGCTACTTTGTCATACATACAGCTTAAGGGAGAGCATATTAACTACAATGTACTAAGTTTATGGTTTTAGTTATGGCATATATATTTGGAAATAATCGACATTTCAGGTGATATATTTCACGATTTATACAGTCTTACAATGAAGCTAATGTTATAAACAGCCTTTACTTTAACTTACATATAAGTTTATGCAGCAATAGATAGTTTCCATGTGATGTCATTGACACTGAAAAGACAGTTTAAGTCAGCCGTCTTTGTGGGCAGAAGCTAATGTATTGTATTATAAAAATATGAATTTCAAGAGCTTTCCAATGGTGTAAAGCTTTTAATTTTTGGACCACAAATGAAGAAATTACAAGAAAATAAAATTTACCCTTCTATACAATTCATATGAAAATCCCTTGAAGTTACCATCAAAGATGGCTGCCAATATAAGGATTTTCACTGATGTGGAAACTATCTATAGCGCAAACATTCTCTAGAACTGGAGTAATATTACATGTATAAGATATAGGCAAACTGTTGGACACCACCTTTAAAACCTAAAATAAGAAGGCAAATATACCACCCGACTGATACACAACAACAGTTTCTTCAAACAGCTTCTGTGGTCAGTGATGTACCTGAGAGATTTACAAGTTAAAATGAACAGACATTTCTTTTATCAGCTACATGTAGCTGGATTTGCCTTTGTTTGCAGGCAGGTCTTTGATTTCTGTATTGGTTCTATTCTATAGCAAGAAGGGGCGCTTTGTGCCCAGCACTGTTTGAATGCCCTGCTCCAAGGCCCCTACTTCACTGCCGTTGATCTGGCAGAAATTGCCATGCAGTTGGACGAGAAAGAACGTGAACAGATGGCAGAGGCAGGAACACACACAGAAAGTTATCAACAGTTTTTGCAAGTGCGTATGAAAATGTTGCTTAGCCTCAATAATCTTGATTTGACTCAGTATTGTTTTTTTCACTGGTATATTGCACCCTATGGAATGAGTCATAAAAGACTGACTAGAGTAATGCTAATTAATAAAAAAACCCATCCATCATCATCATCGACAGCAGCAGCAGCAGCAGCAGCATCATATCTCATCTTTTCAACACTGATTAAATAATTCTACTCTCTAGGATGTCTAGAAAAATAAATGCTTTTAGTAATGACTGTTTTTTATTTTTTGTTCTGGATAATTCCTCCCATTGTGCCTTATCATTATCTTTGCTGTTAAACTATTTTTTGCCCTATTTGGCAATGTTACAAGGAACTGACATTATTTCAAAACTGAAAATTCAATATGATCATTGACCACACAGGTGACCAACTCTTCTTGAGAATTTTACTGAGATGTTGTTGAAGTTGTTTTTTTACCCCACCGATTATGAATAACATAATCTATAAAAGTAGATTCTTTATAATCATTGATAAAGCCCTTTGTCAGCAAATTCAAAAGGTGTTATTTATGTGTGGTTAATATTGCTCATTCTTTGGGACTTTAATCATATACAGCCAACTGAGCAAATAACCAGATGTGAAGAGATAAGATAACTATAGTGTATTTACTGCACTATTCAACTTCAGCAACCTTCCAACAACTATGATGACAGTGGATTCTTCTCTGTTCAAGTCATTGAGACAGCATTGCGCGTGTGGGGTCTAGAACTATTGCCATACAATTCTCAGAATGAGCTGTGTAGAAGAGCTCGGGAAGATCCCAGGTAAGAATATCAATAACTAAATTTAATAAGTAGGGATGTAAATCGAATCCCAAAATGATATTTGAATATTCGTTACATATATTCGAATCATATTCGAATATTTGAAACGAATTTATATCATAGTGGCACATAACACGGTAAATTTCCATTACGTTCAATGTGTTTATTCATTGTAAAATGTTTATTTCTGGCCATAATTTACATTGCTAGCCTTACTTATTGCAGAGGCGGCAGTAGATTTATGATTTTAGCATAGCATTTAATTTTAAAACGATTACTTTTTTGAAATACAAACGGCAATATTATCAATCCGCCATTATCCTGTTTATAGTGAAGGACCAGACGGGGTGTTTCTTTACTCGGTCAGCGGTAATTTGAAAGAAAATACTGTCAATGAAAAATGCCAATAAATGTTTAAACAATGTTATTGTTACTTAACAATTATTATTATTATTATTATTGTTATTATTATTATTATTATTAACATGGAAACTCTTACAAAAAACTATACAGTAACCAATCAATGTTAAGATGACCTGCAAAGTCCCGTATAATATATATACATTATTAATTAGTCACCTTAAACTTGGGTGTCTTCTTTGTTACGTTTTGTACTTTGTGCAATAACCTTTACAATTTAGAGACATTTTGGGTACTTAATTACTTATTTGTATTAACATATGACCTATTATAAGAGACACTTAAGCTCCTTTTAATGTTAACATATCGATTTAATTAGACCAAATCATAATTTTATTAGATGAAACTGTAGAACACATGCAAAATAGCTAACAATTTTAATATTTTACTCTACTTACCGCAAACAATGTATAACAACAAACAATCAATTATGTTTTGTGAACTAATCTTATAAAATACATTAATGATTAAAGGAGGCATTTTCAAAAGGACAAAATGCGGGTGATACTAGATCGATTCTAAGACAATTAGGCAAAACCCCTAAGGTTTTATGAAGGGAAATCTCCAAGTGTACAGCCAATTAACGGTCTTGATTGGTTGGTGGTCAGATTGATATTTAATTGTGATTGGCTGATATCGCTAAGGGTGTTAATCCGAAGCCATAACATATCAATTAGGGATATTTAGTTATCAATACACAAGTGACAATTACCAACCTGCTCGCCATATGCCTATGGGTGAAAGGTGAAGGTAAACAAAACCATTTGATGACGACAATTACTGTGATTGGCTAGTGTCAAAATTACCTGACTGTTGATAAACTGATAAAGTACCAACCAATATATATATATATATAAAGAATGATTAGAATTGTGACCTCGTGAGTTTTAAGTGTGTTAAGTAAACCTATGACGAACAAATAATAAGTCTGTAGATTTACATTTTTGTTATATGGAGAGAACGAAGCAAAAACACAGAACTGAAAATCACTGTGACAAAAAATAACAAGTATGAAGTAGAGTGACAAAACCATAAAGTGATTGCAATTAAAGTTTGTTTGACAGTGATCTAGTTGTGTTTTCCAAAAACAAAAGAAGTTCTGGTACACTGTTATCAATAAGTATAGCCTTATATATTGTATTTATTACACACTATCCACACTATACACACTACCTGGGTAGAGTCAGTGTTACGTAATTGCTGTAGCTAATTGCTGCAGCATTGAACTTACATGTGTGTTTATTGTACTTTGGCAACTGTTTCCACAGCTGTATGGTGATGTGACTGGGTCTAAGTGGGAGAGGGGGCAGAGAAGGGGCTGTGCGCGTTAGGATGATTTCATGCTGTTAACCAGATAGCAATTCGTTAGCAGGAGACATGACCCACCCCCTATATCTTAGAGCGAGCTTAAGAAATGTCTTTTCAATTTTCCTTCAAACTTAACAAAAGTGAAATAAAAATGATAAAATATTCAAATCCCCAAAACTCTATTTGAATGGCGACTTGATATTCGAGTATTTGAATTTGAATATTCGTTAACATCCCTATTTATAAGTGATAGTGTACCATTCATTTTTATTAAATCTTTCTCCATTTGGAGCAAAGTAAGTAGAAGTATAGGCATAGGGTATAGGAGATCTGGGGTTTAAACATAGGGTAGAGGTATAGGGTGTAGGAGATCTGGGGTTCAAACACAAGGTAGAGGTATATGGTGTAGGATATTTGGGGATCAAACACTAGGTAGAGGTATAGGGTGTATGAGATCTGGGCTTCCAACACTGGGTAGAGGTATAGAGTGTAGGAGATCTGGGTTTCAAACACTAGGTAGAGGTATAGGGTGTATGAGATCTGGGGTTCAGGCACTGTTAAGGTATAGAGTGTAGGAGATCTAGGGTTTAGACACTGGGTAGAGGTATAGGGTGTAGGAGATCTGGGGTTCAAACACAGGGTTGAGGTATAGGGTGTAGGAGATCTGGGGTTCAAACACAGGGTTGAGGTATAGGGTGTAGGAGATCTGGGATTCAGACACAGGGTAGAGATATAGGGTGTAGGAGATCTGGATCTGGGGTTCAAACAATGGATAGAGGTATAGGATGTAGGAGATTTGGGGCTCAGACACTGGGTAGAGATAAGGGGTGTAGGAGATCTGGGGTTCAAACAGTCGGTAGAAGTATAGGGTGTAGGAGATCTGGGGTTCAAACAGTCGGTAGAAGTATAGGGTGTAGGAGATCTGGGGTTCAAACAGTCGGTAGAAGTATAGGGTGTAGGAGATCTGGGGTTCAAACAGTCGGTAGAAGTATAGAGTGTAGGAGATCTGGGGTTCAAACAGTCGGTAGAAGTATAGGGTGTAGGAGATCTGGATCTGGGGATCAAATAATGGTTAGAGGTATAAGATGTAGGAGATTTAGCGGCTCAGACACTGGGTAGAGATAAAGGGTGTAGGAGATCTGGGGTTCAAACAGTCGGTAGAAGTACAGGGTGTAGGAGATCTGGGGTTCAAACAGTCGGTAGAAGTATAGGGTGTAGGAGATCTGGGGTTTAGACAGTCGGTAGAAGTATAGGGTGTAGGAGATCTGGGGTTCATACAGTCGGTAGAAGTATAGAGTGTAGGAGATCTGGGGTTCAAACCGTCGGTAGAAGTATAGAGTGTAGGAGATCTGGGGTTCAGACAGTCGGTAGAAGTATAGGGTGTAGGAGATCTGGGGTTCGAACAGTCGGTAGAAGTATAGGGTGTAGGAGATCTGGGGTTTAAACAGTCGGTAGAAGTATAGAGTGTAGGAGATCTGGGGTTCAAACAGTCGGTAGAAGTATAGGGTGTAGGAGATCTGGGGTTCAAACAGTTGGTAGAAGTATAGGGTGTAGAAGATCTGGGGTTCAGACAGTCGGTAGAAGTATAGGGTGTAGGAGATCTGGGGTTCAAACAATCGGTAGAAGTATAGGGTGTAGGAGATCTGGGGTTCAGACACTGGGTAGAGGTATAGAGTGTAGGAGATCTGGGGTTCCAACACTGGGTTGAGGTATAGGGTGTAGAAGATCTGGGGTTCAGACACAGGATGGAGGTATAGGGTGTAGGAGAACTGGGGCTCAAATACTAAAATATGACTGAAAAAGCCACTTAAGAAATTGCTCAGAATAGACCTGTTTTCTAATTAAGTTTATATTAACTCCATAGACATATATCATTTCTGTAAGTTTATACACAGTGTGATTCTAAAAATAAAAATGGTATTTTTTTGTAACATTTCAAATATAAAATGTTTATGAAATCTAGAAAAAACAACCCACACTCAATCAGAGCCATACAAATACAACAGCAGCCTTGGAGAGGCTTGGGATATCTTCACATTTTCTTAAGTTCTATGCACTTATAACAAGTCTTGTTTCAGATTATTCATAAATATGGAATTTTTGTCTGCATTGAAAAAGTTTCTGCTTAAAGATAACTTCTCTGATTGTTTTTCTAAGTGAGTGTATCCTTTATTATGATATGCTTGATTTCTGTTTCTGTATGTCCACTTCAGAGATATGAGATCGTACATCTGTAACTTTGGAGAGCATTGGTTGACAGTGAGGAAAATTGGGAACCAGTGGTTCAACCTGAACTCGTTGCTTACAGGTCCAGAACTGTTGTCAGATACATACCTGAGCCTGTTTCTCACACAGTTACAGCAAGATGGTACGTGAGTCAGTAAGAGCCTCATTTTATCCACTGACATAAAAATAGAAGTTTGCCAATGGCCGAGCAGGTTGAGTTGCTTATTTGTAACAACTCATTTCTTGCATGTGTGGTTTCAAGTTCCAGTTTGGGAGAGAATCTTCAGCTGGGAAAGCTTGTTTCTGCAATACATTTAAAAAGACAAACAAAACTAGCACACTGCAAGTATGCTGGAAGACCTTACATTAAAGTTTTCCCACCAACTGGGACCAGAATCCACACACTGACAGGCTAAGAAGTTATAAATTTGCGATGCTTACTTCTTGGCTATGGGTGCTCTACAAACTACATTTTAGTGGTTCCACTATGTTTAATTTTTTTAAGTTCACTGCAAATAGGAGCACTGAATAGACGATTCTACAATTCACAAGATCAGTAACAGGTTAAGAAATATACCCATTTTTGTACCCTTAAATGCACCAATTTTTTTCCCACTGTTTTCCATGTGTGGATTGAAATGAATGTCCTCTATCATGTTAGTGTTGCCATAGTGATCAAGTTAAAGTTTTATCCTAAGTTCATATTTCAATAAATAGAGTTATGAAGTAAACCACATATAGCTTTCTAGTAGTCATACCTACTGATAACATTTAATAGTTTCAGGTTTAATTAGTGTGGTAATAAGGTGCTCTTTTAATTTTAAATATATGAGGGCTGTTCAAGGAATTTGTGTTTTAATGGCCATATTGATTATATGAGTTTATTTAGTATGAAATAAATATTTATTTTATAAACTTTTAAACAAAATAAATATTTTTAAGATTTTTGTTTGTACATAATGGATTTTATATTATTTAGTTACAAAGGTAACACTTTGTATTGGTGCACACAGTATATTAGTTATTTGACAATTTACAAATTATAAACTTCTCTTATTTCAGGTTATTCCCTTTTTATTGTGGTAGGAGACATGAGCGAATGTGAGGCCGACCAGTTACTCAGGCTCTGTCCAGCTGTTCAGCCAATCAAACCACAGCTTATCACTGAGAGTGGTCCACGCAAGAGACCTGCAGGTGCTCAGGGTGGAGAACAGAATGATGAAGGGCTGGACAAGGCTCTGGCACAGAGTAAACAGATCAATGAAGCAGATGATGTGTCACTGCAGAGAGTCCTGCAGATGAGTATGGAAGGTGAGGGGTATGAAGAATCTTACAGTTGTCAGACTTTGGTGAACAGTCACCTTCTAATTAATATTTCATGTCGTGGTTTATATGTACAAGGAATTGTGTGCTCATTTTTTTGTCTTGTCATTTTGGTCTTATATTCCTCACTGTCCAAAACCACTTAGAGTAGCATCACCTGGTTCTACCACTTCCTTGTTGTTTCAAAGCTAGATGTTTTTTATCATTTGTGTAATGTTGTAAGATGGCATGTAACCACTTATTTGAATCAAAAATAATAATTAAAAAAAAATTTTTTTGATTGTTGCAGGTTTTATAGAAGAATCTGTTGGTAGAATAGAAAGTGCCTGTGCTAACTGTGATCCAGAGACCGCCAGCACCTCAGCCAACCAAAATCCATCCTCAGAAAGAGTCTACACACTGAACTCTTCAGCTCCAGAAGGAGCAAACAGTGCTGACAGTAAGGAAATTGATGCAGATGAAATGAGAAAGAGACGTTTGGCATTTCTTGAAAAAGTTGATAAAAGTGGAACGCACATTGACAATAATGGTAATGAAACAATTGAGACTGTGAAACAGCCAGGAGAAACTGTGATAAAATGCAGTAAAACGGAAGGTAAGTTTCTAGAATGTGATCATGAACCATTACCGTCCCTTTATTGAATGTATCTTATCTAATAACCTTTTGATGTGACAGTTAAATATACAAGAAAACTTGGCTAAGCATTGATAATAATTTATCCCCACAGATGGCAAAATAGCAGTCTCAAAGTCTGGGCTTTTATCTGTAACCAGCATTAGACTCAGCATTTGTTTCTATGATTTATAACATGCACTGTGTTATGCAAAATAAGCTTTGCTGGCAGAAAATCAGTATTTTTTTCTCATTATTTTGGGAAAATGGCCATGTCACACAGAACTGGGAATTTTTTGCATCATTTTAGACAAAATTGGGAAAAACTCAAACTGTATTATATATATATATCTCATATAAGAGAGAAAAAATTGGTTCATTCAACCCCTTTTATATTTCCGTTGCTTTTATTTGCTGCTTAGACAGGATGTTGTCTATCTTGTTGCACATTGTTTCTTGTGTTTTAACTTTTTTCTATAATATTTAGAGTTATGTAACAGTGTGAGATCTGCTCTTCAGAAAGATGTACTGATTAATGGAATATGCAATAAAAATATTTTGCCAGAGAAGTGTACCAGTCTGAAAATGCTTTGTCATTTACTGTCTCCTTTGTTTCATTCGGACTTGCTATTTTCGACTCCAAATACTTGGTAAAAATGGCACTATTTTCTTTTCGTTCTTTGAATTGGGATTTTCTCTTTGAAATTGGGAAAGAAAAAAAATTGTTGTGATTTGGAAATAGTCGAATATTAGTCATCCTAAAGGCAAAAAAAACCTGGAAAACATTATTTCTAAGTAAGCTTATGTGAGTTAAAATGTTGACTAAAAAAGAGTTGCTGAGAATTTTTATGGTCTTTTCTGTCAGCCATTTTGTTGAATGATGATGCCATATTTAGCCATTGATGTTGCATGATTCAAGGTGTTGAGTAAGTCTTATTGTGCTTTTTGATGCCTCACCCATGTCTAGCATGATCAGGGTCTGCAGTGTTTACCCAGCCATTGAAACACTTTTAACTGACCTTTGTAATCTCCAGGTTGTATCCTGCAAATGACAAATAAAATCTTACAATAAGAACTGTTGGCTTCATGTACAGGAGGACCGATGCTCAAACCAATTCAATAGCATAGAAAAATAAAATTGTTTTATTGCTTATGTTTAAACAAGTTTAAGAGTAGTTCCAGAACTGGTTTGCCTGGTGTCAGAATAATGCTTATGTGTGTCTTATCATACCAGACATGCTATACTAGGTGAAGGAAGCACTATATCTTCTTCCAGTGGACACCGTATCTGGATAACTGAAAGATTGTGTATGTTGGGACCACAAACTAACCAAACAACAGACAAAAGAGATACATGTACAGGATATAAAGATGTGAAACCTGTGGTAGAATATGACTGTCAAAGATCATGTGTGCATGGCATGCCATCACATAGCAGGCAGTGCCGTATATCTGTTTAAATTGAAACCTAAAAAATACAATTCAGAAACACTTAAGTAGGAGAGATACTGTCCAGATAATGCACTATATTCCTTGTCTTAGTTTTTATTATAAACTGTTGTGTGGATGTAATCAGATCAGTTTTATCAAAGTTACACCAGCAGTGGTTTCTATTTCTACACCTTGTAAGTTAAAAACAGACTCCACATATCAATATAAAATCAGCTGTTTTGGTACAGTCCATTATTGTTTTTACTATTTTATTTACAGAAAACGAGTTGACAGATGAGGAGATGTTGCAGCAGGCTATAGCCCTCTCCATGAGTCCGGAGTAACTATAACAGATATAAGACGTCCCTGCTCCATCCATGTCATGTTGTTCCTTTGTGTACATTTTGTAATGGCATTCCTCATCCTGCTATATTTGTAATAATCAGTACATATTTCTCAACTACATGCCAAGGTTACTTACCATATTGCTAGGACCTCAGCTGCAAGACACCTCACAGTACTCGATTTGCCTTCACCAGATTTTGCTTATGGGGCTATGAGTTAACTCCCTTTATGTGACACTACTCATTTAAGAGCCAATTCTTAAAAGAAAATCAGTACATGTAAATGATATCTAAACAAAACAATTTACAATTCATTTTTTTGTTAAAAATGTTTATGTTATTTATATTAAATATAAATTTTTATAAAATATTTATGCTAAACTCAAGTGATCAGACAGTATTAAAGTTTGTTTTTACAATATTCACAGTTACTTATTTATACTATTTTTAAGTGTACAAATCATATCAAAATGCCATGATCATGTTGATTTTCTGGATGAAAAAGAATCATTTGTTTATACTCAGAATGCTGTTTAGTTATATAAGATGCTTCTGAAAAATATAATATTTTATTTACTGTCTGAAGCTTGGTGAACTGATCAGTTGACTGCAAGATAGTGAGTCATTTATTTGTAAGCAACCCATACCAGTTAACTTAGTTGCTTGCTTGCTGACAAGAGAAATTGCAAATGTAATGTCTTTTTTGTAAGAACCTTAGTGTTGATTCTTTTGGTCATTTTTCTCTTGATATAATTGTGCCTTTCATCTTTTATTTTGAGCATTTTAATTATTCTTTATCAATTACAATTATAGAAATTTATCGCCAGGATTTATTACCACTGTTTTTATGACAGAAAATTGTTGGCTGAAATGTTGTTTTTTTGTGACACTAAATGCAACAAACATTTGAGACTGTCTCTCATTGGATCTAGTTAAAGTAATTCCTTATCTGAATACCTGTATGCTCACTAAATGCAATAGCATAGTTGATTGTCTAGATAAAAATGGCATATATCAGTTCATTAAATTGCAAAATTTAACTCAAAACCTTGACAATTTTTCTTGTTTATTATGGACTGTAATAAAAATAAAGTGTAACCTGTTTTCAATAGAAGTTTTATACTGTGATGTACATGAAATGAACAACATGAATGAACAACATGGTGCAGGAATATCACTTACTGAGTTGAGGGGTATACCGGGAGAGAAAACCGTTATTAAAATGAGAGTTTCACTGGCACTGCATTGTATATGACGCCTAGATAATTGGCATGTCCTGCGCGGGGCCACACCGTCTTCTGCAGTTTGCATTCGGAGTAACCTTAGATTCAGATCACAGGGGTATAGTGTTGACCAAATAAGCAGAGCATTTATCATAGATGGTCTGCCAATGAACTAAAAATTGGGAATACATTTTAAACTTAATGTATTGTGGTCATATACAAGTAGTTAGACCTATTTAGACCTATTTTTAAGTAAGATGCACACAGATGCAAAGTATTGTATATTTAATGTAATTGTTTCTGTAATTCAATTCAATCGAAAAAAGTGACCATTTACATACCTTTAATTGCTTACAAGTAGGGATGTTAACGAATATTCAAATATCAAGTCGCTATTCGCTATTTTTATTAAATTTTAGGGAAAATTGAAAAGACATTTCTTTAGTTCATCGTATTGTCTCCCAACGACTTAAGATGCTGGCGATATGTGATTGCACTCGCTCTAAGATAGAGGGGGTGGACCATGTCTCCAGATAACGAATTGCCATTTGGTTAACAGCATGAAATCACCTAACCGCGCACAGCCCCTTCTCTGCCCCCTCTCCCACTTAGATCCAGTCACATAACCATACAGCTGTGGAAACAGTTGCCAAAGTACAAAAAACACATGTGTCAGTTCAATGCTGCGGCAATAAGCTACAGCAATTACGTAACACTGACTGTACCCAGCTTCAATCGGGATAGTGTGTAATAAATTCATTAATAAGGCTATACTTATTGCTTACAGTCTACTAGAACTTCTTTTATTTTTGGAAAGCACAACTAGATCACTGTCAAACAAACTTTAATTGCAATTACTTTCTGTTTTTGTCACTCTGCTTCATACTTGTTATTTTATTCCTATACAATACCGCGACATCTGTTTTTTTTTTGTCATCGCGATTTTCTGTTCTGTGTTTTTGCTACATTCTCTCCGAATAACAAAAATTGTTAATCTACAGACTTTTTATTTGTTCAACACACTGAAAACTCACGAGCTTACAATCAACAGTCAGGTAAGTTGGACACTAGCCAATCACAATAATTGTCGTCATCAAACGGTTTTGTTTAACCTCCCCTTTCACCCAAAGGCATATGGCGAGCAGGTTCGTAGTTGTCACTTGTGTATTCGTAACTCAATGTCCCTAATTGACATGTTATGGCTTCGGATTAACACCCTCAGCTAATCACAATTAAATATCAATCCGACCACCAACCAGTCATGACCGTTAATTGGCTGTACACTTGAACAATTTCCCTTCATAAAACCTTCCTGGTTTTGCCTTATTGTCTTACATTTTATCCAGTATCACCCGCATTTTGTCCTTTTGAAAATGCCTCCTTTAATCATTAATGTATTTTATTAGATAAGTTCACAAAACATAATTGATTCTTTGTTGTTATACATTGTTTGCAGTTAATAGTTTAAAATAAAATTATGAGCTATTTTGCATGTGTTCTACAGTTTCATCTAATAAAATTATGAAATGGTTTTATTTAACCGATATGTTAACATTAAACGGAGCATAAGTAGCTCTTTTAATATGTCATATGTTAATACAAATAAGTTATTACGATAAGTACCCAAAATGTCTTTAAATTGTAAAGGTTATTGCACGAAGTACAACACGTAACAAAAAGACACCCCAAGTTTAAGGTGACTAATTAATAATGTAATAATTATACGGGACTTTGCAGGTCATCTTAATATTGATTCGTTACTGTATAGTTATTTGTAAGAGTTTCAATGTTAATAATAATAATAATAATAATTGTTCAGTAACAATGACATTGTTCACGCATTTACTGGCATTCTTCATCGACAGTATTCTCTTGCAAATTTGTTCTGAATATTCGAATATGATTCGAATACACATTACAAATATTCAAATAACGTTTTGGGATTCGATTTACATCCCTACTTACAAGGTAAAATGTACACCCAAACAGCACTTTGATTGTATCATTTACTTGTCATTGTTATATATTGATATCGCAACCTTTCAATTTTACATTCTATAACAGTTTCTAAGTGTAACATTATGCCTGTTTATTAAGAAGTATTCTGGGAGACAGCTTCAGCTCAGTCTCAATTGAGAAATGTTTCTGCAGATGGTGCCAAAGGACGTCAGAGGTGTAGAATTAAAAAAAGCTGCATGATTGGAGTATTACATGTATTTTACAGGTGTTTATGCTCTGTGTTGTTTTTATGATCTTGTACCAGAAAAGGTTGATAAATCTTACTACTAACTTTGCAGTATTAGTGTTATTCAAGGATGCTTTGTGAAGTTTAATGGTATTTCACAAATATTTGTGCACTGTTCTGTTGTTTCTATGAATAAATAATTATCATATTCATAATGATTGTTTTATGTTTAAAAATAAATAAAATATTATCTAAAGGTGATGTAAAAATTTATGATTTCCAAAATTCAGAATTATTTTCGATTTCCATTATCAGAGTCATAATTGTGTTTTAAATGGGGCGCCCATGGCCATGCGGTTATAGTGGCCGAATTGTAACACCTCGGCCCCTCACAGCTTGGGTTTGAGTCCCGATCTGTGTGCAGAACTTTTATGTGTGGAAATTGTGTTATTGCAATGTAATAAAAAAAAAACAAAAAAAAAAAACAACAACAAAAATCCATAAAACTTGTGTTTCACAATGTATATTATTCTATTTTGTTAATTTAAAGGCCATGGACACACATGACTGGTGGATTAGACTCGTAAGCTTTTCATTTCTCAGTATCTTAGCATTCATAGTTTTCATTTTGGCCAGATGACGGGAATAGACCTCCTTATTTTTTTATTGTAGAATAATTGAGCCAATGTCCCCCCCCTCTCTCTCTCTCTACTACCCCCATGTATCAAGCATTGGAAAATAAGCTTATGGTATTTGAATTCCTTAAGACTTGCTTCTTGTTTTGATACAAAAAAAACACACACAAGAAAAACTAACTTTTTCAAAAATTTAATTGAAATACTGGTACAGTAGCACATGTACAGTTGACTGATGAATATATTATATATATTCACATATCATACGGATATATGTTAACAAAAACAGACTTTATGTTTATCCCAATGAATCAGTAATACAATTTATATACATATTACTAATAGGTTTTAATAAATAATCCCATTAAACCATCCATCAACAATTCTGATTAAAAAATAAGTGTTTACCCCGCCACTGTTCTGAGCCAATTGACTAAAGTCTGCCAATTTTGCTTGTACAAAAAACTGGCAGGTAGACCAGCGCCACTGTACATGACATTCAGCTAGTAAAACGAAAATAGTTCTCTTCTAATCCATATGCATTCAATAACAAAAAACAAAATGTCATTTTTGTTACCAATATTGTGTTTGATATAAACAAAAATATGCATGCATAAAAAACTTTACCTTTTTGTTGTGGTTTAGTTATATGCTTACGTGATTTTGGAAAACACAGTTGAAATGCCAGGGTAACGTTTGGCTCTTAATACATACATGATTAAAAAACATGAACACTTATTAACATTTTTTAGGTACACAATGCATACTACAAAATATATTATCTAAAGAATATTATAATATTCTCATATTCTAATATTCTTATGAATTATTGTTTTATTTTGTGTAATGTATTCAAATTTGCATCATAGTTATTGTTGACTCATAAGACTTTACAATAAATTGTTGATATTGTGCAATTAATTAGAATTGTATTAATAACTGAAATGCAATACAGAATATAACAAAATTGTTTTATATTCATAAGAATGAAATAACTGAAATGTAGTTTTATTTACACAATATAAATTATTTATTATATATTTACAATATGTCAGTAACTGTTCTGCAGAGCTACCAACATGCCTTCTATGTCAACAGGTCAAATGTGCACAAATGATTTTCAATGTAAGCTACAAAGCAAAACTCTGTTCAGCAATTATATTAATATATAAATTCAATCACTAAATTGTATGTACCAGTATATATTTATTAACCGCATTTACTGTTAACTTTGTCTCAGTCACTTTAATGGTGAAACCGATAGTTTGCCTGTATCAAGTACATGCAACAATATTTGACCCATGGTTGCGGTATATGTGCGTAATTTCAACAGAAACCAATACTTTAGTCTAATAAGCAAAGGCGATTTTGTACACTACTTCAATTGTAAGACAGAACAACTCTTCAAATATCACTCCATTTTTTCACACATTCCAAATCTATAAATAAGCACTTCCCTAGATAAATGGTAATAGATGATAACCTCACGATCACTTAATCAATTCTAACTGTATGAAATTACAATTTTTATGCGTCTGTTTATCAAAGAATTATGCTAACGACACCATGACACTTGCAAATTTTCACTCACCTGAGCACTTAGTGCTCAAGGTGAGTTTTGTGATACCTCTTCGTCCGATGTCCTTCATCAACATTTTAGCTTGTAAACATGCTAGAGGCCACATTTATAGACCAATGTTAACCAAACTTGGTCAGAATATTTGTCTGCATGAAATCTTGGATGAGTCCATTATTGGGTCACCTGGAGTCAAAAAGTAGTCACTAGGTCAAAATTTAGAAGAAGCTTGTGAACATTAATAGATGCTCCATTTATGGCCCAATCTTCACCAAACTTGATCAGAATGTTTGCCTGCAGCAAATCTTGGATAAATTTTAACTGGTTCTCTAGGGGTCAAAAGCTAGGTGACTAGGTCAAATCTTACGGAAAGCTTGTGAACACACTAGTGGCCACATTTACTGGTCAATCTTTATCAAACTTGGTCAAATTGTTTGCATGAAATCTTGGATGAGTATATTATTGGATCACAGTGGTGTCAAAAAGTAAGTCACCAGGTCAGATCTCAGAAAAAGCTTGTGAACGCACTAAGGACCACATTTATAGCTCAATCTTCACTAAACATGGCCAGGATGTTTGCCTGCAAGAAATCTTGGGTGAGTTTGTTAAAAGATCACTCTGGTGTCAACAACTAGGTCACTAGGTCAAATTTTAGAAAAACATTGTGAAAACACTTAGAGGCCACATTGATAGCCCAATCTTTACCAAACTTGGCCAGAATGTTTGCCTGTATAATATCTTACATATATTTTGAAGTGGGTCATGCTGATTCAGTAGGTTACTAGGTAAAATTCTAAAAAATGTTATCAGCCCAGTGGCCACACTATTTGTCCAATCTTCACCAAAGATGTCTAAAGTCAATAACTCTTAATTACTTGATGCCAGATATGAGCCTACTAAAAGCCTGTGCCCACAGGTGAGCGATTAAGGTCCATCATGGCCTTCTTGTTAGGATATGCAGAAGGTATTTACCTTTTTTGATAATAACATATAATTGGGAATTGCAAACGAAGTATCTTACGCAAATAGCATTATTGAAACACATACGAAGTTTGATAAGATAAAAATGTTCGTACAACGTTAAGTGAAACATGCCCAAGATTATTGTTGTTTGGTTGTTTCTTGACCCATAAACAGTATTGGAGCAGATATGGTGCTGCCTTCAGTGTGTATAGCATGCCATAAACACCTGGCATGATACCACACCCAGTCACATTATCCTGACACCGGGCCAACCAGTCGGGGAACTACCTTTATATTTGCTTGAATGCTAGCAAGGGAGCTATTCCACTATCACTTTTAACGACTTTAGTAAGTTGCGGCCCAGGATCAAACCCGGGGACTCCCATACAGAATGCGTTACCAGGTACAGTCCCAGATTCTTGCTAAAGCAGATGTATGTCAGAGAGGATTAACCGGACTGGTTATATAATGTGTTCTCACAGATCGTCAGATACCCACGGTATATTGTCTGTTGTCTTATCGAACTGAATAGAACAAGAATTGGCCAATCATAATATTGCTTACAAAATCCATACTCTTCAGCATGGAGACAAGAAGAATAACAATGGCTGCGCCCAATGCCACACTCGAAAGAAACAAGATTTTTCATACTGAAATCTTTATCGGATTATCAAGCGACCAATGAAATATCATTACCAAAATGGTGAAAAGTGAACTAAATATCGCTCGGCGGATGAATGGAGAGTTACGGAGTGGATCGGTCGTGGGTGTCTGATCATGTGGTTTTCTTAGTCTTAAAATAGATAACTCTGCTGCGTGGCTCAGATAAGAAATACATGTTTGAAATGACAATTGGTGTGTATGTCTTTATTTTTCTACGAGATGTAGGACATAAACAACATTTCGCAAATCATTCCAGGTAACATCAGTTGTTTTGGCTGTTTGAAGAAAAATAATATGATCTAAACTGTTGGACATAAGCTTAAAATAAAAAAAATGTTTCAAGGAATGTCAGAAAAAGCAACACAGTACTGTCGCAGACAAACATACAAATAACCGTACAGTGAAACTTAATCAAGACCACCATATAAACAAATTGGACACTATTACAGCCAGTTAGTGTAAAAGCAAATATTATGGCTTTACGAGCATATGAATTTCTTGTACATGTTATTAATGAACAAGGTGTCGTTACATAAAAGGGTACAACAAAATGGAAATGAGTACTTGAATATGGTACATTATTTATTATAGGGCATTTTATATTTAAAAAGTCTGTCAATATAAAAATCATATAAATTTAGTTGATATACGGGTATATATAAATAATATATATGTACGTAGAATGAACGAACTATTTATTCACTCTGTTCAATGAACAAAACCCTCAATAATTTACTCTGTGAGGGTGCAATAATAGCGAGTTGTGTTGATGATTATCAATACATTTAGAATAACAAGGGCTGCAAATGACAACCAATGTGACAATGATGCGATCCAGCTGCCCGAGGTCGGGACAGACTGTGGTGCAAAGCACTCCAGTTTGATTCATGGAATGTCTTAGACGATCAACAAGCTTATGGTAGAATGAGCCAAACTACTATGTAAAAAACTAACAAAGTTAGAGTGTTCCCAAAGGCTGAAAGTCTAGTTCATATAATGTGATTCTTTAGGCTTTGCTTGGCTCATAAGATGGGCGGGAGGAGGCGGTGCTTGCTGAGTTGGAATTGAGTCTGAAATAATAATAATAATATCAATTATAATAACAATAATAACAATAGAAAATGTTGTCAAATGACATTGACAATAATGGCAGTTGTCATTATGACAATCATAATGGACATAGATATATTCGATAACTGAGAATAAACTTACCCCTCTGAAAACGGTTTGGCTGCAATCTGCAAAAGAACAACAGGTGTGATAGTCAGTTGGAATTAAGATCATGTTGTTTACATACTTTGCAAGGTGAAAACAAATCATGGTGATTTCAAAGACTCAGCAAGGCAATATGCAATACCTAGAACAATGCAGGTACCGGTATACCCATTTACAACCTGGCGATAATGTGTAGGTAGATAAATATAAAAAAAACCATTAGGCTCTTGTTTATTTACTGTCCTTTATTTACTCTCCATTCAGTGCACAATCAGAACACAAACACCGACCGCAATAGCTCAGGTGGTAGAGCGTCGGCTTGCGGATCGGGAGGTCGTGGGTTCGATCCCCGGCCGGGTCATACCAAAGACTTTAAAGTTGGTAGTAGTGGCTTCCCTCCTAACGCTCGGGGCTGAGGGGACATCATTACGCCTGACTCGTCGGTGTCAGTATAATGGACCGGCCGGGTTCAGTCCCTGGGCACCTCATAAGTGCCCCTGTGCTATAATGATAGAAATGTCGCTGCGCAGTATCGGCAAAAATGCCGGCAAATCCCAATCCTCTCAGAACACAAACACGCACTTAAATTTATATATGCATTCCACAAAATGACAAAGTTTGGAGTGAAGGCTTGCAATAATGTTGAAGTTTAAGCTGGTATTTGTCTCTACATCCGTTTTCTGCGTATATATATATTTAAATAAAATAAATAATATTATGATTCTAAATGACATAAAAAATTGATATCTACAGCAAAATTATTTTTGGACATTCTAGAAGTTTTCTGCTGGTGCAATACCCAAGATAAAGTTATATTCCAAAACATGTGCAGACTCCACAACGTATAATGGTATCAATGACAACTTTTGAACATTTTTCATGTCTCTGAGCTCTGCATCTGTATATATCAATCTATGGTCCATACTTGAATAAAACTGAAGAGTGTTTTCAGGGACACTGACCTACACTGCACTCCTACACCTCATAACCTCTCCATGTTTCATGTTTGGTATAAAACCATGTAGTGTAGAATTTATGCCTAGGGCAATTAAGTGTGATGCCTTCGTTCATGTCAGGACAAAGCGAAAGCGAACGCCAGATGACACACAATGGCTCAAAAAGCAAAAAACGCAAAAAGCTCTACACACAAAAGGATGCATGGTCTCTTTTACCTGCTTGACGGAGGTTTAGTTTTCTTGTACTGTTCCAAATTTTCATAGGCCTCTCCAACAGCATCACCAGAATCCTCTTGCTTCGTACTTGTTGGCGATCCTGAATAAAATAATAAAAGAAAGATTAAAATGATAAAACATTGGCTTTCACTTGCTTTTTATTTTTTTTAATTTCCTGTCATGTGAAATTAGGCTACACCATCCTGCTTACGACAATGAGTATGCAAAATATGTATCAGGTGTGTAGCTCTCAGCTGCCTGTAAACGTATTTGTTTGTTAGAAGACTTCAGATAAGGGAGACAAATTAGCTATAACAATGGAATTATTTACCTGTACTTTACACACAAGGCAGATAATTATGCAAATATAAACAATAACACCTTATATTTAAAACATACTCTTTTATTTTAAAGCTAAATGAATTATAAACTGACATCCATTTAATTTAAAAATACTTGTTTAGTTTGTAGTAGCCGAATCCAAACAACTAGTTTCAAATTCCTAATCGATGTTTAAGTTGATGTCCTATTGAGTCACATGGCCTAAAGAATGTAAATTAAATAGACCAATGGTGTAAGAGAGTGATAAAACTCTGCATCAGAAAAGTTGCAGGAAAAACACACAAACCTGATAGGAATTCATAAATAAATGCAATGATTGACTGGCAATAAAAAAAATCTTACAATGATAAGTGATTTGAAACTAACAGGTTTGAAATTACCAGACATGTTGTGATATCTGATGATTTCGATGGCAATGTAATATCTTAACGATGACAAAATTAAGACACAACATGAAACTAAAGATTGTTAACTTACCAGACATGCTGGGATTTCCAGAAGCATTTGTCGTTCCTGACCTGAAATGTTTAGAAGAAAAATCAATCAGCATTATAACTTGACAATCAGTGCAAATGACAAATATTTTTTTCTTACTCAAATACTTATGTTGGGATGTCTTTCAAACTGACCCTTATCTGGCATATTTAGGCACTATAAAGACTACCGGTAATTCTCTCTAGAATTAAAACCTATTTTCTTCGGTATGAGTGATGTCCCAGCAAAGTCTTAAGGACTGAATTTATGGGCACTGCTCATGAAAGCAGAACAGTCGAAGTAATAAGCATCCCACATTGATATGGAAACTGTCTTAACAAGGTTCTGGTGAACAACAACAATAAAAAAAACAGTCAATTATTCTACAAACAATGAAACAAGAGTCCCGTTTTACCTCCACGCCAGCTAAGAACATTGCTGAAACTAATGCAAAACGTGGATGTAAATCACTGTGACCAGAATCTGCAAACTTCGTTGCAGGTTTCTAATTAGATTACATGTAGCATTTTAATACAGTTTCTAAGCAAACGTTTTTATGTTGTTTTGTTCATCACATTGTAAGTGTTAGCTCTTACATGGAACTCGCTTTAGGCCGGAAGTGGTTGTTTTGCAGTATGCCTGTGCTGATGCCCGACTGTATATTCAGGTTAAGGTACAGTTCCTCCGCATTGTCTTGAGGATCCAGATCATGTTGCCCCCCTTAAAATTTCAAAATGTTTGCAAGATATACATATATATATATAAAAGATGTCTATCAGAGCATGCATGCTGTGCACATATTAATCAATACGAGTTAAACTATGTAAATGCAAACTGTAAAGGGAAATAAATGCTAGGTAACGATATATGAAATAATGTTTTAACTGCTTTCTTCAAAATTATAACATTGCTCACATTCAGTAATACAAAAATAAAATGGAAATATTTAGGAACATTTTTGTACAATAACTGTTTTAAGTATCTAATGGATTTTTGATTTCAATGCCTTTATTTAAGACCGGTATTTATTTAAAGGTTTATCTGTCTCAGTATTGAGATAATGGGCATAGCTTTCCATTAAGTTGTCTTTCATTAATCTTAAAGTATGAAATAAATTGAAAGTAAATGCCGATTTCTCTGGCTCAATACTAAATCATACGTATTTGGGATGAACAAGTGGAGCGATTTTCCGACAATAAGACTTGTTTTTGATGTTCATATTGTGTTGTTAGACTCTATACTTGTAAATATCGAGCATCCGCTGGTAAACATAACATCATTTATAACATAAAAATCGGCACGATACTTAGCAATGTAATGAAAAATGCATATGCTAATGTCCATGAAATAACTATAAGAATTGTCATGTAAATGTTTCTCCAATGTTATAAATAACTTTAACCTGGTTATTATACATGACTCTCACATATAAACCCCTGCAACAGGCTCATGGTTAGGAATGACTCTTGGCATTACAAAAAATGAAGAGGATTATTTTTTATGCTCATTTTAATAGTACATGTATACTTGGTGCTTATGTAAATGTGTTTTGTTTTAAGTATAAACACTTGATATTTCCTGGATTATTTAGCAATAACTATGGAACTTTTTTCTGTACTTTTTATGCAGGGCAGATGTTTATGTAAACAATAATGCTGTATATTTAATTATTGTATTAAGAATCCTTTCATGATAATAAAATTATCGTACAATAAGCACATGAATTAAATGGAATAAAAACTAACTGGTTTGAGAGTTACCAGACACGTTGTGATTTCTTGTGATTTCGATCCTAGTAAAGTATCTTAACAATGATGAAATTCGCAAGGGACATGAAACTAATGGCTGTGAACTTACCAGCAACGTTCTGATTTTTTGAAGCGCCTGTCCTTCCTGACCTGCAATGTTTAAAAGAACATCAGTTTTTTGCATAATATCCCGACCTAATGACAAGTAACTGATATCTTATACTTCGAGTGTGTAAATGCAGCAGACAATGTCAAACATATCAATATAGTGGACAAGGTCGAATTAATAGTACTGATAAGATTGCATTGATAAAGCTTATGCAAATGATGCAGAACCAGAACAGCCAGCTGCTAGGAGTTGTATGATTACGATGCTCTAATAAAATATCTTGAAACATTTGCCTGTAGTTTCTTATTTAACAAATTACTAAGCTGTTTTATATAGCATGAAAGGTACATCGCATGGTCATTGCTAAATTTTACCAGGAACCAGCAGTAGGCCGGAATGTCCTTGGATTGCTGAATGCCCATGGTGCTGGCCGACTTCACATTCAGATCGAGGTAGAGTTCTTCCGTCTGGTCTGGCGGACTCAGGTAAACGGTGCCCACCTTAAAGTTCAATATTTCCCAAGATATGTTTATATGATACAAGGTATGTACAAAAGCATGTGTGCCTGGAACATTAAACACTAAGAGCACAAACATGCAAACGTAAAATGAAACAGATTATGGAAAATGTTTAAACTGCTTTGTTAAAAATTAGTTTTTAATTGTTCAGGTTAACCAACTAAAAAATGAATGATACATTTTCAGTAGACATTTCTGTAAATAAACTGATACAAGTATTAATTAGATCTATATTTTACAATAAATAATCATAACTATTAACACAAACGTTGGCAATGTGATGAAACTAAATACTAAGTCCTATGAAATAATTATTAGAAATGATCACGTACATGTTTCTCAATATTTAGAGATACATTGTCATTTGGTTAATAGACCCACGTCCTACACAGAGTTAATATTTGTTGCTCTCTAGACACCCTGCATCAGTTTTACAGTTATGAAGGTCAAAACTCTTGGCATTATAGAGATAGAGACATCAGACCTGGTAGCACATGTGGTAAAACGTTCGTTCGGTACAGCATCGGGTTTCATCCCGGGCCACGGCATACCGTTAAAAATGTAAAAATGGTATTTGTACAGCTCCTGTATATATATAAGGGTAGTTCTACAACTGGTCGGTCCAGTGTCAGGATAATGTGACTTGATGTGGTATCATGCCAGGTGTTAATGGCATGTTATACACATGGACGGCAGCACTAGACCAATTTCAGGTATTTTGTTTTAGTCTTATTGGCTTGTTTGCAACAACTATGGAACTATTGGAATTCAACTATTGATCTGCTCTTGATTTTCGAATGGAAACATATTGAACCGATTCGAAACAGAAGCAACAAAAATATTGACAAGTGACTGTATTAGGTAACTATAGTTGAAGTATTTTACCTGATATGCTGTGATTTCTTGCAATTTTGATGGAAGTAAAGTATCCCTTAAGTGAGAAATGAATGAAATGACATGAAACTAATGATTGTGCACTTACCAGCAGTGTTCTGGTTTCGGGAAGCATCTGTCCTTCCAGAGCTGAAATGTTAAGAAAAAAAAATAGTGTTTTCATAACTTTCCAACGAATGACAACTAACAATATGATTTCATGCTTAAAAGAAACAAACGATGACTGCGTCCCTGCTAAACAGTTTAGAGTCCTCCGCCCCACCCCCACCCCCCTTCTGGATTGTAGCCTTCTAAGAATGCATTGATGAAGCTTATGCATATAGTGTAGATAAAGATCGGCAGCCGATGGGAAATTTCTTATCATAATTTGTACCATTTTCTGCAGATTTTCTTATTAAAATGTGTAAAACATTTGGATGTAGGTTTCTTAGAAAATATTTCTATGTAGTTTTGTATAGCACGAAACCTACACCACATGGTAAGCGTAAGGCCTTACAAGGAGCTAGCTTGAGGCCGGAAGTCCTTGTTTTGCTGTGTGCCCGCGCTGTTGCCGGACTTTACATCTAGGTCAAGGTAAAGATCTTCAGCTTCCTTTGAATGAGCCCTGGACACCAGCATCTGAGTATTATCAGACACATTTGCATAGTTCTCCTCCAGTGGACTCTGCGACCCAGCAGAAAGGTCAAAGTAAAGCGGTAGAGTCTCACCTGGCGCAACTTCCGGTTCCCTATATGAAATAGTTTGATATGCATATATTTTTTACAATTATTTTTTATAATATTGTACGTGCAGATCACTGCTTTTAAGAATATGACACACGTTTTAGTATGCTGGTCAACTCTCACAATTTAAATCATTCATGGAAGGTATGCACAGTTTCTTCTATATTCTATATCTTCTATATATTATCTGACTTAAATGAATTCAAATGCTCTTTCTTGTATTTTACATGTATCTAAAATAACCACAACAAATGTTAGATTCATCCTAATACATTACATAGGTGAGTCTGACCATACGTCAATAAAACAGGGGCAACATGTTCATCGCACATGGAAGTGGGAATTAAAAGCTATTCTAAAAATGCAAGGCACAGCAAACAGTTTTTAAGATTAAACGAGAACTGCTTGGTGTGTATAGAGGCCTTTGGGGAACATATTTGACATTGACTATTATTTGTATGCATCACAGCAAACATGATGAATATGATTCTTTTATCCCGTAGATTACCAAATATGAAATGCGAACCTTGTTCTGCACAAGAATACGTTAAGAAAGATGTATAATAAATATTTAAATAGTATTATACGTCTGCAATCTGGTGTCCATGTACACCAGGCGAATCTTACTTGAACATCATTTGTTTTGTGGTGTCTGTTATGGTGACCAGCATCTGTGAAGCACATCTGGTGTTTTTTGATCGCTTTGGGTCTTATTTACTTAGATACTATTTAATGAGTTATTTAACAATGATGGAATAACTTCAAATAAAATGAATTTAACATAATATAAATATCATTATAAAGCATTATAACCATGGAAAAGCGACTTGTAATCATACAAAATTGTCATGTATTTATTATGTTTATTATATTGCTATTCTGAATGTATGCAATGCTAAGTTTATTAAAAGAAAGTATGACATCACTTGTGAAATAAATCGTGTTTATATTAAAGTGGGTGCTCATATGAACAAACGTAGCAAAATAAAGCTGCTTTACATGAGCTTGCATTTGCTTCCAAATATGTTTGTATTCATATGAACAAACGTAGCAGAATAAAGCTGCTTTACATGAGCTTGCCTTTACTCCGAATAAAAGGTAGTGTTCCTTTGAGCAAACATAGCAGAATAAAGCATCTTTACCTCAGCTTGCCTTTGCTCCGAATAAAAGGTAGTGTTCCTTTGAACAAACATAGCAGAATAAAGCTTCTTTACCTCAGCTTGCCTTTTTATTTCGAATAAAAGGTAGTGTTCCTTTGAACAAACATAGCAGAATAAAGCATCTTTACCTCAGCTTGCCTTTTTATTTCGAATAAAAGGTAGTGTTCCTTTGAACAAACATAGCAGAATAAAGCTTCTTTACCTCAGCTTGCCTTTTTATTTCGAATAAAAGGTAGTGTTCCTTTGAACAAACATAGCAGAATAAAGCTTCTTTACCTCAGCATGCCTTTTTATTTCGAATAAAAGGTAGTGTTCCTTTGAACAAACATAGCAGGAGAAAGCATCTTTACCTCAGCTTGCCTTTTTATTTCGAATAAAAGGTAGTGTTCCTTTGAACAATCATAGCAGAATAAAGCATCTTTACCTCAGCTTGCCTTTTTATTTCGAATAAAAGGTAGTGTTCCTTTGAACAAACATAGCAGAATAAAGCATCTTTATCTCAGCTTGCCTTTGCTCCGAATAAAAGGTAGTGTTCATTTGAACAAATGTAGCAGAATAACGCATCTTTACCTCAGCTTGCCTTTTTATTTCGAATAAAAGGTAGTTTTCCTTTGAACAATCAGAGCAGAATAAAGCATCTTTACCTCAGCTTGCCTTTTTATTTCGAATAAAAGGTAGTGTTCCTTTGAACAAACATAGCAGAATAAAGCATCTTTACCTCAGCTTGCCTTTGCTCCGAATAAAAGGTAGTGTTCATTTGAACAAATGTAGCAGAATAAAGCTTCTTTACCCCAGCTTGCCTTTTTATTTCGAATAAAAGGTAGTGTTCCTTTGAACAATCATAGCAGAATAAAGCATCTTTACCTCAGCTTGCCTTTTTATTTCGAATAAAAGGTAGTGTTCCTTTGAACAAACATAGCAGAATAAAGCATCTTTATCTCAGCTTGCCTTTGCTCCGAATAAAAGGTAGTGTTCCTTTGAACAAACATAGCAGAATAAAGCATCTTTATCTCAGCTTGCCTTTGCTCCGAATAAAAGGTAGTGTTCATTTGAACAAATGTAGCAAAATAAAGCTTTTTTACCTCAGCTTGCCTTTGCTCCATCAAAGGTAGTGTTCATATGAACAAAGCAGAATAAAACTGCTTTACATGAGCTTGTCTTTGCTGTGATACATAGTTTATCCTTGAACTACTCATATGGAAACATATGTAACATGTCTATTTATGGTACGGTTCATTTTCTACGGCCCATAATTCGATCTCTTAAGCTGCGAATGAGTGGACTGCGTCATTTTTACCAAGGGAAGCGACTTTCTTTTTTTATTCTGTTACTTGTGAGCTCATGGTATCGTTTAAAGCTCAGCATGTTCACACATACTCGTAATCTAGTGATCATAAACTTGAATGCCTTGACATACCCTCATATGGTCACATCCGGTCACATTTGCAAATTTTAAACGAATGTCGGATATTACCTTATTAAGGAGAGAGCAAAATAAGAGGAAATTAAAGACAAGAAAAAGACAACAGTACATGATAAGGAAAAGAAAAATAAAGATTATGATGATAATGATAATTATGAGTGTGATGATGGTGGTGATGATGATGATTATGATAATAATAATGATAAAATTGTTGTTCTTGATGATAATGATGATGATTATGTTGTTGTTGACGATGGTGTCATTAATATTGTTGTTGATGATGATGATAGCGATGATGATGGTGAGGATAATGCTATTGTTCTTAATGATGATGATAATATTATTGTTGATGTTTTTGTTGTTGTTGATGATGATAATGTTGTTGACAAAGATGATAATAACGATAATATTGTAGTTGTTCTTGGTAATGATGATGATTACAATGATTATGTTGTTGTTTATCATGATGATATTGTTATTGTTGTTGATGATGATGACAGTGATGATGATGGTGATGACTATGTTATCGTACTTGATGATGATGATGTTGTTGTTGATGATGATGATGATGTTGTTGTTGTTATTGTTGATGATGATTATTAATTCAGCAGGACCACTTTTACCTGACATATGGGTCAGCTTGACTGAATGTCAGATTCACATAGTTCTCTGTCACTGACGTCTCGCATCTAGTAAACATAAATTACATTTAACACAAGGGAACAACATTAACAACATAAACATTATAAACGACACAACCAACATAAACATAATGAACAAAACTTTTATTTGTTGGGGAGTTCAGTTAAATGTGCAATTTGCGATAATCAAAAAATATTTTTATCTAAGCTATGTTATTGGTTACTGGTATTGCTAACATGCTGGTAATAGCTAACACATTGAACAATTTCATGATTTAAACCATTTTTTAAACAGCTGTATTTAATAATTTATAGGTGACATTGAATTGATTTTATTCAAAATATACGTGGAAAAATACATACATCATTTCGTCGTTAACTGAAAGAGATAAGAAAGATTTGTTAAACAATTGACCCAGGTATGGCTACAGCTCCAACAATCAATGTTATACATGGGACTTGATCCTTATGTTTTTCAATAGTAAAGGGATGTCACTCTGACTATTCATATTACATTGTGTTACCTTTTTTATGGGTAGGTATTTGGTATATATGCATATAGTTACTGTACATGTAGAATTAGGACATTTTTGTACGCACATAACCTTATATATTATAAGAACTAGAAAAAGTTATGAAACAGTATAATAAAAAAAAGCAAAATTAAATTAACATTTTTTTTTATATAAAGTATGTAATAGTAAAATCTATCTACAATGGAGATAACATAAGTTTCCTTCATTTTGAAAATTAGCATTTGGCATACGCTCATGCCTTGCTGCGCTTTTGTGGCAAGTATGTAAGGCATGCTACCAGCGAACTCAGTTACGAAGGAAAGAAACAAGTAAGATATTTTGTAGACAGAAGTGAGATATTTTATAGACAGGGGTAAGACCAAAACTCTACAACAAAAAGTGCTTTGCTAATTTTGATCAAATTCAAATAAATAACAAAGAAAAAGTCAAAGTTCGAAAGTTATTTAAGTAAAATGTCAATTTTTAAATACAATTACTTTATGAAAGTAAAGTGTTTGCCATCATTTAAAGGGGTACTGCATTTGTCATATAAAATAAACAAACAAACAGATGCTTATGGATTTATACTATAATGGATATACAAAGTCCAAGAAAAAACAGAATTTTTCTGTATTTAAAGTAAAATTCAATGATTGTATGAAAGTGAAAATAAACTGCAATAGATGTACTGAATTGAATGTAGATGGAAAAGATTGTACAGGAAAGTAAACTGGAATGGTTATACTGAAATGTAAACTGCAATTAAAGTATAGAATTGAAGGTAAATTGCAATGGTGGTATAGGATTGAACACAGACTGCAAGAGTTGTATACAACTGATGTTGTGCTTAAAGGGTGGTACGGACTTGAAAAATTAAGCACACCTATTTGTATGGAATTGAAGGTAAACTGCAATGGTGGTATAGGATTGAACACAGACTGCAAGAGTTGTATACAACTGATGTTGTGCTTAAAGGGTGGTACGGACTTGAAAAATTAAGCACACTATTTGTATAGAATTGAAGCGAACTGCAATCAATGTTCAGGATTAAAAATGTTCTGCAAAGATTAAAAAGAATAACAGTAAAGCTTGTATGGGATTGAAAGTAAAGTTCAAAGGTCGTATGCGATTGAATATAAACTGCAAATGTTAAATGGGATTTAAAGTTAAATGCAATGGTTGTATGGTATTGAAAATAAACTGCAATGATTGTAAGGGAATGAAGGTTAAGTGCAGCTGCTGTATATAATTACAAATAAACTGCAATGGTTGTATTGAATTGAATAATGCTTGGATGGTATTTAAAATAACTTGCAATGGTTAAATGGGACAAAATAAACTGCAATAGTTGAATGGATTTGAATAATGTTTGAATGGTTTTTAAAATAACTTGCAATGGTTATATAAGACAAAATAAACTGCAATGGTTGAATGGGATTGCAATGTCTGCATGGAGTGTAAGTAAACTGATTGAAAAGACCTATCTTAGTTGTATTTGAAATGAAAGTGTAATGAATATATGTACACTGCAAAAACTGTTATGGTTGTAAGGGACTGAAATTAAATATTTATGGTTATATAGGATTGAAATAAAACTATTCTGACTGTATGGGATTGAAATTAAATAGCTATGGTTGTATGGGATTGAAATACAATAGTTAAAGTTGTACAGGATTGAAAGAAAACTATTCTGGTTGTAGCGGATTGAAATAAATACTGTTATGGCTGTACGTGTATTTGAAAGTAATTTGCAATGATTGTATGAGATTGAAATTAAACTTAAATGTATGTATGGAATTGGAAGAATCTGTTATGTTTTTTTTCGGACTGAAAGAAAATTGTAATGTATAATTGTATAATGCTGAAAGTACACCTCATTGGTTGTATGAGGCTGAAAGTACATTGCAATGGTTGTACGAGACTGAAAGTACACCGTATTGGTTGTACGAGACTGCAAGCACACAACATTGGTTGTATGAGTTTTCATAGTAATAGCGATGGTTGTACGAGTTCATAGGAAATTGAAATTGTTATTGTATGACTGCACGGAATGGATTGGCGTGAAGCGGTAATAGTTTATTTTGTTTGTTCTAGAGATACATCACAGCACCCAATTACGATAATAATGGAGAGCTGTTTTGGTGGAGAAAGGCCAAACAAACATTTGTCTGGGTAAATCCAACGGCGCACCGCAGGTCAGCTACATTAAGTCCTTCGCTCTGAATGGGACTCGAACCCTTGCAATGGGAATCTAAGCAGTCAGAAGAGTTACAAAATTGGCCACAGGAGCCCCTAATAGTTTTGAGAAACAGTAAAGGCTGTGTTGGACAGGAGGGCTAACTGCAATGGTTGTTCTTAACTGCAGCTAAAACGGTAAAAGATATATTTATACAATGAGACAAATTGAACTGTAACTTTTACATGATTTAAGTGTAACAGTTGCACTGGTTGTACTGGATTATGGAGGAGACTGTCATGGTTATGCCAGATTGAAAAGGAAATTGTTACAGTGGTAGGGGATTGGGTGGTACCTGCAGTGGTTATCAAGATATGGATATCAAGACAAGACACTGTAATGGATACACGAGGCTGGTGAAGACAATGTAATGGATGTACATGATTGCTGGAAGAACAGTTATGATATTACATTACAATGGTTGTACAGGACTGGAAGGAATAAGCAATGGTTGAAGTATTTCATGAGGATTTAAAATGTTGGGGAAACTACAAAAGGTTTGTATGAGGCAGAAGCGATAATGAAAATGGTTGTATCAGATTGAAAGGAAACTGTAATAGTTGTATGAGCGTCAATGAAAATGCAATGTTTGTACTGTATTACCATTTGTTGCCACCCGTGGTTCGAAGGTATTGTTTTCATAGTTCAAAGCAGATCTACAAAACAACGAGAATCGAGTTTTTTTCACGACAGATTTGCTTGGTGTGTACAACGTTATTCCACTGACATGTCTCATATCTTTGTTGCCTGGGAAATAAGTTTGTTGGATAAAATGTTTGTAAAACTAATAAAATTAATCAAGCAGTCGGAGATTTGAATTTTATTTTATCATCTTTTGTCGTGTGTGTTCAAAATAAAATAGTCCAATATTCTCTCTTAATGCGCATTTTTTTTACAAATTTTATTTTGAAACCACAAGTCCTTTATTTCTCATTACAAGGTAATTGTCATGTACGATTACGTACCTACATATATGTAATGTTGACAGGCAGTTATTATTAATTTTCTAAAGAAAAGAATATATACTGGACTTCTTACCCTGTATTGTTTAGGCTTGCTGAAAATATAAATGATACAAGTATATATATACATGTCTTTTGTAGAAAGCATTTTTGTCAAAAAGCAATGAAAACAGCTATATGTAAACATAGCTAACTAAATGTAAATATGTTACAAAAAGTACATCACACCACATGGCCATGTAACGACACAGGGCATGATGGAGACAAACTTTTTTTGTCCGAAAACTGATTGATGTTTATGTACAATACACTGTTTATGTAGAACTCCCTGTATAACTATTGAGGCAGCTAACGTTATGTTCCACAATTTGTATAAACACGGAAAAAGAATACATTTTTTCCATCCCTTGTATTTATAAACACTGAACTATAAACACTGAACAACTTACATTTTCATATGTATCACCATTTGTAACATATATACCACCATTTTTATAAACACTGAACTATAAATACAGAAAAAAACTTTACCGTTTGTTTAATCATTAAACCAGTTAACAAATGCACCACCCGTTGTAAAAATACTGAATTCGTTTACATACATGTGTGTATCACACCTTGTTAAAACATTAACATTTTTTATAAAGTTAACCTTAGAACCAGGATTGTTTACTCACCGATATAGTTTATAAACGAACTACCCCTTGTATAAAGACTGAGCCACTGTAGATTCATGTATGCACCACTTCTTGTATCATTATTGAAACATTTTACTTTTGTACCATTCATTGTATCATCACGACACAAGTTAACATAGTAACTCTCTTGGAAATATACCAAATCAATTAACATGCATACGTCCCCTCGAATAATCACTGAAATAGTTTGGATGTGTGTCATTTGGTGCATTCTTACTGAAACAGTTGAAATATGCACAAAAACTTGTATAATTACAGAACCAGTTTACATGTGCCACCCCATGTATCGGCAAAGAACCAGTTAACATATCTGCTACTCCATGTATAAACATTGAACCAGTATACATATGTGCCGCATGTATAAACAAAGAACCAGTTTACATATGTGCTGCATGTATAAACACAGAGCCAGTTAACATATGTGCTACTCTATGGATAAACTATAAACATTGAACCAGTATACATATGTGCCGCATGTATAAACAAAGAACCAGTTTACATATGTGCTGCATGTTTAAAAAAAGAGCCAGTTAACACATGTGCTACTCCATGTATAAACAAAGCACCAGATAACATTTGTGCCACATATATAAACAAAGAACCAGTTGTCATATGCTCCATTCTTTATATAAACAAATAACTAATAAACATACGTGCCACACCTTGTCTAAATACAGAACCAGTTGTCATATGTGCCACTCCATGTATTAACAAGGAACCAGTTGACACATGTACCGCATGTATAAACACAGAACCAGTTCACAACTGTGCCGCATGTATATACAGAGAACCAGTTGTCACATGTTACACTTTATGTATAAACACAGAACCAGTTGTCACATGTTACACTTAATGTATAAACACAGAACCAGTTGTCACATGTGACACTCCATGTATAAACACAGAACCAGTTGCCACATGTGCCACTCCATGTATAAACACAGAACCAGTTGTCACATGTACCACTCCATGTATAAACACAGAACCAGTTGTCACATGTACCACTCCATGTATAAACACAGAACCAGTTGTCACATGTACCACTCCATGTATAAACACAGAACCAGTTGTCATATGTGCCACTCCATGCATAAACACAGAACCAGTTGTCACATGTGCCACTCCATGTATAAACACAGAACCAGTTGTCACATGTGCCACTCCATGAATAAACACAGGACCAGTTGTCACATGTACCACTCCATGTATAAACACAGGACCAGTTGCCACATGTGCCACTCCATGTATAAACACAGGACCAGTTGTCACATGTACCACTCCATGTATAAACACAGGACCAGTTGTCACATGTGTCACTCCATGTATAAACACAGAACCAGTTGGCACATGTGCCACTCCATGTATAAACACAGAACCAGTTGTCACATGTGCCACTCCATGTATAAACAGAGAACCAGTTGCCACATGTGCCACTCCATGTATAAACACAGAACCAGTTGCCACATGTGCCACTCCATGTATAAACACAGAACCAGTTGTCACATGTGCCACTCCATGTATAAACACAGAGCCAGTTGTCACATGTACCACTCCATGTATAAACACAGAACCAGTTGCCACATGTACCACTCCATGTATAAACACAGAACTAGTTGTCACATGTGCCACTCCATGTATAAACACAGAACCAGTTGACACTTGTGCCGCATGTATAAACACAGGACCAGTTGTCACACGTGCCACTCCATGTATAAACACAGAACCAGTTGTCACATGTGCCACTCCATGTATAAACACAGAACCAGTTGTCATATGTGCCACTCCATGTATAAACACAGAACCAGTTGTCACATGTGCCACTCCATGTATAAACACAGAACCAGTTGTCACATGTACCTCTCCATGTATAAACACAGAACCAGTTGTCACAAGTGCCACTCCATGCATAAACACAGAACTAGTTGTCACATGTGCCACTCCATGTATAAACACAGAACCAGTTGACACTTGTGCCGCATGTATAAACACAGGACCAGTTGTCACACGTGCCACTCCATGTATAAACACAGAACCAGTTGTCACATGTGCCACTCCATGTATAAACACAGAACCAGTTGTCACATGTACCACTCCATGTATAAACACAGAACCAGTTGTCACATGTGCCACTCCATGTATAAACACAGAACCAGTTGTCACATGTACCACTCCATGTATAAACACAGAACCAGTTGTCACATGTACCACTCCATGTATAAACACAGAACCAGTTGTCACACGTGCCACTCCATGTATAAACACAGAACCAGTTGTCACATGTACCACTCCATGTATAAACACAGAACCAGTTGTCACATGTACCACTCCATGTATAAACACAGAACCAGTTGTCACACGTGCCACTCCATGTATAAACACAGAACCATTGTCACATTGCCACTCCATGTATAACACAGAAACCAGTTGTCACATGTACGCACTCCTGTATAAACACAGAACCAGTTGTCATATGTGCCGCATGTATAAACACAGAACCAGTTGTCACATGTACCACTCCATGTATAAACACAGAACCAGTTGTCACATGTACCACTCCATGTATAAACACAGAACCAGTTGTCACATGTGCCACTCCATGTATAAACACAGAACCAGTTGTCACATGTACCACTCCATGTATAAACACAGAACCAGTTGTCACATGTACCACTCCATGTATAAACACAGAACCAGTTGTCACATGTGCCACTCCATGTATAAACACAGAACCAGTTGTCACATGTGCCACTCCATGTATAAACACAGAACCAGTTGTCACATGTACCACTCCATGTATAAACACAGAACCAGTTGTCATATGTGCCGCATGTATAAACACAGAACCAGTTGTCACATGTGCCACTCCATGTATAAACACAGAACCAGTTGTCACATGTGCCACTCCATGTATAAACACAGAACCAGTTGTCACATGTACCACTCCATGTATAAACACAGAACCAGTTGTCACATGTAACACTCTATCTATAAACACAAAACAAGTTGACACTTGTGCCGCATGTATAAACACATAACCAGTTGTCACATGTGCCACTCCATGTATAAACACAGAACCAGTTGACACTTGTGCCGCATGTATAAACACAGGACCAGTTGTCACATGTGCCACTCCATGTATAAACACAGGACCAGTTGTCACATGTGCCACTCCATGTATAAACACAGAACCAGTTGTCATATGTGCCACTCCATGTATAAACACAGAACTAGTTCACACATGTACCACTCCATGTATAAACACAGAACTAGTTGCCACATGTACCACTCCATGTATAAACACAGAACTAGTTCACACATGTACCACTCCATGTATAAACACAGAACTAGTTCACACATGTGCCACTCCATGTATAAACACAGAACCAGTTGCCACATGTACCACTCCATGTATAAACACAGAACCAGTTGCCACATGTACCACTCCATGTTTAAACACAGAACTAGTTCACACATGTGCCTCTTCTTGCATAATCTCAGGAGACTGGTTTACACAGTTGCCACTGCTTGTAAAATCACAAAAAGCACCTAACTTCATGCATTTGCTGCTCCATGTATAATCAAAGAACAAGTTTTAATATGCACCACTCGTGGTATAATTAATGAAACTGTTTTCGAATTTACTACCCTTGTTTAAACACTGAGCCTGCTTGAATTTCGGTCACTTTTTGTATGATTACTAAAACAGTCAAACTTATGATCACCCCTTTGTAAAATCGCTTGACCAGATAATATATGTACCACCCCATATATCAACTACTAACCATGCTAGGGACGTACCACCCATTGCATAAATACTAAATAAGTTCACCAACATACCACCAACTGCATTAACAGTGAACTAAGTTACCTTTGTTGCATGCACAATATTGTATGTATTCACAATGTACTTAAACCTGCTAAATCAACATCGTTCGTAGGTTTGTGCTTTATTTGTCTTATTAGTAAGTGATTACTTAAAGTCGTTGACCAAAAAAAGTGCAACCAATACATGTATATGTACGGCCACATCTTCCATAAGCATTATATGTAATTAGAAGAATACATTTACTTCATGATAGCAAGATTTTCTGATAAATGAAATAAATAAACATGGCATCAAATCAGAATATTTACCATTTTGAGATTTCCTTTTCCGTTTACATCCTATACAGATGACTATTGGCACAATAATGACCAATAAAACACAAATGACGATCCCACCAATAAGCCATGGTGACAATGGTTCTGAAAAAGCAAACAAACAATGAGTTCAGAAAAGTCGCATAACACAGACTCCGTTTGTTCGTTTACTCAACCCCTTTTCTTCTTTTCTTTCTGTGTATGCACATGCATGTTACATGTATTCTGTGTATGGCCATGCACATTACATGTATGCAATTTTCGCCACAGTCACTTTCTTCTAGAGTGACTAGATATCACCAACAGTCAGTTGTGTATTATTCCAGTTAACTGTCGTAACTTCACTATTTCAATCGTTAATATGTATTTAGTGATACTGCAACATACTGCCTCGTCGTTCTATTTTGCCAATTAAAACATAAACACCGTACCACAAACAAAAACTATGTACCCAGGTTTTTTCTTTTTTGGTGTGTGCACGTATGTGCGTGTGTGTGTGTGTGTGTATGCGCGTGCGTGACGGGTCTTAACTGAAGATTATAGAAGCTGCTGCTACAATTTTCTCGGCGACAATAATCTATGACACTATTTTTTTTCATGGAATAAGGCGAGAGCTCAAATTGAGCGGGGACCATAGGTACGAGTTGTGTTAATTGGTCTGGGGGCATGCTTCCATAGCAAGGGTGTTGACATCTACAACCAAATAGTGCTATTTCCTGCATTGCAGATACATTTCATTTCACGCGTCCAGCGACTCCCCCGCTGGATCCGCCTAGTACTTTCGTGGATGCAAGTCTTCACTTAAAAATGGGTATTTTTCTTGTTTCTTTCTGGGTTAACAACTACAGGGCTGTGCATGAACGCAAAAATGTACGCAAAAAGCTTGACTAAAAGTCTCCTGTTTATATATTATGCGGAATCGCGGGCCTGAAAAAATTAATAGGACAAAATTACGATTCCCAAATGAGTATTTTTTTTTACACAGTTTAATTTCAATGCATTTTTCCCCAAGACATTTTAAGTTTAAATACATATAGTATTCCTAGAAATTATTGAGTAATTTACATATGTGACTTAACGGTTTGCCTGTAATTGATAAGGGACTTTCAACTGTCTACATAGTTGTTAAATGTATTGAAGTTCAACGTATTGATGATCAAAAAGGCGCTGGCGAAAGAGAAAACTGACATCAACAGACAGGAGAAGGCTTGTTATAAAGTAAGCCGCAATAGAAGAACCAGTGTTGAGAAGCTACGACTAGAACTGACAAAAAGAGGAAATGTGCCAGTTCAACGTTATTTGGAGAATAAGGACTGGGTCGGGGGCAGTGCGTTTTTTTTCTGATGAATGCTCTGTATATCTTTACAACATGGATCTAGACGAAAGCAAATAGTGTTTCTTTGTATCAGCGGCACAAGTATAGTCCCGAATTCCATCTGTGGGGTTGGGTAGCACTACAGTGAGCCACACCATTCGGTGTATTTAAAGGAAATCTAACAAGTGCAGGGTACACAGTAATTCTAGAAGTCTACCTAGCTGCTTCTCATTGTCACTGTTTTGTACGGGGAGGAATTGATTCTCCAGCAAGACAACGACTTGAAGGACCAAGCACGGTACACTGCCCAGTGGTCCCAGGACAAAAATGTAACCGTTCTTGTTAGGCACAGTATTACACCAGCGTTTAATTTTACGCTAGTCAGGTTAAGGGATTGTTTACCGTTGTAGTATGAATGACGTATTTCGCATGACGTAGCACTCGCGTAATAGCTAGACTGAAAAGGATCATGCTAGAAGATTAATTTGTTTATTTTTAACTTGGTTTCGTGAATGTTCTGGAAACTTGTGCGTTCTAGAAATTCTTTTGGTCTATACAAGGGCTTGTTAGCCGATTTAAGTTTAAGTTTGGACATATAATCTGGACAAAAAGTTTGTACAGATAGTTTGGAAATACTTGCAGCTTCTATATTAAACCTTTCTGTGTTGGAACTTACGTGGACTTTTATATTATACAGTGATATAAATATTAAAGTGTTGGATTTGGATTTATATTAATTATATTTGTGTATTGTTCTACCTTTGGATTATTCCAGCTGTGCGTATCTACGTGGACATTCTACCAAAAACTCTTCAGGAATATTCGACGTTGGATTATTAACTGGATCATTAAAGAGACACCTCCTAAAGGAACATACTCTAAGCTAACAATTATTTTGCATTTTAAAATTTTGTCTGATATATTTGTTATTATTTTGTAACGCCACAGATTTATTTCCTTATTAAAATACAACATTATTGTACTAGTTTGTTGCTGGCTTGTTCTTTCTGTTACACCATTTAGTCGTTTAGTAAACGTTCCATTTTATAAATAAATCTTAAATAGCGACACCGGTCGTAACAGTTCTAGACTGGCCAAGCTATAGTCCAGATTTGAACCCTATTGAGAATAACTGGGGAATCATTAAGGACAGTACTAGAAGGCTTCACATCCATTGAAGAAATTAAAGCCAATGAGGACACAGTTTTGGAACTCTTTGACCCATGATTTCTTGGAAAATATCATAATAAGCATGTCATCACGTATCCAAACTTTTCTTGAAGTAAATTGTGGACTTACAAAATATTGGTTATTCCACTTACTAATTTAAAAGGTAGATGTGTATAATGACCATGGTAAAGTTTATTTAATTGTCACTGTTTCATTTAATTTTTCAAACATTAATCAATAATAGTTCCCTATTTTCGTATGTAAAAGGACTTGACTCTAACTATTAAAAACTACATTCTTACTTTTTCTTGCAAGTGGGTATTTGGTATATTGTTAATGCATTCACTTTTTAAACTTTTGAAAAAATACTTAAGACTGAGGCATGCGCAAAGTATATGAAAATACCTTCCCAGGGGAGATAACTAAAACACTTTTTTCATTTCGAAAATGGGGAAAGATACTAATAGCGCCCAAAAGTGGTAAATACTCTTAAAAATATCATAATGGACCATGACATATAATCCCTTCTCTTGCATTCAAATACGTTTTCTCATTTAAATGGCACGGTCTGGTCACAATTTCACTTGTGTTCATTCGCACAGACCCACTAAATCTGAACTTAATATTTAAATAATTTATTGCGGTTGTAATTAACTCAACCTAATTATATTACAAAATGTTGAATGATAACACATCATCATTACATGCATCTAGTGATAAGATATAATATTAAAATTTCGATCAAATACATAATGTATGTTAGTTCCGTTGTACCTTCATGATACTTTGATACTTTATTCGATGTAACTAGCCTCACTCCGATGAAAGAGAGTCGACTGTAATTGTATGCATATACAATGTCGTTGTAGCTAACCATCTAAATAACTTTTCAATTTGTATTTATATGTAGTGATAAAAGTAAAACTGTACTACCTTTGGATGTGAACGTCGATAAAGTCGTGAAGTTGCTTGCACCATATTGATTTTTCGCGTAGGCCTTCAAAAAATAACGAGTGTCTGGTTCGAGCCCCTTTATGGTAAGATGAAGCTGAACATAGCTCTCTGAGCCGACCTCAGAACTCGGACCGGGTGTCCATGTTTCAGAAGATGACTGCCTGTACTCCACGTAAAGAGTTTGGTTGCCGCCATTGTAGAAACCGGCCGTGAGTCTCACGGTTAATGAGTTAAGTGTTGTAGCGGCATGGTCGATGTAAACGTCCAGAGGAACGTCAGGAAGACCTGGAATATTGGCTCATACAATTGGACTTACTCTGGTCACTCACGAATAATTCATATATATGCTTTCTCCTATGCAGGATTGTTAAAATCACATGCAGATACGCCAACAGCATAAGAGAGTGGGGTGAAATAAAGGTACACATGACGTCATCAAAACAATAAAAATAGATTATTTTGCTCTCCATTGAAATGCAGTCATACTTGCACATCCGACGAAATATGAATGGCCGAAATAATTCTTTACTTACACTCATCGTATTTTGAAATATTTTGAATGGCTTATTCTTACTTCGGTAAACAGAAGGTCGAGAGATGATCGTCCCGATGATAGACTTTTCCGAAAGATTTAGACTTTTGCATCATGCAGTCAACGATTAAGTTCTTTTATACTTACCCGCCAGACGTCGCCAATATGATTATAATTATGCAAGTGAGATGTAACAAAGAAAAACAAACAAACAAACAAAGAAACAAACAAAGAAACCATAAAGCTACAAAAATTGTTCGAAAAATAGTTATCGATAAAACGTTAACACATTTTGCTGTTTTCATTTTACATGTTTCAGTAGGGTTAAACTTTTCTTTTCGTAACGAGAATTTATGTTGTTTTATATAGTTAGCCATCTCAAAGAAAGACCTGACGTGTTTACATAAAATGTTGTCCCTTTTGAGCATATGTATTTAGTATTTTAGAAACGTCTGCTAAAATTGCATGCATAATGATGTTTTTCTTTCTAAATAAAATTCATAAGACAATACAGAATGGTGATAGTACATCTAGTGCAAGGTTACTGAGTTCACTTCCTATACCATTCCTGGAAAGTTGCTAACTAGCCCTTTACTTTTATATTATCAAGCACTAAAAACATTAATAAGCAATAAAATAGTCACAACTGATGTATAATTAGAAACAATTTATATTATTTATAAGAACAGCTGATGGAATATTGAAATGTTTCATGTCCACCTTCAATACATTTTTACGTTACGGTGTGTCATACCCCTATAAACATGTGCAATAATGTTTAAATATTGTGTGCGATGCTGTATTTTATGTGCTAGGTATTTCCAAAAACGTTTATATTCTGATGTATTTTGATGTTAATCAATGGTGCATTTAGTTGTTTAATTTTATGTAAACATTGTATATTGCAGTGTTTAAAAAATCTGGTTAACTCTGCGTCTTGTGTATTGTTACATTTAAAGTTTAACCCTGTGTTTTCACTATCATGTTATGCTGTTTTATACCAATAAACTATTGCAATATTGTTTTATCGCATTGCTTAGGCATTGTGTGTTACGATCGTCATATATTAACTTCATTGTACTTTTTATGATGTATAACGTTATGCTAATAACTTTGATTGTATTCTTTTCAGTTCGATGTATTTACTCACTGGGTTATTCAGTTTATATTTACTATAAAAATTACAAATACTGAATTATGCAGATCTCTCGGCGAGATATGTGGAATACCATGTTAGTAGCAGAGACTGGCCTACTTTATTTTTTGGCCAGAAAAGAAATCATTTTGTCTAGCCTGTTATTCCATTTATTCTGCTATTTTCAAATTTAAAATGGAGTTAAAAACAATAACAAAGAAGCGCGTTCTTTGAATAAAGTCGCTGCTCAAACGTACCACATTACACACACTAAAATTGTAAAAAGCTACATTGAACACATAATAACCAACAAAGCCTTGAACTTAGAAAAGCAAAATTGAGAAATAAGAACATGTGAACCGAAAATGCTGCATCGAGTACATATCTTTTCATAAACCTTTCTAGAAGAAGCTTAGCTAAGTGGTGCATATCAACGAGTTAAAACATAAAAAAAATTATTCCAATTTTAGCGGAATTGCGTTCCACACCGAGGATCTAAATTAAATGATTGCTCTAAAGATCAGGGATTGTAACATGTGCTGTAACGACGACCCAGAGCTCAGGGATAGTAACATGTGCGGTCACGATGGCCCAGAGATCAGGGATAATAACATGTGCGGTCACGATGACCCAGAGATCAGGGATTGTAACATGTGCTGTACTATGGCAGAGATCAGAGATTGTAACATGTGCTGTACTATGACAGAGATCAGAGATTGTAACATGTGCTGTACTATGACAGAGATCAAAGATTGTAACATGTGCTGTACTATGGCAGAGATCAGAGATTGTAACATGTGCTGTACTATGACAGAGATCAGAGATTGTAACATGCGCTGTACTATGGCAGAGATCAGAGATTGTAACATGCGCTGTAACGATGGCAGAGATCAGAGATTGTAACATGCGCTGTACGATGGCAGAGATCAGAGATTGTAACATTTGCTGTAACGATGGCAAAGATCAGAGATTGTAACATGTGCTGTACTATGGCAAAGATCAGAGATTGTAACATGTGCTGTACTATGGCAGAGATCAGAGATTGTAACATGTGCTGTACTATGGCAGAGATCAGGGATTGTAACATGTGCCGTACGATGACAGAGATCAGAGATTGTAACATGTGCTGTAACGATGGCAAAGATCAGAGATTGTAACATGTGCTGTACGATGGCAAAGATCAGAGATTGTAACATGTGCTGTACTATGGCAGAGATCAGAGATTGTAACATGTGCTGTACGATGACAGAGATCAGGAATTGTAACATGTGCTGTACGATGACAGAGATCAGAGATTGTAACATGTGCTGTAACGATGGCAAAGATAAGAGATTGTAACATGTGCTGTAACGATGGCAAAGATCAGAGATTGTAACATGTGCCGTACGATGACAGAGATCAGAGATTGTAACATGTGCTGTAACGATGGCAGAGATCAGAGATTGTAACATGTGCTGTACTATGACAGAGATCAGAGATTGTAAAATGTGCTGTACGATGGCAGAGATCAGAGATTGTAACATATGCTGTAACGATGGCAGAGATCAAAGATTGTAACATGTGCTGTACGAGGGCAGAGATCAAAGATTGTAACATGCGCTGTAACGATGGCAGAGATCAAAGATTGTAACATGTGCTGTACTATAACAGAGATCAGAGATTGTAACATGTGCTGTACGAGGGCAGAGATCAAAGATTGTAACATGTGCTGTACGAGGGCAGAGATCAAAGATTGTAACATGCGCTGTAACGATGGCAGAGATCAAAGATTGTAACATGTGCTGTACTATAACAGAGATCAGAGATTGTAACATGTGCTGTACTATGACAGAGATCAGAGATTGTAACATGCGCTGTAACGATGGCAGAGATCAAAGATTGTAACATGTGCTGTACTATAACAGAGATCAGAGATTGTAACATGTGCTGTACGAGGGCAGAGATCAAAGATTGTAACATGTGCTGTACGAGGGCAGAGATCAAAGATTGTAACATGCGCTGTAACGATGGCAGAGATCAAAGATTGTAACATGTGCTGTACTATAACAGAGATCAGAGATTGTAACATGTGCTGTACTATGACAGAGATCAAAGATTGTAACATGTGCTGTACGAGGGCAGAGATCAAAGATTGTAACATGCGCTGTAACGATGGCAGAGATCAAAGATTGTAACATGTGCTGTACTATAACAGAGATCAGAGATTGTAACATGTGCTGTACTATGACAGAGATCAGAGATTGTAACATGCGCTGTACGAGGGCAGAGATCAAAGATTGTAACATGTGCTGTACGAGGGCAGAGATCAAAGATTGTAACATGTGCTGTACTATAACAGAGATCAGAGATTGTAACATGTGCTGTACTATGACAGAGATCAGAGATTGTAACATGTGCTGTACGAGGGCAGAGATCAAAGATTGTAACATGTGCTGTACGAGGGCAGAGATCAAAGATTGTAACATGCGCTGTAACGATGGCAGAGATCAAAGATTGTAACATGTGCTGTACTATAACAGAGATCAGAGATTGTAACATGTGCTGTACTATGACAGAGATCAGAGATTGTAACATGCGCTGTACGAGGGCAGAGATCAAAGATTGTAACATGTGCTGTACGAGGGCAGAGATCAAAGATTGTAACATGTGCTGTACTATAACAGAGATCAAGATTGTAACATGTGCTGTACTATGACAGAGATCAGAGATTGTAACATGCGCTGTAACGATGGCAGAGATCAGATTGTAACATGTGCCGTACGATGGCAGAGATCAGGATTGTAACATGCGCTGTAACGATGGCAGAGATCAAAGATTGTAACATGTACTGTACTTTAACACAGAGATCAGAGATTGTAACATGTGCTGTAACGATGGCAGAGATCAGAGATTGTAACATGTGCTGTACTATGACAGAGATCAGAGATTGTAACATGCGCTGTAACGATGGCAGAGATCAGGAATTGTAACATGTGCTGTACTATGACAGAGATCAGGGATTGTAACATGTGTTGTACGATGGCAGAGATCAGAGATTGTAACATGTGCTGTACTATGACAGAGATCAGAGATTGTAACATGTGCTGTACTATGACAGAGATCAGAGATTGTAACATGTGCTGTACTATGACAGAGATCAGAGATTGTAACATGTGCTGTAACGATGGCAGAGATCAGGATTGCAACATGTGCCGTACGATGACAGAGATCAGAGATTGTAACATGTGCTGTACTATGGCAGAGATCAGAGATTGTAACATGTGCTGTAACGATGGCAGAGATCAGAGATTGTAACATGTGCTGTACTATAACAGAGATCAGAGATTGTAACATGTGCTGTACTATGGCAGAGATCAGAGATTGTAACATGTGCTGTACTATGACAGAGATCAGAGATTGTAACATGCGCTGTACTATGGCAGAGATCAGAGATTGTAACATGCGCTGTAACGATGGCAGAGATCAGAGATTGTAACATGCGCTGTACGATGGCAGAGATCAGGAATTGTAACATTTGCTGTAACGATGGCAAAGATCAGAGATTGTAACATGTGCTGTACTATGGCAAAGATCAGAGATTGTAACATGTGCTGTACTATGGCAGAGATCAGAGATTGTAACATGTGCTGTACTATGGCAGAGATCAGGGATTGTAACATGTGCCGTACGATGACAGAGATCAGAGATTGTAACATGTGCTGTAACGATGGCAAAGATCAGAGATTGTAACATGTGCTGTACGATGGCAAAGATCAGAGATTGTAACATGTGCTGTACTATGGCAGAGATCAGAGATTGTAACATGTGCTGTATGATGACAGAGATCAGAGATTGTAACATGTGCTGTACGATGACAGAGATCAGAGATTGTAACATGTGCTGTAACGATGGCAAAGATCAGAGATTGTAACATGTGCTGTAACGATGGCAAAGATCAGAGATTGTAACATGTGCCGTACGATGACAGAGATCAGAGATTGTAACATGTGCTGTAACGATGGCAGAGATCAGAGATTGTAACATGTGCTGTACCAAGACAGAGATCAGAGATTGTAAATGTGCTGTACGATGGCAGAGATCAGAGATTGTAACATATGCTGTAACGATGGCAGAGATCAAAGATTGTAACATGTGCTGTACGAGGGCAGAGATCAAAGATTGTAACATGCGCTGTAACGATGGCAGAGATCAAAGATTGTAACATGTGCTGTACTATAACAGAGATCAGAGATTGTAACATGTGCTGTACGAGGGCAGAGATCAAAGATTGTAACATGCGCTGTAACGATGGCAGAGATCAAAGATTGTAACATGTGCTGTACTATAACAGAGATCAGAGATTGTAACATGTGCTGTACTATGACAGAGATCAGAGATTGTAACATGCGCTGTAACGATGGCAGAGATCAAAGATTGTAACACGTGCTGTACTATAACAGAGATCACAGATTGTAACATGTGCTGTACGAGGGCAGAGATCAAAGATTGTAACATGTGCTGTACGAGGGCAGAGATCAAAGATTGTAACATGCGCTGTAACGATGGCAGAGATCAAAGATTGTAACATGTGCTGTACTATAACAGAGATCAGAGATTGTAACATGTGCTGTACTATGACAGAGATCAAAGATTGTAACATGTGCTGTACGAGGGCAGAGATCAAAGATTGTAACATGCGCTGTAACGATGGCAGAGATCAAAGATTGTAACATGTGCTGTACTATAACAGAGATCAGAGATTGTAACATGTGCTGTACTATGACAGAGATCAGAGATTGTAACATGCGCTGTACGAGGGCAGAGATCAAAGATTGTAACATGTGCTGTACGAGGGCAGAGATCAAAGATTGTAACATGTGCTGTACTATAACAGAGATCAGAGATTGTAACATGTGCTGTACTATGACAGAGATCAGAGATTGTAACATGCGCTGTAACGATGGCAGAGATCAGAGATTGTAACATGTGCTGTACTATGACAGAGATCAGAGATTGTAACATGTACTGTACGAGGGCAGAGATCAAAGATTGTAACATGTGCTGTACGAGGGCAGAGATCAAAGATTGTAACATGCGCTGTAACGATGGCAGAGATCAAAGATTGTAACATGTGCTGTACTATAACAGAGATCAGAGATTGTAACATGTGCTGTACTATGACAGAGATCAAAGATTGTAATATGTGCTGTACGAGGGCAGAGATCAAAGATTGTAACATGCGCTGTAACGATGGCAGAGATCAAAGATTGTAACATGTGCTGTACTATAACAGAGATCAGAGATTGTAACATGTGCTGTACTATGACAGAGATCAGAGATTGTAACATGCGCTGTACGAGGGCAGAGATCAAAGATTGTAACATGTGCTGTACGAGGGCAGAGATCAAAGATTGTAACATGTGCTGTACTATAACAGAGATCAGAGATTGTAACATGTGCTGTACTATGACAGAGATCAGAGATTGTAACATGCGCTGTAACGATGGCAGAGATCAGGAATTGTAACATGTGCCGTACGATGGCAGAGATCAGGAATTGTAACATGCGCTGTAACGATGGCAGAGATCAAAGATTGTAACATGTACTGTACTATAACAGAGATCAGAGATTGTAACATGTGCTGTAACGATGGCAGAGATCAGAGATTGTAACATGTGCTGTACTATGACAGAGATCAGAGATTGTAACATGCGCTGTAACGATGGCAGAGATCAGGAATTGTAACATGTGCTGTACTATGACAGAGATCAGGGATTGTAACATGTGTTGTACGATGGCAGAGATCAGAGATTGTAACATGTGCTGTACTATGACAGAGATCAGAGATTGTAACATGTGCTGTACTATGACAGAGATCAGAGATTGTAACATGTGCTGTACTATGACAGAGATCAGAGATTGTAACATGTGCTGTACTATGACAGAGATCAGAGATTGTAACATGTGCTGTAACGATGGCAGAGATCAGGATTGCAACATGTGCCGTACGATGACAGAGATCAGAGATTGTAACATGTGCTGTACTATGGCAGAGATCAGAGATTGTAACATGTGCTGTAACGCTGGCAGAGATCAGAGATTGTAACATGTGCTGTACTATAACAGAGATCAGAGATTGTAACATGTGCTGTACTATGACAGAGATCAGAGATTGTAACATGTGCTGTACTATGACAGAGATCAGAGATTGTAACACGTGCTGTAACAATGGCAGAGATGGTTTTGTTTTAAAGGTTAAAAGGTTACATTGGCGATCTTAGCTTATGTCTTGTTTAAAGTTACTAGACTCCGGTTACCTTAACATTAATGCATAATTGGAAGTTACAAATTGAAATATCTGTTCACCCCTATAAATGCAATTATATAAATAGGCAACGCTAAACAGGCTCATTCTTATGTGAAAATTAAACAAACAATGAAACAGGTTGATATTTAAGCATGTTAAAATAAAACCATTTAATTTTTGTACAAAACTATGGTTTTATTTTAACTGTATGATTCGATGTACCAACCTTGAGGATGTATGGCTATGTTCACAGTTCTGCAGCCTTCCGAATTTTGAAATGTGAAATTGTTAACTCCAAACATTTCTTCTGTCACAATGGGGAATGTGACGTTAACTCGCGTGCCTTGAATCGGTACGAGATTTTTGAAATGGAAGTTCACTTTTATTTCTGTAGTAGTGTAGCTGATAAGCAGATGTTCAGCTATATTCACACCCGATGCGTTCGTCACAGACACCTTTTCAGAGCTCAGTGTCGGGTATGCGTATATGTCAAACAGTGTCGTCACAGAAGATCCTTTCGAAACATTGAGCCCGTCTTGAGGGAAAATTGACCAAGAGTGGCTTGTCTAAAACACAGACCAGACAGATACACAAAACAAATAAATTATAAGACGTTATCTGTTACAACTTTCTGTTTTACATTAATACAAACTAAACCATGATTTATATGCTTAAGAGATGCTGTTCATGGTATGAAGTTGCGACCATTTTAATTAGAATGCTTGGACAAATCTTCTCAGAATGTCTTCAACAAGGTTGTTTTTTTCCCTTTGCTTTGTAGGTATAAGGTCTTAAGTAATTAGTATTTATAGGAAATGTTATCCCAATTATAACTATTATTATTATTATTATTATTATTATTATTATTATTATTATTATTATTATTATTATTATTATTATTATCATAAGTTATCTCAAGGTAATTTTTCCGATTATGTAGTAGTCTCTGTGGTTGTATATTCTAATAATTTTCATAGAAAACATTCTTACAGTAACTGTTTTTAGGAAAGTATTTTGATATATCGTGAAGTAAATAACGGGTATATGATTGCGACATAAACCATTAAGACGCCAAAAATCCTATTTATTTTATCAGATGTCATGAAAACTTTTTGTACTTTCACGTAACCTGATAGATAGCTAACGTGAAATTCGCATACATACAATTAATGAAGTGGTGGCTAGAATATGCCACCATAATTATCAAATATGTTTTTCTTTCCCATTTACATGAAAAATAAATAGGTTTTCACTATGCCAATTTTTTTCAATTATATTAAATATCTATAAAGCCTCGGTCTTTGTCCCATTTATCTTTATTTAGGTAAATGCTATCGTGAACAGTTTGCAAGTAAGTGGTGGACAAAATGGCAGCAGTGTACACTGGTTCCAGTAATGGAAATCATTCGCCTAAAATTGTGTGCTACCTGATAAATATCATGAAAACAACAACAACAACAACAACAACAAACAACGTTTCATGAAACTTTATCAGAATTGAAAAACCCCCAAAAGAAAACAACAACTGTTAATTATTTGATGTCTGGTGCCACAAGTCTCACATGTCAACTTAACCTAACCAAAAATTTCATAATATTTTTTAAACTGAATTAAGGAATTGGTTTTCATACTGAGAAACATTTTTCATTTTTACTTTGTTAGGTGAACTTCCATATTATAAATACGTCTCGGGTCAGCTGACCCCACAATGAACAATTTGTTAATGTTAAAGACTAGTACATTCTATCGTAGATTTGGGAAATCCCAACCGACGATGACATTTTTAACGGAATTGAGATTTGGTGAAATTTCTTTGAAAAATATCACCCTAGGGTTGGGATCGTCTAATTTGACTTGTTCTATATAACACTGACTAACGGCGAAAATGCGGAGCCACTGGACCTTTCTAAAGCAGCCGATTTTAACCAATCCAAAAGCGAGAATTCATTCTTCTCCGAAAAAATAGGAAGACAAAGCAGAAAATCTCCAGAGTGTAAAGTAAACACGGCTCGGGACATGTCAGAACCTAACGAAACATTTCTAAATAGCCAGATTCATGAGATCAAAATCAAAAGCTATATTTCAATAGAGTTTGCGATACTATATAGTATATACTAAAATAGGTTTTATATCAGCAACAGAAGATTTAATACTGTGCATTCTGTTGTTGTGCAATTACGAATCTCCATTGAAGGGTAGCTTGTGAGCCTATAACAACAGTAAACAAGGACCTGTAACGGTGTTTTACTGTAAACTAGGACCTGTAACGGTGTATTACTGTAAACAAGGACCTGTAACGGTGTATTACTGTAAACTAGGACCTGTAACGGTGAATTACTGTAAACAAGGACCTGTAAAACGGTGTATTACTGTAAACAAGGACCTGTAACGGTGTATTACTGTAAACAAGGACCTGTAAAACGGTGTATTACTGTAAACAAGGACCTGTAACGGTGTATTACTGTAAACAAGGACCTGTAAAACGGTGTATTACTGTAAACAAGGACCTGTAACGGTGTATTACTGTAAACAAGGACCTGTAAAAACGATGTATTACTGTAAACTAGGACCTGTAACGGTGTATTACTGTAAACAAGGACCTGTAACGGTGTATTACTGTAAACAAGGACCTGTAACGGTGTATTTCTGTAAACAAGGACCTGTAACGGTGTATTACTGTAAACCAGTTTGTTTAACGAACTCATCACACCTACCTTTGAATCTGACATTATTTATGACCTCTTTGACTTCTTCAAAATGTCCATTTTTCACACAGCATGCGTAATTCCCTTGACTAACGTACGTCTCAGAAACGGTCCATACATACTCTCGCAACCCTGTTTGATTTTGTTGTCTGATGACCTCGAAACCGTTGACTATCTGTTTCCATGTATACGTGTAATTGTTCGGATTTCCATCGGCAGTGCATCGGAATGTGTTTGCAGTTAATGAAAAGTTTACTTCGGATTTATCTAAAATGGAATAAAAGAGAAATTTGACATATGCAAATACAAATGTACTTGGTATTTACTACAATAAATATCAAATTCAATCAAACTTCAAAACATTCTTACAAAATAAACAGAAGATAACGTGAAATGCACTGCAAAAGATTTTGTTTATTTGATATTTTGAACCTTTTCAGTTTGAACATTATTATAAGATCAAATTACCTTTAGATGTTATTTTGCTTAACGTTGAAAATTAACTTAAAATTCGGCAATAATATTAGATAAACATGTTTTATTTTTCAGTCGATGGATAAAAAACTGCAGCGGTATATAACATATTGACACCATTATTAGATTGTGCTGTGGGCTACTCTCCCAGAATGGAGGAGTTAAACAGTTAACCATTATGTGGCATTAGTCTCATCCAATGTCTTTACAATATTTAGCAATGTGCATAACAATTTATTCTATTTAATATAATGTTCTTTAACAAACTATGTAGTCAGGCAGTATATTATTTACGCAAGCGTATAATATCGTATCGTAAAAACAAAAAAAGAGACTGTTAAAAATATATAAAGATTTCATCTCGTTTTTCCCCTGCTTTATCGACATCAGGCTGCTTTGCGAACAAATAAACACAGAACCGCCAGCCCGGAACGGGATTTAAGTGCCCTGCGAACTACGTCCATAACGCATTAAAAACTTAATTTCGGATTCTTTTGGATTAATCATTATTTGTGTGATTAGAATGCACACGAGTGCTTAAAACATTCTCAAGCATTTAATTGGTCAATTATTTTTTCATTCAAAATGCGTAAATTCAATGATATTTCACAATGATGTGCAAAACAACAAGAACCTTAAATGCATTTTTGTTTCTCATTTAATTTGCATACATTTGGTAACTCTTTTTAAACTTACAGTAGATGTTGAGCGTTTTGCTGTCGGATTGTTTATTATTGTGAGGATCGGTGACTTCGCACTTGATCAACGAGGTCGGCTGTCTGGTCTTTATGTTCCACTTCGCTATCTGGCATAAGAAAAAGAATATATGAAAGACCTACGACCATTGCAGCATATAGCAAAATTCGATAAGTTACAGTGCAAAGGAATTCACATGCAAGCCAAATGTAAAAGAAGAGACAAATCTGTGATGAGCCACTTAACAAAACGAGCAAACCCAACAGTTACCGTCTAGAAACGGTCAGTCCAGAGGCGGATCCAGAAAATGTTGGTGGTGGGGGAAGGGGGAGGGAGTATAAATCAAGATTCATTTTCGCAGTAAATATATATCTGGGGTGCTTAGACCGGGTTTACAGAGCTCTAACCTCGCACTTCTTTCGTGATTTTCCAAATGCAAGCAATGAAAAGAAAACCGATCTATCTTAATAAAATATCTGTAAAGTTACGACGAATAATGTCCACACAGTATTTAGAAGAGAAAGAATTATTATTTCTATTAGAAGAACTACACTAAGTTGTCTATTGTAAATGAAATTATTTTTTAAATTAAATAAACAATTTGACCAGAAAAGTGTAAATAGTTGTAGCATCCTGTTCATGTGAAGATGGAATTGAGTAACTAAAGTCAAATGTCTATCAAATGAAATACACGTAACAATCCTTATAAGATGATGTAAATGACAACATACATTACATGCACGGTGAGTTTTCTTTCGACCGCCACACTGCACAAGTAACAGTGTTGTAATCATGAATACGAATATATGACAAAGTCCTATGAGCATTGCAACACATACCAACATTTGTAAAGGCACATGACAAAGGAATTCACATGCAAGCCAAATGTAGAATTAAGAACAAATATGTGACGAGTCATTTAACAAAAAGAGCAAACCCAACAGTTACCGCCGTGTTATTGTTAGACATCGATGTGGCCTGCTTCTGACTCCCCTCTGTAATCGCGTAACTACACCCAACGCCACCACATGTCGCTGAACATGTGTAAGTAACCTCATTGCCAAGGTCGGCAATTTCTGGTCCTTTCAGAGCTACCCCGGTCACAGTACCTGCAACACATGTCTAACATACATTTAATGTCCATAATGTATTAACACGTACATTTGATCGGCAATATTATTCAGTGTTCAGTGAGGCGTGGATGACCCTTCAAAAATAGAATAGGGCCTACCCAGGTAAATGGGGAAAGAGGATCAGCTCAAATATTAAAGTTTTGTTTTATTTTAAACGAAACAGTTTGTAAAGTTGATTTTAATTCTAGCACTATCAATCATAAATGTAACCTTTGGCAATGGAGATGCGAGCTCGGATCTCTTAATTGACGTATATTTTATTGGAGTTCTATGTAATTATTACTACAAGTTTTTCGAAATTTTTATATTGCTTTATAGTATCTACATATTGTACATTCGATAAAAAAAATGAAAATCAAGAATGTACTCCTTTCCGTGCTTCTCACTTTCGCGTTTACTGTCTACTATTTATAGCGATCGCTTAAGACTAATAATACCTACAGAGAACAAATCGCAATTTTGTGTACGACAGACATTTCATAGCAAGCCCAATCAGTAAGGCAGTTGCGACACACAGTCCATCAAATACGTCATTGTAAATGTAAAGACGATCGCAGCCCGAACATCATGTATGAATTGTTCATATAATGTATATAATTATCATTGGAAAGTGTTTCGACAGAGACATAAAAGACTAAAGAAAGTAATTAAAAACAACGTAAAGTCAAAACAAGTTTCAAAAACAGCTATAAGTACTAGTGTCAAATGCCAGAATCAAACTCCCATCGCCATGTTATAAGTCAAAGACGCAACCTCTCGAACACATTGGCTAACATGAAGCCGAGCTCAACAAAGAAGTGTTATCATTGCACCAACCTAATCTTTTTCATCTGTCTTACTTTAAATGGTCTAACATTGTAGTCTCACAGGTCATGGATACACGCAAGGGTAACCAGAAATGCTGCTAGAAATCCTGTGCAAATTCTGATATTACATATCATAGCAGAAGCTTACTGATCTTGATATGCAGCATTTGCCAAATAGAGGGATGAAAAATCAGAGGGTTTGGGAGGCCACAAGCAATGTAATATACCAAACCTTTCGGCAATATCACTAGCAAATCTGCTGGGATATATCATAGACATATATTAACGGGATCGCCGACTCTGCAAGGTGCGCGAATATCTTCCAATTTCGCAGCGCCCTCACCGGGAGTCATAGAAAAATTTCCTGTCGGGGTTTCGCATGCAAAACAATAGCATTAAGCTGACAAATAAAACAGAAAATTAAAGAAAAACGACCACGGTAAATGTATCAACTTGAATATGGATTGAAGGTATAAATCTTCTTTGTATGTGCATTCATTGTCTGCTTTTAGTTTTCCATGAATCGGCAGTAAACATATCGTAACCATGTGTAAACAAAGAACCCGAATTCTGAATGATTCGTAGACAACGTACCATTTAGGCCTTATTTTTGCTGCCCTTTTTCCATTAATACTTATATAGTTACTATTGTGAAACTGGAGGTATTTATTATAGCTTGTATTGGCAAAAACTGCACGGAGAAAGACATAATATTCAATTAAAATAAAATAAATGAGTCGTTGCTTGGAGACATAGGAGGAAGACTGCGCAAAGACTGATGTTCGAAAGAATTGGTAAGGGATCTCAAATCGGAAAGAAAAAAGAACCACAATCAACTATCAATATTTGAACACAAGTATAATTAGGTTATACTGTTTTCTATAGAGCATGCACTTAATTATCTTTTTATACTGATTTTAGGAATAAGACAACAGTGATGAAGCCCCTGACCAACAGACGTCTCTGTCTGGCCTGTGCCTGTTGCTCTGAGACGTTCAACTAGTACAGGGGAACTTAAACACATCCTCGAGCCAGAATTCTTCCAGACAATATTAAAAATTATTATTGAGTTGTTAGATGTTAACATATTTTTATAATAACAGAACATTTTGAGAAATAGATCATATAAAGCAACTAACAACATTGAAGGTATGGTCATCTGGGCGTGTGTTCAATTTTGATATATATCCTACATTATTGACAGACAGAGCTTATCTCCTACTGCTGACATTTCATATCGGGGGAAACCTGATTAACATATTTTAGTACACTAATTATAAATTGAGTAAATGTATTATCTGAATTGTTTATGTATGTTTGATGCTGTAATTAAGTTTATCTTTATTGACATAACGTTTCTTTATAGTTGTATGTTGTTTTGACAATAAAAACATGTCAAAGTTCTGAGTTAAACTAGTCAAAACAATAAATGTAAGTTTTAAGTATTAACAAATTAATGAATAAAAATATAGAGTTTTAGTTATATATTTGTACCGACTGGGAATAAGCCTTATTTTTTTCTGATTCAGTGTGCATTTTTAAAACATAAAGCAATTAGCTAAAATAACAAGCATGCCAATTTAACAAATGATATATGTTTTAATTCCAGTAGGGTTAGTCATCAACTAAACTGAATCAATTAAGAGCCATTGGATAGGTAACAATACAGAACAAAGGCCTAACTCAAACACTATTTATTGCTCAATATAAGAAAGAATTGGGTCCATGATTTAAAACTTACAGGTGTCAGTATTAATGTACAACCTGCTTAAGTCCCAACTTTATATAGGATAACTTTACTTCTTCTTGCAGAGTGAAAATTTTCAACATGGTTCAAGGGTTAAAAACTATTAAATCTTGCATCCAGAGATGACACTCTTACTTGCACTGGCTTTTAGCATACTTTTTAATCAATGTCAGAACAAACAAGAATAAATATATATTACTAATAATTTTATTCTTTTTCCATTTCGTTTATGTTAAGGTGTTTAAGCAAAACACAGCTTTATAATGTGCAGAAAATAAATTTAATGTGGAATGAAAAATGCATTTATGACAGATAAATACAAATACATATAAATTTAATAATGCAGACAATGATTATGCAACAGCTTTGTCTTTGTAATAGATCAAATAATTTGTTAAAGTTGTTTTTCATGAAATCTGAATAATTATATGTATAATAATAGCACGTTTCATTCTCCCTCTACCATTTGATATAAATTGAATATGCGCCAGTACTCGATAATATGCCATTACGTGGTTTAAAACTTGTGATTTAATCGTAGTAAAATACACTTTAAATAGTTGATTTGATAGCATTAAAAACATTGCTGTTATCCATTAGATATGGTAAGTGAATTAGATTCTTCTGTTATACTGATGTTTGTTAAATGTCAAATTATTTTGTAGATTATATGGAGAAATAAACAATATTTAACAGAATCCTGCCTTGTGGTGTGTTAAAACAGTTTTATGAAAAGTTAACCTTAAAAAAATGGTCTACCACTAAGAAAGCAATACTGAAACAGACTGAACATTTAAAATCTTGTAATAATGTTTAATCTTTTATCTTTTTCGAAGGACTGCAAATAACTGATATTTCCACTCTGCCTTCCTGACAGCTGTGCCTCTGTTGGCTGGCTCATGGTGTTGAATTTAAAGGTTAACTGTCACTGAAGAAATGGTTCATGTCATGGTAACTGAAAAAATAAGTATGCTACACAGGTTTTAGCTTTATATGAAAAGTTTCACCCGCCGTAACTCTCTGGTTCCATTCCTAGTCGGGACAAATACATTTATTATTCATTCAACAATAATAATATAAAACAAAACGTACCAAGTTAGAACAAAAATATTAAAATCTCGTTATGTCCTAGAGTTATATGACAGTTGTCACACACAATAATCTTTGCAGGGTAAATCCTACCTATAATTATTATCATGATTTATTGTTATTAAAACCTTTTTGACAATACAATTAATGGTGGTTTCCAAACGTTTAGGCTATTTTTTCTCAAACAACCAGATAAATTACTGTATACTGAAAATATCCATGATGTTGAAGATTACTGATGTCCTCTAGCCAAGTGAAAAGTGAAGCACGGCACACCACTCATCATTACAAACATACATTTCCTACCTGAGAGACTGCATTTACTAATAATTAAGGTAGTTTCAAAATTTGTTTTTACTTGGACTAAAGAGTGAGTTTTTTGCAAAGAAGTTGTGCTAAAATTCCCAAAACAGTGGGTGAGATATTACATGTATTTTATGTAGACAAAGTTGGATACCACCTTAAATATGTAAACATCTGATTTTTTATCAATATAATATATATATAAATATAACAGAAATCTCGAAAGTCGATTTTGAAAAAAAAAGTTATTCTGTTCCATTCAATAGCGAAGTAGTATCAAAATCTTATTAAGTACTGACTTACATTGAATACATGTATAATTGTATTATCTGACAGTATATACATATATTTTTTTGTAAAATGGCATTTATTAACACTAAGTGTGTTAATGTTTAATGTGTATTAGATTTTTGCATTAAGATCATCCTTTGCATCACCCGAACTTCTTGGTAGTAGGTTTAATCTGTCAAAACAAAATGTCTTTATGTGGACCAAAAAGCTCTTTCACAAGATTTGGGAAAAGATCTGCGCAGAAAATAAAGGAGTGAGACAGAAGAAAAGGCTTCAACTATAATAAAAATATGCATTAAAACATTTTTTCATACTATTTCTCTTTTTATAGTTTTTTACATGCCATGATTAAAAAATAATGCTTTAATTTAATGTCAGATATTAGTAAGACAAAATTGATGGAGACACAACACATGACATCAAAATACATGTACACTGCAGTGTTTTAAGTAAACTATATTACCTCTAATAGCACTTCAATGCATGGGTTCGGGTCCTGGTCAGGGTCCTATGTCAGGTGTTCATGGCATGAACTCACAGAAAAGGCAGCACTATATTTTGTTTCAAATTATTTATTGATAACAAGAGTAACGGAAATGGCAGGTTTGATTCTATAAATGGTACTATTTCATAAATGATAAAAATTAATAGATTAGACCCCACCCCCTTCTGCCCACTACAGGCTGCAAGGTAAAAAAAATCCATGAAAAATAAAGCATATATATGTACAAAGAAATACATTTCTATAAGTTTCAGACACGTTTTGTTGTTTAGGATAATCTAATCCAGAAGATTAAACTGAACAGTTACTATTTATCATAATGGAAAGTAGAACAAGGTTTTCTGACAGCTGCTATTGACGTGCTGATTTTCGATTAAGCCTTCTATTAAGCAGGAAAATAAACGTAAAATGACCGAATATATATAACGATAAACCCTAGTATTTTGATTAAAAACAAAAACAAACGAATAAAGAAATAACATACCGTGACAGAAGACCCTAAGTGGGCGGGGCAGATGTGCGTCGTGTCTGGGTAAACACTAAAATCTGAACGATTATAAACGAGAAATAGTGTCCCAGCCACTCTTTTTTGGAAAAGCCCTTTGGAAGTTATAATTTCACATCCTAGTACCCCCATTTATACGAGATTAGTGCTTTTTTCATTAATGTTAACCCAGCTTTCAGCTTTTTTCTATTTATATAGAGTATATAAAGTGACGTCACGAGTCAGCGGTCCCTTTACAATATGTCTATGGTTCGCGTAATTTAAGAATGCGCCAAAGACGGTCGCCAAATATTGTTTTTTGAAAAAATATTAAGTAAAAACCAGATCTGTTGTTAAAAAGAAATAGGAAAATATTTGATTGAATAGTGCTATTACTAAAGTGTAGTTTACAGTCATGTTAAAGGTTTTATTAGGGTCAACTTCAAGGACAATTTAGATAATCATGTAAAATATCCATTATACAGGATCAAGCAAAATTAATATACTTATAATAGTCGACATTAAAAAAGAAGAAACAATGTAACATGCAACGTTTGACCATGTCTCTAGTGTGCAGCACTGCCGGAAATAATTATCGACGTGTTGTGAGGGCCTCCTAATTTAAGAGTGCGTTCAATATGACCACCAAATTAGGCAAGTCGAGTTATCAATTCGCAGCATAGCAATTTTTTTTATAAATACTGAATATAGATATATACTGCTATTTTATTATATAATTTGCAATTGAAATGTCTTTCATACTAGCAATCGAAAGTAACATCTTAAGGGCAATTAAATGTCAAATTAAGGTCAACATGGAATATTGAATTCATAACAGAATTTTTCTATTCGTCTGTGGCAGCCATGCTTTCGAGAGAGAAAAATAATTTAAAATCTCCTGACTATAGCTTTTGTAGATGCACTGAAAAAAGCTTTAGCGCTGCCAGGAATCTAGTGATGCAAAGCATCAAAGAACGTCCAATATATGTTTAAAAGTCAATACGTTATCTGATAAACGACAACGCCGGACATCCGGTGATAACTTTGTATTAAAGTGAGCTGAAAACATGATCGAACTTGGCTATCACATGGACATAACATGTGCTACACCATCTTTTATGCATATTGGCTAAATGTATCAAACAAGTCATTTAATAATGCAACCTAGCTTTTTATTAGGAAAGTCATTTCAGAAATATTGAACAAATAACAGTAGTAAAAACCCTCGAACAGCACCGCTAACAGGTGAAAAGAACACCTGCTGACACCACGTGGTTCAAAGTTGCCAACATCGGTACGTTATTTATATGGTAAGAATTTGAAGTGACCATTTTGCCACTTCCAGTTCAAGATCACATTAGGGTAAAACAACAACAACCCCCAAACAATACTATTGATGTTTTTATGAACACAGTGTTCCAGACGATTTTTTATTTATTTTGTTTAAATTAGGTTAAAAAATACATTTAGCGTTCTTCGTACAATGGTATAAAGCAAGTTGTTTCTTTGGCATAGCTTTATTGCAGTAAACAAGTGAGACTTCTGACAGTCTCAAAGACTATGATTATTTTGATAAATACTTATTATCTTTATAAAGAAGAGATTTATGATTTTCGGCACTACGCTCATTTCTTATCTTTATTAAAGGGGCATGTGTGGTAATCGGTATCGCATCTATTTATAATCTTTATTCAGATGTATGATTTTCACTATAACGCCTTTTTCTATCTGTTTAAAAAGACGTGTCAGATTAACACTATAACACCTATTTCTGTTTGTTTAAGACGACGTGTCAGATTATCACTATAACACCCACCTATTTCTATTTGTTTAAGACGTGTCAGATTATCACTATAACGCCTATTTCTGTTTGTTTAAGACGACGTCCGATTATCACTACAACGCCTATTTCTGTTTGTTTAAGACGACGTCAGATTATCACTATTACGACTATTTCTGTTTTTTAAGAAGACGTGTCAGATTTTAACTACAACGCCTGTTTCTATTTGTTTAGGAAGACGTGTCAGATTATCACTACAACGCCTATTTCTGTTTGTTTAAGACGACGTGTCAGATTATCACTATAACGCCAATTTCTGTTTGTTTAAGACGATGTCCGATTATCACTACAACGCCTATTTCTGTTTGTTTAAGAAGACGTGTCAGATTATCACTATAACGCCTATTTCTGTTTGTTTAAGACGACGTGTCAGATTATCACTATAACGCCTATTTATGTTTGTTTAAGACGTGTCAGATTATCACTATAACGCCTATTTCTGTTTGTTTAAGACGACGTCCGATTATCATTACAACGCCTATTTCTGTTTGTTTAAGACGACGTCAGATTATCACTACAACGCCTATTTCTGTTTGTTTAAGACGACTTTAGATTATCACTATTACGACTATTTCTGTTTTTTTAAGAAGACGTGTCAGATTTTAACTACAACGCCTGTTTCTATTTGGTTAGGAAGACGTGTCAGATTATCACTATAACACCTATTTCTGTTTGTTTAAGACGACGTCAGATTATCACTATAACGACTATTTCTGTTTTTTTAAGAAGACGTGTCAGATTATAACTACAACGCCTATTTCTATTTGTTTAGGAAGACGTGCCAGATTATCACTATAACACCTATTTCTGTTTGTTTAAGACGACGTCAGATTATCACTATAACACCCACCTATTTCTATTTGTTTAAGACGTGTCAGATTATCACTATAACGCCTATTTCTGTTTGTTTAGGAAGACGTGCCAGATTATCACTATACCTATTTCTGTTTGTTTAAGACGACGTCAGATTATCACTATAACACCCACCTATTTCTATTTGTTTAAGACGTGTCAGATTATCACTATAACGCCTATTTCTGTTTGTTTAGGAAGACGTGCCAGATTATCACTATAACACCTATTTCTGTTTGTTTAAGACGACGTCAGATTATCACTATAACACCCACCTATTTCTATTTGTTTAAGACGTGCCAGATTATCACTATAACGCCTATTTCTATTTGTTTAGGAAGACGTGCCAGATTATCACTATAACGCCTATTTCTATTTGTTTAGGAAGACGTGCCAGATTATCACTATAACGCCTATTTCTATTTGTTTAGGAAGACGTGCCAGATTATCACTATAACGCCTATTTCTATTTGTTTAGGAAGACGTGCCAGATTATCACTATAACGCCTATTTCTATTTGTTTAGGAAGACGTGCCAGATTATCACTATAACCCCTATTTCTATTTGTTTAGGAAGACGTGCCAGATTATCACTATAACCCCTATTTCTGTTTGTTTAGGAAGTCGTGCCAGATTATCACTATAACGCCTATTTCTATTTGTTTAGGAGGACGTGCCAGATTATCACTATAACGCCTATTTCTATTGGTTTAGGAAGACGTGCCAGATTATCACTATAACGCCTATTTCTGTTTGTTTAGGAAGACGTGCCAGATTATCACTATAACGCCTATTTCTATTTGTTTAGGAAGACGTGCCAGATTATCACTATAACGCCTATTTCTATTTGTTTAGGAAGACGTGCCAGATTATCACTATAACGCCTATTTCTATTTGTTTAGGAAGACGTGCCAGATTATCATTATAACGCCTATTTCTATTTGTTTAGGAAGACGTGTCAGATTATCACTATAACACCTATTTCTATTTGTTTAGGAAGACGTGCCAGATTATCACTATAACGCCTATTTCTGTTTGTTTAGGAAGACGTGCCAGATTATCACTATAACGCCTATTTCTATTTGTTTAGGAAGACGTGCCAGATTATCACTATAACGCCTATTTCTATTTGTTTAGGAGGACGTGCCAGATTATCACTATAACGCCTATTTCTATTTGTTTAGGAAGACGTGCCAGATTATCATTATAACGCCTATTTCTATTTGTTTAGGAAGACGTGCCAGATTATCACTATAACGCCTATTTCTATTTGTTTAGGAGGACGTGTCAGATTATCACTATAACGCCTATTTCTGTTTGTTTAGGAAGACGTGCCAGATTATCACTATAACGCCTATTTCTATTTGTTTAGGAAGACGTGCCAGATTATCACTATAACGCCTATTTCTATTTGTTTAGGAGGACGTGCCAGATTATCACTATAACGCCTATTTCTATTTGTTTAGGAAGACGTGTCAGATTATCACTATAACGCCTATTTCTATTTGTTAGGAAGACGTGCCAGATTATCACTATAACGCCTATTTCTATTTGTTTAGGAAGACGTGTCAGATTATCACTATAACGCCTATTTCTGTTTGTTTAAGACGACGTCAGATTATCACTATAACGCCTATTTCTATTTGTTTAAGAAGACGTCAGAGCTGATTACCCCATTTATGATGTATCGTGATTTGAAAAGTAAGTTGTCACGTGGTTTTCTCAGTTTAAATATAACAAATTGTGAAACGTGGCTCGGTAAGTAAATACATGTTTGTAATGACAAGTGGCGTGTTATGCTCTACTTTTAACATAAAGATAGACACCAACAAACAGCATGTATAAGCATATACACATAACCAACTGGATCCATCTGTGACAACGAACACGTTCTTTATCGCAACTCGGTTTCATGCCGGACAGTGAACTATCCCTTCTTAAGGAAAGCGGAAGTGAAGTTCTAGTCATAAAACACTTCAACAGGCCTAAGGTTTAATCACCTTATGCCCATAATTTACGACGGCATATTTGGGATCAATACACTGATTTTCATATAAATATGTCCAAAAACAAACTTAGTATACATTGGAGGCCAAACATAGCCAACTTATTTAAACGACAATTCGTCTAAAACGTTTCTAAACGAAGTCATTCGTGTGTAAATGTTGACCACTCATTAACAAAGCCAAATGTATAACGATAACAACAACATCTCATGTATAACTAACACGTATCAATTAATTACCAAAGCCTTCAGATGATCAATATGTGTCGCAGTGCCTCAGAGGACCAACATATTATTTATGAAAATATTGTGTTTTGCGTATTTTTCTTGCATGTATGAGCAGTTAAGAACAACATGCAGCCACGTTTAGTTTTAGCGATTCTAGTTATGCTGTTTAGACAGTGTAAGTGAACAATTAGGCAGACTGTCGATCAATGTGCACTTTCTTTCAGAAGTTTAAGTATACACGAAGAAATACTAGGGTTTCATGTCTGTTTTACATATATTCTGATGAAAGCTGTATATGGTTCGTCATATGGTACAATACTAATTCACTTATAAACATGCTAAAAAGTTCATGAACATAGAAATCAAATCTTACCGTTTACCGTCCATTTGAATTGAATTAAATGAAACAAAATGGAAACAAAAATTCGAAAATCCACTTTAGCCATTTTTAACTAAACAGTGTTAAACACGATGAAAATAATGATGTATCACATAATCACTTAACAATCGTTAGTAACTACTTGGAGTGATGGAGGTGGTGGTTGTTCGAGGATGGGTACAATACAATCTTTCATTTGCGGAATGAGTCGAAGCCATTCGTAACTACTTGGCTATGTCCGGATAATACCGGATTATCCGCGCCCGTATCGATCGGCGGTATCCGGAAAAGTAATAATGTGATATGTGCTATAACAATATAACTGATTGAAGTCAAATGTTACGTAAGGAAACAACGCTTAAACTTAATATCACACTCATTTTCGGCCCTTCGACTCCGCTTGCCTGTGTGAATTTCTCATAATAAAGGCTTAAGGGTCGAAAAGAGTGATAGTAAATTAAAGTCAGTTAGATAAAAATTAATATAGTATCCATTATTGTGCTCATTATTTTGTATGTAATATTTTGACAATTTCGTGATATGTGCTCTAAAACGCTGAACATATGAGCATTTCTGTTCGTATCTTATCAGAAAAAATGTTGAATATATATACATAGTTATAGTTGTTGGCATAAAGAGAGGATTTTCAGTTTTATATCCGGATGTGTAGATGTTGACAGGAAGTTTAGTGGATGGGAATGAAGAGGTACATAGTTGAAGTGATACTCTCTCGCTTCCTGGTAACTTCAAGGGTTTTTATCAATTGCATTAAAATGATAAACCCTTACTCTTCTGCATTTAGTAAATAAATAAGAAGAAAAGAAAGAACGAAAGAAAGAAAGGTAGGCAGGCAGGCAGGCAGGGAGAAAGAAAGGGAGGGAGATAGACAGACAGACAGCTAGACAGACAGCTAGACAGACAGACAAACAGACAGACAGACAGACAGACAGACAGACAGACAGACAGACAGACAGCTACACAGACAGCTACACAGACAGCTAGACAGACAGCTAGACAGACAGACAGACAGTCAGACAGACATCTGGATCTACATCAGTATTTCTAAAAATAATCAATTGGAGGGTAAGGGTACAATAAGCTGCATGTGTTATAATATTTGTAAAGCTTAACAGATAAAGGCTTCCCCTTCTGATGCGGAAATACATGTATATAAATATATCTTAATATCGTACTTATTACCATGAAACAAAGTGATCGGTTCAAAAAAGATGTATATAATAAAGAATATCACTATTAATACAGCTATTTTTTTTTATTCTACTACATGTTTGCCTATCCAGCCTTAATTCACTCTAGCATATTTACATCGCCTATTTAGGTAACACACATCTAGAGTTTCTTATATTATTTCATAACATTATTTAGAATGTTTAAATTACACCATTTATATCGCATACTCTTTAAGTGTAGAGCGTTTTGACTGGTCAAGCGCTGGTCATGTGTGGGACCGACTACAAAATACTGACGGTCATATTCTTTTTGGGAACACTATGGCTACAACAACATGGCGTCAGGTAAAAGTAATCAACAGTTGGTCCGTGTGTCTGATGATGATTTGATAACATTAAGGGAAACTGTAATACAGAAAAGAAAAAAAAGTGTAACCTCGGTAGCATTGAATCGTTTCGTAATTATCTGTCGAGGGATGGGATGCGATGGGATTCGCCGGCATTTTTGCCGATACTGTGCAGCGACATTTCTATCATTGCAGCACAGGGGCACTTATGAGGTGCCCAGGGACTGACACCGACAAGTCAGGCGTAATGCCGTCCCCTTAGCCCCGAGCGTTAGGAGGGAAGCCACAACGGACCCAGTCGGGGTTTGAACCCATGACCTCCCGATCCGCAGGCCGACGCTCTACCACCTGAGCTATTGCGGCCGGTTATCTGTCGAGAGAAAATGTGAGAACGGACTGGCGAATCGGATCGACATCTTTGACATTTTTATGCTGAAATGAAAAATGGCTTGTTGTTAAAGTACCCAACGAGAGCCTAATTTAATTGGGTATGTGATATACCTAGTAAAGACTTATGTTTCGGTCAATATATCGTCGGACTGTGTCCTCGATCAGTATCACATTACTCAGGTCCTTAAAACTTTATAATGGCATAAACACAACTCCTTATTTGCATAATAACTTGCATACTTAATGAAAATTATCCACTGCTGAAAAACAACAACAACAACTGTCAGTTGACTTTTGGTCATAGGCTTCTCTTGTAGCCTCAAAAAACTTAACGAAAATTTTTTAGTAATTTAAAAATAATAATAACAACCAAACAACCGACCTTAGATGCATTCTACATTAACTATAAAGGTATTTATAAAGGTACGTTTTTTATCATTTGACAATAATTTTTTTTAACATTTATCTTGATTCCCCAAAAACAGAACAAGAGATCAGGACATGTATATGGAAGTAAGTGAACGGAAAAGCATGTAGCCCAATCGATGAAATACTTAACGAACAATTTAAATTTGCACAATGTCATTTCATTTACCTTTACTGTACTTTAGCTGCTTAGGTAAACTTTTAACATCAGTGCTAAACGATAAGTTAAGTGCTTTCTTAGATGACAATGAAATTTTAGAAGAAAATCGGACCGGTTTCAGAAAATCATTTTAATGTTCTGATCATACTTTTTCTTTACATGCTCTTGCTGGATAAGCAGAAGATTTTTTTTACTTGCCTTCATAGATTTTTCAAAGGCTTTTGGCTGTGAATGGTGAAATGGGTTATGGTATAAGCTTCTTCAATACAACATGACTTGGAAAGTATTTGACGTTATTTATAATATGTATCAAAGCATTAAATCATGTGTTTCTAGAAATGGCAAACTCTTGGAATTTCTTGTCAGTTAAATTGGTGTAAGACAAGGAGAAAATTTATCACTGATTTTGTATTAACTTTTTCTTAACGACATTCAAACATATCTTTTACAACATGAATTGGTGGGAGTAGAACTACAAAAGAATACTCAAATACTACTTACCAATAGCCTGAACGTCTAGTTCTACTGTACGATGATGACACTATCCTTATCTCTGATTCTCCTCACGGCCTACAGAAAAGTTTGAACGCATTTTACAATTACTGCAAAGAATGGCACCTAAAAGTAAACATAAACCAAAGTCCTCGTTTTGGGGGCAAGATGAACCCATAAATTCACATTCAAATATGGCGACCAGACTCTACCTTGTAAGTCAATATAATAACCTTGGTGTAAAATGATCACACAACGGTTCCTTTAGTGCTGCTAGAAAACACGTAGTTCAACAAGCAAATAGCAATCCATCTCCTTTATACACACATAAACAACACCGACTTACCTGTTGACCTCGTTTTAAAAAATTTCAACCACACAATTACTGCAATTCTTTTGTATGGTGCCGACATCTTGGAGTATGAAAATTTAAGCCTCATTGAACAAGTGCACATGAAATTTCTAAGACGATTACCAACAGATAAAACGACCACTCCTCACCATTTCCCCTATGGTGAACTAAGCAGATACTCTTTGGCAATCTCGGCAGAAACCCAAATGATTAACTACTAGACACAATTAGTTCCCGGCAAAAGAAAAAAGCTATCTTATAGAATATATACGCTTATGCTCAGCGAAGGACAAACTAAAAACAATCCTACAAACAGTAGGTCGACCAGCTATGTGGGAAAACCAAAGCACAACAAACGTTAACAATTTCCATAAACAAGTAAAACAAACGCTTATCGACTAATTCAAGCAAAAATGGCACTATGAACTATCTCTTTCAACAAAAGGCTTAACTTATTTTACTTTTAAAAGCAAACATTCTTACCTTGAAGAATACTTCAGATTCCTCAACAAAGGAAGGACCATTGATATTTCCCGACATCGCACAGCTAACCAATATATGCCAATCGAAACTGGTTGATATGACAACAGACATTACCAAGAAATATATTGCCCTCTATGTCAAACAGAAGCAGTTGGCACTGATTTTTTTAAAAGGAATGTCCATTTTTAATATAGACCGTGATCGCCTTTCTGCAAAGATACATTGCACCACAGAGTTGAATGTAATGCTCTCATCCAAAACGCACCACTGCTTACAGCTGTTTGTATTTTTGTTGTTATAATAACGGATCACTTTTTATCATTACGACAATAAATGTCTCATAAAACCAACACATAAAGGCTGGTCCCCGGCCGGGCCAAACCAAAGATTTAAAAGTTGGTGGCAGTGGATTCCCTCCTAACGCTCGGAGCTAAGGGGAAAGCATTACGCCTGACTCGTCGGTGTAAGTATAATGGACCGGTCGGGTTCAGTCCCTGGGCACCTCACCAGTGCCCCTGTGCTATAATTATAGAAATGTCGCTGTACAATATCGGCAAAAATGCTGTCAAAATCCCATAAAGGCTGGAAGGGAACACACATTGTAAATAATATTAGTACAACTTATAGCTTGCATATAATAACCCCGACTTGACCTTTAATATTAGCATCTATTAACGATCTAGCTCACACCTATATACGATCAATACCACGCCTTCCTTCCACCTCGGCAATTTACGCATGCAAATGAAAATCAATCGTGCTTTGTACGTTGAAAGCTTTAGAATTATCTACTTAATTTATATGACAGATAGATGTGCTGTTCGTTAGCCTAATCGGTGAAGCAGCGAGGTTGTTTTGAATAAATTATGCTGGTTCGAGTCTCACATTTTGCTATTTTTTTGTTTTATTTTTTCATTTTTGTAACTTTTTTTGTTTTCTTGTTCATTTAGTTTTTATTTAATCTTTCAATTACTATCTTTTTTGTTTTATGTACATTTTATTCAATGATACAGCGGAACTAAAAAAAGTATAACCATAGCAGAACAATATTTAAAACACCAACATATAACAATAAATCAGTCGCTGTCCGAATCTGATGCGCTGAATTCATTTGAGTCACAGTCGTCAGCCAGATTGATGATCAGCTTGTCCATGCTGATTTCTAGGAAGTGATCGTTCTTCATGGCCTTCTCTACCAATGAATCAACACGGCAAGCGTTGCTCCACTGCTCACGTCCTACAGCTGCAAATGCTTCCTGGGTATGCCTAATGCACATCGTCGTATCTGGTAAAAGAACAGAAACCTTTTTACATTTTTTCTTAAAATATAAGAGACATTTTAAAACTATCGATGTTACACATACGCAAACGCACACACACTCAATGCTAACCTGAATGTCACGTTGTTTCGTTTGACGAACTCTTTTACTTGACTCCATATCAGCTCGATCGCATTGAATTCGGGATGATATGGAGGCAAGCGTAAGACCTCGTGGCCATGACTTCTTATGAGCTCGTCAGTGGTGTAAACAGGTGCAGGTCGGTGCTGACGAGCCAATTTGAGCAGCTGTGGACGCAGAAGCGTTGATTCAAAGGCCACTCCTAGTTTGCGCAACCACTCCTAAAAAAACAACGTTTATACGATTTCAATCGGCTTTAAGTATAACCAGCATATTCTTTAAACAAAAAAGCATGACAATGTTTATAAATACCCGAATATCTGCCTTTCTAGTGCTTGATGTAGGTGCCCTGTCCGTTTTCACAGAGTGATAGGAGGCATTGTCCATCACAATAGCACATGGTTGGTCTAGCTTTGGTAAAAGCAGTTCCTCCACCCATTTACCGAAATTGCCAGCGTCCATTTCACTATGATAATCTCCAGTTCTTGATTTGGCCTTGAAGGTAAGTAGTGCTCCAGGCACAAACCCATCCCTGCCTCCGGCGTGTACAACAATGATTCGTTGCCCTCTGTTGTACGGCGCAGTGACCCCAGGATCTGATGGATGCTGCCAACAAGATCTAGACGTAAAGGAAGTGTCGACCCATGTTTCATCGATGTATATGAAATGAAGTCCTCTGTCTTCAAATTCTTTACGTCTCTGGTAGAAGGCCAGTCTTTGAGATACAACGCCGGGACGCTCGATGAGAACGCGGCGGTTGTCATGTGTCTTCTTCCACTTGAACCCAAGTCTCTTTATAGTCTTGTTTAGAGTAGATACGCTGCAAGGGTATCCGATGTCGTCTCGCAGCACAGAGTGAAGAGCTGGGTAGTTTAAATTGTTATAATTAATGTAATTGATGTAATTATTTTAATTACTATTATACAATTTTATTATTATAACTTTTTTAAATGAATATTAAAGAAATATATTTACTTTTTGTATAGGAGAGTGTGTTTACATAATACATTTAATAAAAGCTACTTTTACGTCTATACCTTTAAGTGTCGGCAGCTGTTTGCGTACTGTATAAAATTGGTGGATTTTGTTTCTGATGACGCAGTCGTCAAAGTTGTCCAGGCTCTTGTAGTCTTCGCGCTTCTGCCGTGTTGGTGACTGCAGTTTTCCAGTTTGTGTTTTCTCCCGGCGGACCTTAACGACCGTGGTGCGTCCGACACAGGTTGCCTCTGCTGTCCTTTCTAGGAATCCTTTACCTTCATTCCTGAAATGTTCAGAAACATTATATACAATTTCTTTAGCTTTAGAGGTTAAACGTTTTGACGAAACTGTGTCAGTCATGTCTAACGAGCAAGTGAACAAGATTAAATTTACACATACATGTAAATAGTCTACTTTTAATTCACGAGTTTTACGAAATTACACGGGAAACTCAATGCCATACCTTGCCACTCGATCCAAGGTCGACTTCCAGTTTTCCAATAATTGAAAAAAATCTCTTTTGAGGCTCGAACCCGTGACTTTTCGATCGCGGGCATTGCACGGTAACCACTCGGCCACGCCGGTACTGTTAAGCCTCATACTTGTATTGAATATATAAACATTATGATTGTTCAACAAACATACCCGATCTTAGACGACTGTCAGCGATTGCATTATCGATAACTAATTTTGCGTTCGTATTCGATAGATAATATATTCTTGCATAAAGGTCAAGTCGGGGTTATTATACGGAAGCTATACCTCTTAACTATCCATAACGATCAGAGCCCATCCAAATCTTCATTCCTCCACGAAAACTCAGTGATTGCAGCACATGCCATTGACTCAAATGATAGAGCGCACAGTCTGCGCACGCAAATCCCGCTACTTACGTGGCTATCGTATATTTGTACTTACAGGGGCATAATTATACCAGGCAGCAATTTATCCGGCTGATTATTTTGGACAACTCTTTTCCAACCATGTTCGGGGTGTGTCATGCGAATGAGGATTACCTCAACCCCTGCCTTTAATACTGGGCCACTAAGAATATGGCGGGGAAAACCTTTGTGTGGGACGGGAAAAAATCATATTGCCTGCCAGACATTACATATCTAAAAATAACTATATTATACTTTCCAGTGTAAGTAAGTTATATCTATTGGTAAATCGTTAGTATGTTCTAATATATATGGATATCGCCAGTGCACCTTATTTTTCGTTTCGATAAGCTGCACACTTAGGGGATACTGCTCACCAGTCTATAATGAATGGATACATAATCAAATTTATATGCGATTTAAGTATTCTATAGCTATTAAAATATTATATTGCACTTCATGATGTTGTCTAAAAAAAGGTACTTCTTAACCAAACTTTATCAGAATGTACTGGTATGTATTGTGTATTCTTGCATAAATTGTTTACATTTACTGCAAATGCAGCAAAACCCCATTTTTAAAACAAAAATCTTTCTATTTAATAACATTTTAAATCTTTATGATAAAAAGTGGTTGCCCGGTGATAGTGAACTTACTCATAATGATCCCAATTTTGTATTATGTACTCACCTTATCTATATTATTATAACAGGCACACCATTATTTGATGTAATTGACATACTCATATGTTAATGATTCTCCTTTTCCAGGGACATAAGCTCGTATAAAATTAACACTTTGTTATCAGAACTTTCCTTTTATGGATTATGATTGAGTGCTCCAGTTATTTATGTCTTTAAAAAGGTACAAACTTGGCCGATGTAATGTAATGCGATCTTATGTTAAGCTACTGGTGAACCTTTATAAATACGCATACAGCTTGCTACCCTGTAATCTAAAGATGGCCAGAAATGTGCTTCCTTTTACATGTGACACGAAGAAGTCTCAATATAGAAAAAACAGACACACCACAACTTATTGAAAGATTGTTAACATTTGTCTCAAGCTGTTTGTACAAGATATAAACACTAAATTAATACATGTTCTCTCACCTACCTACCTGTCTACCTAGTTCTGTCTACCTAGCTATCTAGCTCCGACCTACCTATCTACCCATCTACCTACCTACCTACCTACCTACCTACCTACCTACGTACCTAGTCCATAAATCCCATTTTCCGCACCTGATTCGACCAGAACCACCTCTATTATTTTGTTTATAGCAGTTTTGTTTTGTAATATTCCCCGTGCTGTTTCTTGCATTGTACTTGGGTCGAAGTAACATGTCTGTCTGTCTGTCGGTAGAACAAACATTGTTTTCACAACTCAATCAAAACAACCATTTTGGCTTAATGTTAGATTTTTTTACTTTTCTTGTCTGCAAAGGTGATTTTTATAACTGTTTCTAAGTGGTCAGTTCTAATTGGTCCAGTCAATTTGGGGAGATCTGGATTTAAAGTGGAGCCTTACACCCAGAAGTCACTCATAATGTGGACTTAAAAGTGATAACGACAATAATCCAAATACAGAAAGTAACACCCTGTCTTTCATTTTAGGTTAGACTTGTTTTTTTTTCCATGTTTCATGGTAAATTATTGTACTTTTAATTCACAAGCATTATTAACTGAACACTTTGCCATTTCAAGTGAAATAATGCAAAATGTTCGTTAGGTTATAGATATTTGTTTTTATCTTGAACGTTGATGTAAGCATAGAATTAAACATTAATTCACGACTTACTGAAATCATATATCGTCGTATTTTTTACTCATTGCATTATCTTAATTATATATCACACTTTTGATGTCGACCTCAAAGAGGTTACAATAAACCAGATACATGAAGGAACACACTCTTGGTCTTTTATTTTAGATCTGGGAGCAAAGTCATACACAAAAGTCACTAAGATCGCGCGTGCACAAAAATCTTCTGCACAAAATTATTTATATACTACATTAACTAAAACAATGTGTTCCTTTACTGAATAATAATGCAATTACAGTTCTGAAGCTGAAGCATTTAGTGTTAGTGGGAAAAAGTCACAAGGGATAGTTAAAGCAAATTGATACTTTGATGTTTTTTCTGGTTTTGATGTTATATGGATTTTACTGACAGAATGACAAAAGATGTTAATTAAATAATTTAGGATGCATACACATATAGATATTACTTTTGTTACTTCAAGTTAAAAAAATAATAAAAACAAACACAAGATATATATTTGCACCTTTATTAAGCACAGTTTTGACATTCTACATACGAATACATGAACATTAGTACAGCTATTGTTCGTCAAGTCGATGTAACAATCGTCTAAAACATCTACTAGTGTAAGCTATGTTCTAAACACAATGCCAATTACAATCATTAGTAACAAATGTAAAATGGTTTAACACCAGACCCCATTTAGTTTCTTCACAGATAAATGACACTTATATTGAAAGAGCCTTATTGTCGCCGCGCATGCGCCGGGCGTCTATACGTAATCGTTCTTGGAAAAGTCCTATGGATGGCGCCATGTTGCTATCTAAATGAGTGCTGCGCGGCGCTTTCATGCATTGAATTTCGGATATTTTTTTTTAACATTGATGAATATCAGAATTAAATTAAAATGAAGTTTAAAATGTTCCTACATCATTACCTGTCACTTGAAATTGTTAATGCTACATATGTGTATGTATGATTTATTTAATTTAAATTGCACTTGTTAGGACGATGTACTATGTACAAGTCAAAACACGTGTTTTGCTGTTTCTTGGTCGGTTTGTTGTTAGGCAAATGTTTCATTGTTGAACAAGACCTCAACGTCGACCTTTGATGCTTTGCATCAATGCTGTCTTGTCAAAACTATGGAAAATATATCGGATTTCGCGTTTCATGTCAGAACGATATTCGACATCCCAGAGATCGATATTTTCAAGTGGGAGCCGTCGCCGGAACACAGTACTAGCAAATGTATGCAAGTGTTCATAATTTAGATAAAGCCTTTTGCGAAAAAAGTGTTAGTTATTTGTGTTTCATTAACAAGCAAATTGAAAAATCATATTTTTCCATATAAACTTTTGGAAAATAATAAACATATGTTCAACTTCAAATTCAGTTGCTAAAACTACTTGAACAATCTTATGACTTGCATACACATATAAAACAGACCATTTTTAATCATCCTTGCACTAAAATTGGCAAGTTTAAACTTTGATAGACTTTAAAAGGTGTGTGTGTGTTTTAATACAAAGTAATACTTCTTTTAAATGACACGAACATACAGGCTAATTTGTTTCATTAACAAAATTCAAAATCAAACTTATTAAGTCATTGACAAAGCTGTGTACTTATAATTGCTTTAGCAAATCATTATCAAAAGCCAAAATCTAGGCAAGGCAATAGCTGCTATATATATATATATATATCACCCTCGCCTTCCACCTATGAATCTGGCGAGCACCTATATATATATATATATATATATATATATATATATATATATATATATATATATATATATATATATATATATATATATATATATATATATATATATATATATATATATATATAAATCCAACAACACACATAAGTAACTATACAATTGCCATAAACATAATACATGTTTTTATACACACGTCATAGTTAATACAGCTGTACAAAAATAATTAAAAATAAAACACCATAGCTGCATTGGTTAAAAATACATCATCGACAATAAATAGACTATAGTCGCAGTGTCCGTCTGTCTGTAAGTATGCTTGTTTCTGTGTCTCATCTACACCTTCCATATTACTAACAGTACATCAATCAAACGACATCATCTCACAGTATATTATCATTTTAATAGATGTCTTCCTGTTTTAATTGAGGAACAACTTTCAATAGTTGTAAGGTAATCGTAAATGTTGTCGTAGCCAATCAAATAGTTTTGCATTTTACTTCCTTGGTAATACTTCTTTTTACTTTAATAAGCGTACTTGTATCCCCAAGTAATTCCAAGAATGCATGTAAAACATATAAGCTATTTATATGCACTTTTGTCGACCAAAAACATATAGATATACTATCTATTTTATTTATACGGCATATTCTCCAACCATGCCATTGTTTAAATTAATCAACATACAATTTAACTGACGACCAGCTTTTACCTTTCTTTCAATTTACGAGGAACATGGCGGTCTTTAAGCGGATCTATTTATCAACATAATTGGTTGCCATTAGGTTAAGCAAAACAAAAACTTTAAATCGTTGTGCAAGCTTATTTACCCATGATAATCTTAATCTAACTTGAATGCATTCAAACAGAGTTTTGGCATATACATGTCTCGTGTATACTTCTTGCATAAACTTAACTATCATTGGCCCGAAAGTTATACAATATTGGAAATAAACACCCTAGTAGCAAATGTGTTCAAACACAGCCTTCAACCACATTACAAGGCACACTTTGGGATAAAGTATGACATGTTAAAAGGTAATGTACATATACACGTATATTCTTGCATAAACATCGAATCCGGAATCAGCACGGTTGTCACAAACAAACATGTCTTTCTTGTAAAGCATGTACATTAAGTTTTACTAAAATATACTTGCGATATTATTAATTTCTTGCCCAAGATATGTTCAGAGAAAACGCACTTACCAGCATCCTATAAATGTCCAATTATATAAATATATAATCTGAAATAATTTAAAAGTCCTGGTATAAACAAAACAACGATAACAATTTAACACTATTTACATTATATAAAAAGTAGATACCGATAAACTTCTTCCCTGTCTTTGGTATGTGTTCTTTTCTTGAGGAGAGTATCTGTGTTCATGCGCCTTCATTATACACATTTTTGTAAACCATAAACTACAAGATAAGGTAACATGTTAACATTTTATCCATAGTTATCTGTTAAACAAATCTGTATGCCTATGTTATTGTTTTAAGCGAACAACGCGGCAACGAATGACATACTGTTTTATCGTATTACTGTGTATTACCTAGGAGTTCCGTTAGTTTAAACATGTTTCATACATGTATAGCACATCATTCTTCGAGATATACACCAGCTCAACACAAAAACACAGGAAAAACACAAAGTCTAGCAATATTTTATATCAACTTTAAACCAATTCAATCATCAGAAGCAGATCACTGTACTCCCCTCCGACAAACAAGCGACTTCTGTGCACAACATACCTGAGGCACCATGGATACTCGAACCCATCTTCCTGGGACAATACGCGTCCCATCACGTGACCATCTCCTTTCACCTCCACCACGTTGTGTTACAGCCCACCACTGGCAAACGCGTGCCTGCGGTGGTCATAGTGGTCGAGTCGCCGGCTTGTAATCCCTCTGACTGCTAAGCCTTCAACCGCGTGTGTTCGAGTATAATTCGAGTCAAGAAACTTAATATGGGAAGGTCTTCCAGCTGATATGCCGTGCGCCAGTCGTTCTAACCATACATTTGTCTGGGGCTTTCCTTCACCAAAATAGCTGGACATGAAAGAAAGATAGGCATGCGGCCTTATGTATCAATAAAGAATATCTATCTTTAAAACAACAACAAAAACACAATAAAAACAACACAAAACAAAATGTTATCCAGCGAATTGTATTATCTATGTAAACTATACTCGAATATCGCATAGAATCATCTATCTTTTAGGGTAAAATCGCTGTCTGGTATTGACTTTGCCAATCAACGCTTTTGGAAAGTACTTATTATGAAATTATTATATACAATAAGTAACAAATTTTTGAAACAGACAAATGTTCATAAAAAACAAGTTTCGAAATTATAATGTTGATTTAACATTTATTGAAAGCATGACGCATAGATTTTCTGGATGACCCAAATTTCCATGATATTGGTCACAAATGCCACCTCTCAATTCTGAGTTGGCATAAACACTGATATTGTAGAAAAAAAATATAATATCTAACTTGAGCCTTGAGAAAATATAAAGTATTTAGCCAACAAGAATTCTTTTTTTAAGATACGCGTCTTTAAAGTTTTGGTTTATTTCAAACCTATTTATTTAATCAATTCGTAATCAGGTTCTTTCTCGACTGCCCACTTCCTGGGTAAAACCAGTACACAGGTACTAAATACACGAAACACTGTGCAGTAAATAGTCTTGCTCAAGGACTTTCATGGCGTGATCCGTTTCGGAGTTTGAACTCGGAACACTCCAATCCAAAGGTCAATGTCTTAACAACTTAATCACGGAAACCCACTTGTGTTTTTCTTTGAAGATGCTGGTATATAACATGAATTTGACCACACACATCAGTACAATAAACATGCACATGCATTTTTTTATTTTTAGACTTAAATCTATTTGAATTTATTGTTGGAATATCTTACGTGTTTATTTACTGCTACCTCTTGTAGACCAATACAGCTTATATTCCTCGGCCTTCTAAATGTCACAAAGTATTCGATTACATTATATATCAGACGTCGATATATATTTTAGCCGAACTCACCATGATGATTATTTGTAGATTTGGGAATAATTGACATTTTAACTGAGATGTATTTGACGATTTATACCGACTGCTATAATGTAGGCAACTTATAAACAACCTATATTTAAAACAACGTACTAGTTTTGCAACAATTTCGCACAGTTCTCCAAAAAAGAGATAATGTTGTTAAATGTATCAGTAAAAAGAATAACTGTCAGATTTAACGCAGTACACATTTTGTAGAATATTTCGACTCGTTCAGACTGTCTACACCAGCATGTTAATGATCGACTCGGCGTCAGGTAAATTGGTGCTCAGATACTCGAGAACGCTTGTTTAAAAGTGTTTATACATTTTAACAGGCTTTAGTTTGAGTTTCTTCGTCTTTTACTTGATAAACCTCATTTACAAAAAGGAGGCTGTAAAGACCCATGAATTATATAATTTCAGTGCTTGTGTAACTTAGCCCAGATTTACACAATTGAAATCGTTAATAAACACAACAATACCTTCTTAAGTTCCAAAGATCGACCATTTGCTCACTTCTTACACTTAATTAAAAGATATCCAAATACAATTACTTTTCAGAGATTATTTTAATTGCAAAGGCAGGTGATATTACCAAACTACCTGTGTAAAATAAACACTATTTATATAGTTTAGATAACTGTACAGCATTGGCAGGTCTAACATTTATTTATAATGCAAAGTCTATCCGCAATGTAAATCAGTAATTGTTTATCCAATATGATAATAGGATAAAACTACATTTTAACCAGCGCGTTAAAGACAAATAGTCTTTTCTTGATGTTGTTCTATTTTAGTTGCAACGCACCGATAATTATATGGTCATATTGCCGACGTTTAGAAAAGTATGGATGAAGACCACATACTAATGACTGAGTAGAAACACCGGTACATTGCATATCATGTTGAAGATCTGATCAGATAAAATTTCTAAAGCCAGACGGGACTCGAGCCCACGCGGTGAAGGGCTAAGGTCTACACGTCTGCAACTCTAACCTCTTGGCATCCATCACCAGAATATAGTTAATATAGTCTTATCTCTTGGCCAATGGAGCCTCCATCACCAGAATATAGTTAATATAGTCCTATCTCTTGGCCAATGGAGCATCCGCCACCAGAATATAGTTGATATAGTCCTATCTCTTGGCCAATGGAGCATCCGCCACCAGAATATAGTTACTATAGTCCTATCTCTTGGCCAATGGAGTATCCGCCACCAGAATATAGTTAATATAGTCCTATCTCTTGGCCAATGGAGCATCCATCACCAGAATATAGTTAATATAGTACTATCTCTTGGCCAATGGAGCATCCATCACCAGAATATAGTTACTATAGTCCTATCTCTTGGCCAATGGAGTATCCGCCACCAGAATATAGTTAATATAGTCCTATCTCTTGGCCAATGGAGCATCCGCCACCAGATTGTAGTTAATATAGTCCTATCTCTTGGCCAATGGAGCATCCATCACCAGATTGTAGTTAATATAGTCCTATCTCTTGGCCAATGGAGTATCCGCCACCAGAATATAGTTAATATAGTCCTATCTCTTGGCCAATGGAGCATCCATCACCAGAATATAGTTACTATAGTCCTATCTCTTGGCCAATGGAGTATCCACCACCAGAATATAGTTAATATAGTCCTATCTCTTGGCCAATGGAGTATCCACCACCAGAATATAGTTAATATAGTCCTATCTCTTGGCCAATGGAGTATCCACCACCAGAATATAGTTAATATAGTCCTATCTCTTGGCCAATGGAGTATCCACCACCAGAATATAGTTAATATAGTCCTATCTCTTGGCCAATGGAGTATCCATCACCAGAATATAGTTACTATAGTCCTATCTCTTGGCCAATGGAGTATCCACCACCAGAATATAGTTAATATAGTCCTATCTCTTGGCCAATGGAGTATCCACCACCAGAATATAGTTAATATAGTCCTATCTCTTGGCCAATGGAGTATCCACCACCAGAATATAGTTAATATAGTCCTATCTCTTGGCCAATGGAGTATCCATCACCAGAATATAGTTAATATAGTCCTATCTCTTGGCCAATGGAGTATCCACCACCAGAATATAGTTAATATAGTCCTATCTCTTGGCCAATGGAGTATCCACCACCAGAATATAGTTAATATAGTCCTATCTCTTGGCCAATGGAGTATCAATCACCAGAATATAGTTACTATAGTCCTATCTCTTGGCCAATGGAGTATCCACCACCAGAATATAGTTAATATAGTCCTATCTCTTGGCCAATGGAGTATCCATCACCAGAATATAGTTAATATAGTCCTATCTCTTGGCCAATGGAGTATCCGCCACCAGAATATAGTTAATATAGTCCTATCTCTTGGCCAATGGAGCATCCATCACCAGAATATAGTTACTATAGTCCTATCTCTTGGCCAATGGAGTATCCACCACCAGAATATAGTTAATATAGTCCTATCTCTTGGCCAATGGAGTATTCACCACCAGAATATAGTTAATATAGTCCTATCTCTTGGCCAATGGAGCATCCGCCACCAGAATATAGTTACTATAGTCCTATCTCTTGGCCAATGGAGTATCCACCACCAGAATATAGTTAATATAGTCCTATCTCTTGGCCAATGGAGCATCCATCACCAGAATATAGTAACTATAGTCCTATCTCTTGGCCAATGGAGTATCCGCCACCAGAATATAGTCAATATAGTACTATCTCTTGGCCAATGGAGTATCCACCACTAGAATATAGTTAATATAGTACTATCTCTTGGCCAATGGAGTATCCGCCACCAGAATATAGTTAATATAGTCCTATCTCTTGGCCAATGGAGTATCCGCCACCAGAATATAGTTAATATAGTCCTATCTCTTGGCCAATGGAGTATCCGCCACCAGAATATAGTTAATATAGTCCTATCTCTTGGCCAATGGAGCATCCATCACCAGAATATAGTTTATATAGTCCTATCTCTTGGCCAATGAAGCCTTCATTACCAGAATATAGTTGATATAGTACTATCTCTTGGCCAATGGAGTATCCGCCACCAGAATATAGTTAATATAGTCCTATCTCTTGGCCAATGGAGCATCCCTCACCAGAATATAGTTTATATAGTCCTATCTCTTGGCCAATGGAGCATCCATCACTAGAATATAGTTAATATAGTCCTATCTCTTGGCCAATGGAGCATCCCTCACCAGAATATAGTTTATATAGTCCTATCTCTTGGCCAATGGAGCATCCATCACCAGAATATAGTTTATATAGTCCTATCTCTTGGCCAATGAAGCCTCCATTACCAGAATATAGTTGATATAGTACTATCTCTTGGCCAATGGAGTATCCGCCACCAGAATATAGTTAATATAGTCCTATCTCTTGGCCAATGGAGCATCCCTCACCAGAATATAGTTTATATAGTCCTATCTCTTGGCAAATGGGGCCTCAATGACCAGGATATAGTTAATATAGCCTTATCTGTTGGCAAATGGAGCAATGCTATATTCAATTACATAGTGAGATTTAAGTATCTTTTGCAGACCGGTACCGCTTGTTTTGTGTTTAAATATATAGTGTTTTGCTAAAATAAATTCAATATTTAATACATTGTCATAATTAGTATGTGTAATAATACTATTGCTTGATCAAATAATTACACAATCAAGTGTTCATTTGTTATATATTTTATGAGCTACAATTGTAGTTCTGCCATTTCAATTTATAAATTCACATTTTGTCATAAGCTTAAATATGTCATGTTTATTTATAATGCCCAACATGTCTGTATTAATATTTGCGCGTTCCCTGCTACTGCAGTTCATTTATCAATTTCATACTAAAAATTCATAAGAAAGAAAACATAATAGCAAGTTGTAATTGCAACAGTAATAAATAAATATATATTGGGTGGGTTGAAGGCGGATCAGCAAAAATGGAGTGAACTTCGCACATTTCCGTTGTTTCCTTGCGCTTTCAGAACGAGGCTGACAAATGCTTTTCACAGAAGGATACACTGTACTAAAAATTTACGGGTAGCACTCCACCAGAAAGCTATCTGTGCCCATAAGTAATAAGTCGAGCGCAAACATAAATTACTTTAAATTGTTATACAAAATATTGTTTTATATTTGCGCGTTCCCCGTCCCTGCAGTTCATTTAAGTCACAAAAGTTGTTAAGAAAGACCAACAATCGTGTAGTGATTGATATTGTCTGGTACCGATATTGGTGCCAGAAGCTTAAAATGCTGTTTACCGAAGTAGTTCTCGTATTTTAATAGTGTTATAACGTTTCCCTATGTTCAGTTTACAGTGAGCAATTCGCCGCTAATTAGTTTGTTCCTCCATTTCGCTTTACTCACCCAAAAGAGTATTAAGAGCGCATTCAGAATTAATCGTTTAAATCACAATGAAGAAATTAATCTCACTGAAGATGTTTTGTTTATTTAATTTGGTGCATGCACCACAAAGGCAATTAATTGTTTTGTCGCAGTTAAATAGAAAAATACAATGTAATGGTAGAAACAGCCAAGTTTTGATGTATTTGAAGTAACTGGGGTATTCAAATATTACTGGGGTAAAGCATTCGAACCAATATCGTTATAATAAGTAATGTAGAAGTAATGGCTAAAAGGTTTCTGTAAGCTTTTATGTAAAAGCAAATATGGTCGTACAATTAGGAAGACTTTTGATGTGTTTGATCATATGAAGCAAAGAAATATCATTTTTATAAATATAATATTTTGAAACTGAGTTAGCTGCAGAAGGTATTGCCACAGGTTGCACAATCTCTGATTTCCTTATTGTAATGGGCATAAATATGATCATCAAGATCGCAGAGTTAGAATCCCGACGCTCAAAAACATACCAGCATCCGCCTTCCATCAGATAGAGCAAAAACCTGCGATGTCACTTAACTGGACCAGACAGAGAGGAAATGCCATTATTGGCCAACAATTCAGCGAAGTTCCCTGGCAAATGGTTTGATTCTTCTTTTGACAGACAAGAGTAGTCCAGGAAGACTCCATCAACAGACAGAAAAGTGGTTGAAAAGAATAGATGAAAGCAACCTCGCTGGCAAGCTCAAGGCCTGGATATTTCTGCTCAGTCTAATGCCAAAACTTGTTTGGCCACAGCTGTTTAATGAGACAGCGGTCACCACGGTGGAGAAAATTGAGCAGTCCATAAGTGAGCTTCTGAAATGGTAGCCTGACCTGCCACCGTCATTCTCCAATGCAAAGGCATATAGATCCGGATAGGGCAGAAGTGGTAAGTGAGCTAGACAGTCAATTGATCTTGCTGAGAGCAGTATCAGGATATAGTTCGAATGACAAATGTAGGCAGGGAAGGACTTTATTCAAGGAGTCATCAGAGGTTGAGGATAGCAACAATCCAGGATTGAAGAGGGATGGTGCTTTCGGAAAACAAAAGAGCAGGCGTGGTCTGTAAAGGCAGTTCCGATGGAACCTCAGGGGAACTGGGCCAGTTGAAATGTTCCGGTGAGGAAACTAACATAGCACGAGCTGTAGACACATGGGCCACTACAGTTAAGATTCCCCCTTCGTGCCGTTCACGACTGGCTACCGTTACCAGCAAACCTGTATCAATGGAAGCTGACAGATGAGCCAACTTCAAACTGTTTCAATCTAGAGGCACATTGTGACACATTATGTCAGCCTGTCCAACCTCATCGACACAGGGACAATACAAAAGGCGCCACCATTAGGTTTTTGGGTGAGTTAGCCCATATTCCCAAACTACCGTACAGTGAAATTTGTTCGCGCATGGGAAGACAACCAACGTGTATCTTCATATGCTCCCAACATTGTTCAAAAGTCGAGGGATTCGCGGGTAGAATAAAACTTTAGTTCCAAGCAGAAGTCACAAGTACAATCCATTGCCCACATTATTTGTTTCCACAGCGCGTCGCCGTAGTTGAGCTAATTTTACTATGTGAGGAACGCATTGAGGAATCCCGCAAACTCAAGATGACAAAGTACAAGGATTTGGTCCAAGATTGCAGCGACAAGGGATAGCAGACATGGGTCTTTCCAGCGGAAGTTAGATGCTGGGACTTTCCGTCAACGTCAGTATAGTAGATGCTTTGGGCATCGGGAGTCAATGGAAGAGCCCGAAAGACTGCTGACCGTGCTCCAAGTAAAGCTGCTGAGATGGTATCTAGTTGATTTGGGCTACAACGCAGCAAACCAACCAGACATCGAACGTAGACGGGACAGCGACTGATCATCTTACCTGTCCCACCATTTCTAGGATGTACTGAGCGTTAATAGGGCGAAACACGTTGGCCGCACAGCTTATGTATTGAGTCAATGGAATAACATCCAGATATCTTTTCATTTACTTATTGATTATCCAAAATACAAAACTGCATTTCGGCTCTATTTACCTTTGGAAGTTGCATTGAACAAAGAGAATATAAAGAACCTGAGGCAGTATTTCATCTCATAACTTCTGTGAACAAACAACCGAACCGAACCGACCCCCACCCCCCAACAACAACAATCGGTTTATCTATCTACCCTAGCAAAGAGCACTTAAGTTATACAATTACAAAAAGTGCACAAAAGGATCTGCTTGTCAATTACTAAAAACATTTATAAGCAGGCGAAAAACAAACTCTCTATGTTAAACAGTCCTTGACATTCACAACTTTCCAGACGTATTTCTAAAACATGTTGTAATCTTGGCTTGAATTTTTGTGTATACGGTGTAATTTTAGGATGACTAATTTGTAGATGTTCATTGCGATAACTTTTTATCAGCAATTAAACTAGTTAATGGAATTATAATGTCAACCAATTGCAAACAGGTTGTTCATTAACAGACAGAAAGTAATCAGTATACATGTAATTATTTTATCAACGCTTCACTTGCGGTAATGTTTTATTTCCAGGTCTGTTTAAAATAGTATCTACTCTAAAAAGTATAATACGGCATAAGTGTTTTATTTCTAATACAAATGTAAGACAACCCCATATAATGGCGCTATATTATTGTCAAGACATCCCAAAAACACGCATAACCACACCCATCATCGCACAAACTGCCATACTACCTATATAAGCGCCATACCACCCCCCCTCTCAGCCCCATACCACATCTTTCAACGCCCAAGGTAGAGGTACAAGGAGACTGTACGCCGTTACTTACGAAAGTAGATAGGAATGCTCTTTGGGATGTCCTTCGATATTCGAACTGCAAGTTAACAAATTGAGATTATCTATTACCAACACAATAGTCCGTAGCCTGAGAAAAACTTGTTCTGAATGATCCACTGAGTATGCACGGAAAAATCTAACTTAAGATGCAATGTTTATGCAACAATTAACGAAAAAAAGACAAAAGGTCTATATCAGCGATTTTTGTAAGGTCCGCTTAAATCTAAAAAAGCATTTCCAGTGTTGGAATCTGAAGTGTAAATGGTCAAAAAATTGTTTTTTGACTCTGGGTCGGAGGGTTTCAAATTCATATCCTAGACCTGTCACCACAAGCTTTCAAACGGATCTTATTCATCCGATAATCAATTCGCTTGCATAATAGAAATGTGCGATACCCTAAGAACGCCTTATATAATATTCATGACGCGTTCTTGGTGAAGGTTATGGACTCGGGATCAGATTGTTCCGAATTCAAACAATAGACTTGCTTAGTTTTCATAAGATCTTATAAACGATTTGGATGATCATTTAAGAAACGTTCAACACACCGAACAAGCATCGATAACGCATAAATGAAATATAAAACCTAGTGAATGGTGTCTGGATTGCTTTTTTGTGTTTTAAAATCATTCTATGGTCTCAGGAATGAACATTATTTTTTTTCAGGAAATTTATAGTATATTGAAAACTGTCAAATAAAAACAACAACTTGTCTAATATGTATGTTACTTGCTCCAATATTGATTTAACCGTTCCAGTGTTTGCGTTCTTATTTGATGCTTCACTATCAACGACTTTTCTTGTTTATATTAACGTATTGCGTATTTATATCAGGGATAAAACGCAACATAATCGTTCAACACTTTCTCTACACAAAAACACGAACCAGACACAATCACATTCTTCCTGTTTGCATATACTACCAAGTATTCGTAAAGATTTTTATTATTTTTTCTTATTTAAAATACATGTTTTATGGTAACGTTTTATTTGCTCTTGATCAATGTGATAGCTTTTTAGTCAACAAGTGCATGCATATCATAAAAGCTATTTTATAAAACTGTGTCAAAAACAACGCCTGCAAACAAAGGCCCACTAACAACTTTACATTTGTCATTTGGAGTTGGCAAACAATGGAATCTGAATGGGGCTACGCATACGCAGTATTCGTGTTTTTCTCCATGTAAATCACATTTCGTGTTTTTCCAAGTATGTATGTCCCTTTGGTTGTTGTTGCAGCCAACGACTATGCACTGCTTACCACGACTGCCTTCATACGGCATTATAACACCGTTAAAGTTCTTATAATAACACAGCGTCAATGAACTCTCAGTGGAAGTACCGTAATGGCGGACGGGTCAATTATCAGGGGAGGTAATTCGGTGGTCGCATAATTTCTGGCATCGTCTATACTACTAGAAAAATACATCCTGATTATCGGTTGCTAGTATGGATATTTATTTTTCTCTTCAATACTCAACCAACTGTTATTCACAAATGGTCCAAACGGTGACTTAATGAATAATTTGAAAATATGACAAGATACGAAGGCTACTACAAAAAAGATTCGAATCTAAAGTAAAATTACACACACACACCCGCAGTCATGTACACACACGCGCGCGCGCGCGCACGCACGCACGCACGCACGCACGCACACACACACACACACATGCCCGCTCGCGCACACACGCATTTACATATTTATCTTTACGCGGTAATCAAGTATAGTGAACCGGCAGGGGCTTAGCTAGGCATGATGCGATGTGTACGCGAGGCCGCTGGTGTGTGTTTTTTAGGATCGTATTATTTTACTTGGTGGCTTCTAGCGACTTTCCGGATATCAATATATAACTAGATCTTAAGTAAAATTTTATATTACAGACCCTTAAATATTAAAACAAAACTTTATTTACAATAGAGTAGCTACTCAAAAACAACCACCAGTGTTCTGTTTACGACCATTTATGTTAAATACAAGCTGTTGATTTGTACAAGAAATAAATCGCTTGTTTTATGCGGACATCTTATAATTGTCTCTTCAAGTTTAATGTCGCGATATGGAGAAAACGAAGATTGTATATAGTGCGACATTGCACAAGACAAATGGTGCAAGCTGAATAGTCGATTTGGCATAAAGCAATAAGATAACCAAGAATAATTTAGTTTATATCGGGTCTGGTGGCTTCTAGGAAGATATCGACATCGTGATATAACTTTAAGTAAAATGTTATGTTAAAGACATTTAATATTGAAACAAGAATTGTAACTAATCTTGCCATACTTCTTTATCTCCAATAGAGGAGCAACTCAAACACAAACGCAATTTGTTATGACCAATTATATACAATTTGATCAATGCTAATTGTTAATACAAATAACAACAACAACAACAACAACAACAACTAACTAGTACTGCTTCGTCCCAACAGCAGACATATTTGTCAATTAAATGCAGTAACCAGTTTATACCTAACAAATCATGAAAAGTAATGTATTAATCGACAAACAAAAAATTGCAATTCTGTACATATCCTTCCATTAGAGACTACTGAGATGTGATCGTCCTTGGAACCTAAGAAGTTCTGCTATGAAGTATATGATTACAAAACTTGTCTATTACCAGGACGTACAGAAAAAAGTTACTAAACATACTTTTTCCTTTTATGATTTCATTCTTTTGGGACAATGCTACGCGCTTATAAATGCCAGCTATTATATATATTTTTTTTTGTAATTACAAGCTACACAGTACTGTTGTAAGCTACAAAAACGAAATACTCTATTCTTTTCTCTGAAAAAAGGTATTACAGAACAGCTATGATTTCCTGTTTTGCCAGCTTCACTATCGTCCCCATAAAAATGCATGCCATAACAAAGGCACACGTTGAGCAAGTAAAGGTATTTTGACTGGCATATTCTTTGATGTTTTTCTGATTCTGAACTGGTCTAGTTTTATACCAGTGGTATTATTTTGAATAATGTGTTGTTCGATGTCGTTAAAAATAGAAAACATTATCGGTAAAGTGATTTCATCTTGGAATAATCCAACATATGACTACTGTAAAAAAATCTGTTATTGTATTCTTATGTTTAAATGCCATTATTTCCTCTTCAAACAAAGATCTTAGAACAGACATCATCTTACCATCAATTCCACTGTAAATTAACTTAAACCACAGACAATATCTATCTACACTGTCGTATGCTTTACGGAAATCGACAAAGCAGGTAACATTTTTTGTCTTCGTGTTCAGCGGATGTTCCAGTATTTAAAACAAAACTACTATTGCTGGTACTATGAAATTGCTTAAATCTAAACTGGATGTCTTTAATGATTTCATGCTGTGTTGACCATTTTTAAGCCGCTCTTCTACACACTTGTAAATAGCTTAGAGGAATAGCTCAAGATTGCAGCGCCTCTGTAATTGTTTATATCTGAAGCGTGTCCTTTCTTACAAAGGGGCATTATAACATCTTAAGAGCAGACTCTATGATATACTCTGGTGTCCAGAATGCAATTGAAGATTAACTTTAAAAGATTAGCTAAAATATCACCTGGTTGTTTAAAATATTTATAAATAATGCTATCTGTGGGCCATGCCCTTTGAGATCATAGCTTACTGATTGCTTCTTTATTTCTTGAATATAAATGGCAGAACTAGCTCAGGGTATGATGGATTATTTTCTGTTGCATTAAAAATGATTGTATAATCCATCCACATATAACGAGGTAAATTTGTCATTATTTGTAGAAACAGCTTTAAAATAATCATAAAAGTGATTTGTGGAGATAATATTATCTTCTGGTGCAACTTTTCGATTTTTTAAAAAAAAAGTTTCAAAAGTCTCCATTGTCTTTTTATTCTCATTGCATGCATTGTTTTACCTGTATCCCCATTCATGTTTCCTTGTTATTGTCTGCAATAGTATCTTTAATTTTTCTACATCCATATACCAATTTTCTATTTTCATCTCTTTTATCAGTATTATATTCGGATACTGATTTTTCTTAGAAATCAGTTTTTTTTCTACACGTAGTATTATACCATGTATTAAAGTGTTTATCTTGTCCTAGCAAACAAGCAGTTTTTGATATCTATTTCTGTTCAAAGTCCTTACTTCCTCTTTGAAGAAAATTAAGAAGTTAACTATTGTGTTTGTGTACAATACATAACAATATCAGCCCGTATTGTGTTTTCTAATTGTTCTTTATCAGATAAAATATCAACTCTAATATTCGAATTTCCACTTGTATGACGTGTATGCATAATCTTGTACATTGTGTTTAGTAGTATTTAGATATGTGCAACAATGGACACATCAATGTCTGTTTAATTTCCTAAATTATAATAATAAGTAATATAGTCTGTTTTTGGCTCGTTCTAGCATGCATGTCCTCTGTGACATACATGTAGCCGGGAGAGAATGTGTAAGCGGTCCGGTTAGCTCAGTCGGAAGAGCATTCGCCCTGTTAGCTGGGGTTCGAGTCCTGGACTGGCTGCACATTTTTCTCCCTATGTTACATTGGCGGCCAACGTAAATGACTCGCGGTCGTTACGGTACTCAAGTGTTTGGGTTGCTTATGAGTTGTATGTAAAGAATACCGTCTGTTGAAATTCTAGGACGAATTTCAAGTTGCCCGGGGTGTATGTAGCCGGGTGATAGGAAGAGAATGTGTAAGCGGTCCGGTTAATTCAGTCGGTAAAGCATTCGCTCTACGAAATGTCCCGGGTTCGAGTCCCGGACTGGCTGCACATTTTTCTCCCTATGTTACATACACATTTTCCATATACTTGTATAAGTTAATATCTACCTCAATATATTGTAATTGGGTCTTTAATATAAAACCTATCCTACCACTGCTACGTTTTGCATTTCTATTTCGAAATGTTCTAAAAGAAAGCATTAAGTTACTAAACCCTTTAAAATCAATTGCATAATTTTTATTTGTCCTAGTTTCGGATAAACAAATGATGTCATCATTGCCTATTATTTCTTAGAATTCTTTACATGATTTATATTGTGTGTCAAACCTGCCACCCTAACTGTCACTGGTGACCTAGTCTGGGTCTATGTACAGCACCTTGTTGTTGAACAGTTTGTCTATTCGAAAAATCCTCTCTTTCATCCTTCGACTGCTTCATTATCGGAAAAAGCTTTCTGCATCGTTCCTCGCGAGGGAACTGCTCGGACACCACATGGCGTTCCTCATACGTTTCTAGCTACTTGCCTAGTACACTCCCGATCTGCATCAAACGTAAATATATAATTTATTGCCCTAGTTAAATTGTAAAATAACCCCTTATTTATGTTTCAATGCGGTAATTGATAAATTATAAAGAATTGAAAATATTTATTTATTTAAAAACTGTTAGATTTTAAAGAGAAAAGAATCAAGATATTGTATGAGATATTTGGGGAATAGGGTTATTAAATTATGTCAACCAACAAAGCTGTTAATAGGAAATGACCGATTGCGCAAAACTGGTTCTAGAGGACAACTGGATCAAATGAAACAGATTACTTATTGTCTCAAAAAAATTGATTGAACATTTTGAGATTACGCCACCTAAAAAATGTTAAGACCACAATGTAATGGAAGTGCATAATGTTTGGAGACCACAATGCAATGGAAGTGTACAATGTTTAGAAACCACAATGTAGTGGAAGTGTACAATGTTTAGAGACCACAATATAATGGAAGTTTACAATGTTTAAAGACCACAATGTAATGGAAGTGTAAAATGGTTAGAGACCAAATTGTAATGTTATTGTACAATGTTTAAAGACCTCAATGTAATGGAAGTGCATAATGTTTTGAGACCACAATGCAATGGAAGTGTACAATGTTTAAAGACCACAATGTAATGGAAGTGTATAATGTTTAGAGACCACAATGTAATGGAAGTGTATAATGTTTAGAGACCACAATGTAATGAAAGTGAATAATGTTTAGAGATCACAATGTAATGGAAGTGTACAATGTTTAAAGACCACAATGTAATGGAAGTGTATAATGTTTAGAGACCACAATGTAATGGAAGTGTATAATGTTTAAAGACCACAATGTAATGGAAGTGTAAAATGTTACGAGACCAAATTGTAATGTAATTGTACAATATTTAATGACCAAAATGTAAAGGAAGTGTAACATATTTAAGGCCACAATGTACTGGAAGTGTATGATATTTAAAGACCACAATGTATTGGAAGTGTATGATATTTAAAGACCACAATGTAATGGAAGTGTATGTTAAGAGAAGTGTACACTATTTAGAGACGATAATGTAAAAGAAGTTTTCAATATTTAGACTCCACTAAATGGAATACAATTTTTAGAGACCACAATGTAAAAGGAAGTGTTCAATATTTAGAGACCACAATGTTTTGGAAGTGTACAATGTTAAGAGACCACAATGTAATGGAAGTGTACAATATTTAGAGACGACAATGTAAAGGAAGTGTACATTTTTTAGACTCCACAATGTAAGGAAGTGTACAATTTTAAGAGACTACAATGCGAGTTTCTCGGTAGGTGTGAAAATCACTATTGTTGCCGTTTTGCATCTCATAGCAATTTGAAGTTTGAGATAGACCAACTGATTTCAACAGTTTTATACGTGTGGGGACAAATAATTTAGTTTGATATATCCGATAATTTGACACATCCGAATTTGAGTTAAAGGAAGTCGAACTATATAGAAACTATAGGGAAAAAACGGGACCGTAGAAAACAGTTTGACATAACCGGAAATTTGAGACAACCGATTTTGAAATAACGAGAGTTGACTGTATATAAAAAAGATATGAAAACAAAAACAGAAACAGATAGAACCGCAAAATTGGCAAATCTAAATCCCATAAGATCCCAAAGGAAATAGGGTAAATGTTAGGAAATAATGTCCTACTAAAACTAAAGACCCTGATATTAATATTCAAGAACCATATATACAATTTCAATATGGACAAGAACGAGCAGAAGAAAGTTATACGATATGTAACGAAGGACTAGATAGAAACTTCACAAAGGAAGAAGTAAGAAAAGCAGTATAATCACAAAATAATCCAAAAGCCCAGCCACAAACTAATAACAGAAGTTTTTAAACACATTTTAGATATTAAACTACCTTTATTAGTTTCCTTATAAAACAAGCTATTTAAGAGTGCTGTTTATCTAGAGAGCTGGGTATTATTATTACGTATCTTAAAAGGCGGAACTGTAGAACCAAAGCAAATTAGCGGTATAACTTGAGTTTAACATATTTATTCTCATATTTTACAATACATTTGCGGTACACAAACACAGGATATACATACAAGTAGAGAGAGAGGATTTGAACGAAAGCAAAGCTTATAATGTTCATTTCCTTAGATCAAAATACAAGACAACATGTAAATACAGTGGTTGTATACTTTTGCAAGAAAATATAAGTACTAGGCGTTCGAATAACAGTTTCAATTAACAGTTTTAGACAAATATATATATACCAAATTTAAATAAGAGAAGTATGCAGGTATGTAGAGTTTACACATAAATAAGATGGAGAGAGGGGGTAGAGAAAGAGGGAGAGAGAGAGAGAGAAAGAGAGAGAGAAAGAGACAAAAAGAGAGACGGATGGGTCTACCGTGTCTACTGGTTGATATCGTACACTTCAAATCTTTTAGTATCAGAAATATATTTCTGAACAGTATAAAAATAGTATAGTTTTAACTAAGGGTCATGTTAGCATTACCAAATAAAAGTGTATCGACATTGATGTTGTAGTTTTCCAATGATTTGAACATGGCTAGCCTTTAATGGGAGTTTAATGGACATTCGATAAAGAGGTGTTGTTTAGTTTCTACACTACCACATATACACAGTGGATTTGGTACAATTCCCTTACGAAAGAGGTGGTGTTTTAGTGAACTACATTCTGTTCGTAGCCGTGAGTGTAATATTTGAGCTCGTCTATTTCCTGTGTAAAAGTATGACGGAGGTTTAATTGTATTTGTACTTATTTTTTCTTTAAACGAATTTAGTGTTGGAGCATTACGTATATCAGGTAATAGATTATTCCACTAACGTATTACAGAAGGGAGGAATGAATTAAAATATGAAGTTGTTCGTGCAAATACTCCAGCAACATTATAGTTGTTGCGTAACTGATATCGGGCATTCGACACGCTATTAGGGATAAATGAGGACAAGTAATCAGGAGTAAGGTCATTCAGTATCTTATAAAACAACACTAAACAGTGATTTCTTCTTCTGTCAGAAAGAGGATCCCAACCGATCTCGCTGTGCAATGCATTTATACTGACAAGTTTAGTGGAACCAGAAACAATACGAGCACATTCGTTTTGGATATTTTCTAGATGTTCAGATTCATATCCTACACAATTGCCCCAGACAACATCACCATATTCGAGAAAAGGTCGGATATATGAAAAGTAAATAGTGCCCTGCGGTCCAGTGTAAATATGTATTTACGTAGAATGTTGACACGCTGCCAAGCTTTTGATTTTATATAATTAATGTGAGAGTTCCGTGAACAATCCTTTGTCATAATTATGCCAAGATGCTTATGTTCAGTAACCTCAGGGATGGTTTGACCGTACATTGCTAAAGGAGGATGGTTTGATGTTCTTTTTCGGGATATTATAAGTGATTCTGATTTAGATGGGTTGAAGTTAACCAGCCATTTTTTAGCCCATACGCCTATTTTATTTATGTCATTTTGTATGTTTTTTTGCAGCAGTTTCTGCATCCTGAGAGATATAATAAAGACTTGTGTCGTCCGCAAAGGGATTAATATTGGACTCAATACCACCAACAACATCATTAATATAAATAAGAAAAAGCATTGGGCTCAATATAGATCCCTGTGGGACACCTGCTTTAATAGTGACCCAATCCGAAATAGCACCAGGAAGAACAACTCTTTGCTGCCGCAAAGTCAAATAATCAGCAAACCAGGACAAGAGCCGGCCTTTTATCCCAGCCGAACTCAGTTTGGCTAGTAGACCCTTATGCCAAACTTTGTCAAAGGCCTTACTAATATAAAAAAATACAGTTCTAACCTCCAGCCCATTATCAAGGGCTTTGCAGCAGTTATTATAGATAAAAGTTAGCTGGTTTACAGGTGAATCACCTGGTAAGAATCCAGATTGATGAGGTGTAAATAAGTGACAGACTTTAAGATGGTTAAATGTGTGTTTATAGATAAGACGTTCAAACACCTTTTCAAGTGTGTTAAGCAGTGATATAGATCTGTAGTTGATAGGTAAAGAGGCGTCACCTTTCTTAAATACTGGCGTAATGTTTGCTTCTTTTCATTTACTGAGGACTTTACTTAGCTGTAATGATTTGTTAAATAAGTCCACAAAGGGAAAGATAATTCTTTAGATGCTTCAATTATTACTTTATTGTTTAGGCCATCGGGCCCTACAGCTTTTCCTAGTGGTAATGACTTCAGGACTTCCTTTACTTCCCGAGGATTTAATGATATATGCTCAATTGTATTGTTCATTTGGGTTATGTCTGATGGTATTGGCTTATAGTTGTCATCAATAACTGTCTGACTAAGGAAAAAATTGTTAAGTAAATTAGCTTTATCATAATCATTTGATGTAGGGTTGTTGGTACTATGGTCTAGGAGTGGTGGAATGGATTGCTTGGATGAGGCATGTATAAATGAATTAAGAACTTTCCAAAACTCTTTGGATGATGGTTTACAAGTTTTTAACTTTTCGGCCTTTTTATTGTAGAATTCAGTTTTTTATTTACGAATAAGAGATATAATTTCGTTTCTTATAGACCGAAAACGTTGCCAGCAGTGCATAGATTGTGTAATTTTGGCTTTTCTGTAAAGGCGTTTACGCTTTCTAATATTACGTTTAATTTCAGAAGTTATCCAGGGAGAGTCATTAGGGTTAATTCTAATTATTTTATTAGGTATGCTATTTTTGGCAATGTATAATATTCGATTCGTGACATTTGTTGCGTATACATCAATATCTTCATCTTTGCACATGTCCCAGCTGCATAGTCCTATATCTGAACGAAGCTTATCATAATCCCCTTGTTCATATTTCCATATCTCTCGATAAAACGATTTATGTTTAGGTGACATGAAACTAAGTAGAACAAAAATCGGACAGTGGTATCGAACATCTTGTGGAAGAAAATGTTCCATTACACCTGAGTGTATAACATTATCAACGTTTGATACTATGACTAAATTTATTAATGATTCTGACTGTTCTGTGAAATCTGTTGCTTCGGTGAGGACCTGATGAAACCTAAACTGTTTTAAAAGGCTATCGACCTTTCTAAATGATGGTTTTGATGACGACAACACATCAAGATTGAAATCTCCCATGAGAACAATATTGGGGATTCCTGAACTTTTAGCCAAATCAAGTGTGTGCTCGATCATTGAGAAATATGCCAAGTCCGCATTGGGTGGCCTATAAATTGTACCTATCAAGACGTGTTGTTTATTGTTAGTGGTAATTTCAATCCAAATACATTCCAATTTATATATCTCGAGGTCATGCCTTCTCCTGTAGTATATATTCTTTTTTACATAAATTATTACACCACCATGATTATCGCCCCCTCGATCTAGTCCCTCTGCAGACGAGTACCCGGTAATATTAATTCTGTAGTTAAAATTGTAGGCCCCAACCATGTTTCCGAAAAGGACAAGACGTCAAATTCATTTAATTCAGTGTAGAGTATATCTAACTTGTGCTGAATACTATGTACATTATAATGAGCACACGATAAGTAGTGATGTGAGTTTATTAGTTTAGAAATTGCATCTTGTGAAGAGTTTGTGGAAGAGTTATTAGAGGCAGGGCCTGGATTTAGCTTTACATCCCCGGCGATTATAAGTAAGATTGCAGTCCATGATATCGTATTAATACAGAAAATAACAATGGCAAAGTGAATTGAAAAACACAATATTACTGTGTCGTCTAGAACTTTGAACATACCTTCTACTGATATGGAGTAATTTGGGCTTTTCGGACCCAAGAATATGGCTACGAAGTGACAATAAGTACGTGTCATGAGACCAGAGTGCAAATATAAAGAAAAAATGGTAAAGCATGACCAGGTTGCCACAGCCTCGGTATCTTGACATAACTACCACATTTAATACATAACACAGCTTTTTGCTAACTCTCAGAGAGTAGTTATGAGAATGAGCCATCTTACTTGGTTTGCACATATACTACTAGCAAATAAGTTAGCATAAAACACGGCAATAGAATCGATGTATCTTTCTTATTGTAAGAATCACAAGGATAAACATGCAGAAATACGTGAGTAGACACGGCAGATATGACTGATTGACAGATACAAAAAGTGGACGAAATGAGAGGTGTAGACCATGCAGGGAGGAGAAAAGGAAATATATAGAGAAAATATATAATATTTGTTTCCAAGAACATTTCTAAACTGTTTTGTTGTCGCAATCTTCTCATTTTTACTGTAATAATTGTAGTAAAAGTGGTATTTGAAGGTTGGAACACTGAGAAAAAAACCCAACAAAGTTGTTAGGCAAGAGTAATAGAATGTTTTATGTTTGAAGCAGCAGTAGACTAAAACTAAATACTTCTGGTTATTGGGAACATTATTAACGTATGAGACAATAACAAAATACATTGTCATGCCACTAAACCAGTATACAATACTTTTGACAAAATGGTGTCTCTGCTTACTGTGATCTCGGACGGATGTGTTATATTTCGCAGCTAGCTCTGAATTGAACGGATATTGGGAAAGTGAATTTTGGCACAGCAATAATTAATGAAAAATTCTAATTGATAAAGGGCCGTTATTTTGGCGAAATAGAGGCAGGAGTAGGAAACTTTTCTATTACCATTCTTATGTATAAAGTACTGTTAAGGTTCAAGTCTTTCCTTTAAACGATAACTGAGAAAGGGGTAAGATTGCAGAGATGGGTAAGCTAAATGCCGTGCAAAATAAGTTGAACGTGTATAATACAAAGTGTTGTTGACGTGTGCAAAGAATAATAAAAAAATAACAGCTTAACAGGCAGGCTTTCAACCACCCAGTCATGTTCAAACCAGGGGTGGCGAAATCAATTGTCCGAGTTGTCCGAGTCGTACATTTCTTGTCCCGGACAAGTTACTTTTTTCAATTGGCTTGTCCGTGGACAAGTGACAAAATCCAATTTCTAAGAGTTGAAATTCCCCAAAATAACATTTATTTCCCAAACTGAAACATAAGACTAAAAGCATTAAAAGATTTGTTTACGTTCGTAATTGTGATATGATTAATTTGACTAAACATGAAGTAATTACATGATAGTTTTATGGTTTAACAGATTTAAGTGATTATTAAATCATTGTTGTTAAAATACTTGTGTTTTTATTAATGAATGTACGGACAAGTAGCGCATTGGTACGGACAAGTACATTTTTATAACCACTTGTCCGTGAACAAGTAAACATTTCTGAGATTTCGCCACCCCTGGTTCAAACTATACAGCGGAAGGGCTGAAGCAAACCGAGTTTTGTATGAACACTGGCGTGCACAATGTCTAGGTGCACCGTGAGAAATAAGTAGAACATGTATATTAAATGTTGTTGACAACGTATGAAAAGAATAATAAAACAATAACTAGACAGATAGCCATCAGCCACCTAGTCATGTTCAAACTACAGCAGCCAAGGCTGGAACAAGCTTTGCATTAATACAGGCGTGCAAAATTTACAACAGCACCGTAGGAAATAACTAGGACGTGTATGGCCTCAGACCACAGTTATTTTTACTATATGTTCTATATAGACATTGTGGACACTGGTCATGTTGGTAACTCTGCAATCAAATCAGAGTCACTTGCTGTCAGTAGTATCATCCAAGAGAAGAAATTCTAGCTGCAGAAAGTTGGGGGTCAAGCTGCTTCCGGTCCCATAATTTCCAGTCAAAGTACAACCATGCACCATTCGGCTGTAATCCGCCGGAACCACGTGAATTTGGCCATGTACACAATCACTGAAAATAGACAAATTGACATAAAGTCTTCATCAATGCTTTCATTTACCAGCTTATTAAGGTCCAGTCTGTTGAAAAATGTCCATGTTGCCATCTCTTTCATTCATCAACTTATTTATATCAGACTTTCAACACATGCACTATTTACTATGTAAACACTTCCTTATTGTGGTCAACCAAGGGCAAATAAAAGTAGTCTGATTCCTATTTAGCCAGTATTTTTCATTCAAATTTGGTAAAACTTTGCATACATTATCCCAAACATATATGTAGAAGATCTGGAAAGTTTAAAGTCAATATCTTGTAAACTGATGACTTGACAGAATATTATGTACCATAGGTCTATTTACCTTTGTCGCCATGTGTCGGCTCATTGAAGTAGAAATGCACCAAAACTAAAAATGCTGTAACTTTCTTAAAAGTGAAGATTTTTTAATCAAATAAAAAGGTTTTTGCTGCTCTGTTCAATATTTACTTGAAACAAAATGTAATTCTCACATAGATGACCAAGTTGAATTTAAAAAAAAGTGGACTAAATATCATAAAAATTAGTCATATTACATAACATTGTAACTGAATTATATAATTTTTAAAGATTTCAGTTTTGTCAAATTCATTACTTTATAAAAGGCATACATTTAACCTTTAAAATGATGGGTTGCATTTTATCTTAAGTCATATGGTTTAAAAGATATGGCCACCAGACAGGACTGCCACTGTCCAGGAACACAGGTGGCTGGCTGGCCGCCTGGCTGCACAGTGGCGGGTGGGGTGCTTAGTGCAGGTTCACTGCACATGCTTCTGCATCAAAAACATATGCCAGCATATGGGAGGTCTGTTTTTTCAGTTTAAAAGACTTCAAACAGATATCTGGATTCCCAAACTGAAAATTTTCAATATAAGAGGGGCCCCAGTTCCTGATTTCATCACAAGAAGATTAATCACCTTCATGCTATTAACAACTGCTGTCCAAGTATGAGGGGCGATCGAAAGAAGAAGGCGTTCGGTTTCAAGAAGGGATGCTCACCTTGGAATAAAGGCTTGAAGTCTGACAGTCATTTCCATGTTGATGCTGAACCTAAGAGATCTGTCATCAGGCTGACTGAAGATGAATTTCCAGTGTCTACCAGACCTACTGCAGATGGAAGCGAGCTCTGCGGAGATGTCATGCTGCTGCGGCCAAGAACATCAAGAAGTCAACCTGGAGCAAAACAAGAAGAAAACAGTAACTGTCATGGCATGAGACTTGTTGACAAGCAAGAGATGGCGAGTTCAATAAATGTGGCACTTGAAAGTCATCGGCAGAAATCGACTGAATGCCATCAGCCTAATCTGATTGTGGCCGATGAAAGAAAGATGGGACTGTGCTGGAAGATGTCATTCAAGTGCAACAACTGCAGCTTTATTACACCATTATTGAAGCTATACAAGGAGGCAGAGTCATCTAAGAGGGGACCAAAGCCAGCAACAACAAATCTGAGTCTTGCTGTAGAACAACAAGATGCACCTATGGGGAACTCAAAATTCCGGTACATACTAGCAAGTATGGACATTCCACCGCCAGCTAAAAGTAGCATGCAGAAAACATCCAACACTGTGGGCAGTGCAATCAAAGAGCTGAAAGATCGAGACATGTCAAAGAAGATTTGCCTGGTGAAGGATATCAGCAGAAAACGAGGAAATCCTGGGAACTCTATTAATATTGCTGTGGACGGGCGATACAATTCGAGTGTTATCTCGAGCCGGAAGAAGTCAGGCCAGAATGCATCACAGTCTATCGCAGTAGCCTGTGAGACAATGACAGAAAGGCAGTACATCTTGGCTGCAGCAGTGCAAAATAAGCTTTGCTGGACAGGTGCCTGGCTGCGGGGAAAAGGATACCATGTGGAATGCCCCGGCGGTCATGCAGGCTGTACAGCAAATACCTATCGACAGCCACCACTCTCAGAATATGAGCTCGGAAAATCTATTGGCCAGACACTAGCAGCTGAAAATGCTCTTGTTCGGTATGTGACAACAGATGGCGACTCCAGGTCAGCTGCCGGTGTGACTGAGGCCATGCGATTACTCGACCCTATGTGGAAAGTAGAACGCCAGGCAGACCCAATTCATCTCGGTCAGGCTCAGTTCCGGTACTGTTACAATGCTAACTTTAGTAACGACATGTTCCCAGGGGCAAAGACCAGAGACCAAAGACAGGAGCAACAGAAGGGTCTCAGCCAGGACATTAAGGCTAGATGCAGCTGTATCCTGAAGGAAATGATAAAGAGACATGCTGGAGACATGACATTTATAAAAAAAACAGTTACCCCATGTTCTTGATGCCACAGTGAACTGTTATGCCGGGGACTGCTCCAAGTGCAGACGCTACTCATACGTATGTTCCGGTGGTGTAACAAACAACTGGTGGAACCGGTCTGTTTTCCTGGGCAGTTACAGGATCACATCTCTCAATCTAGACAAAAATGACAAGAAACTGTTAAATGACATTGTAAAAATGAGAATAGGTGTAAGTGCTATAGAAGAAGTTAAATCTGGTACCAGCACACAGAAATGTGAGGCAGTGAACCGCGCCATCAGTGTCTCCCTGCCCAAAAACAATGACTTTTCTAGAAACATTCATGGACGGCTGAGCTCAACAATTCACAGGCTAAATAACGGTTTGGCGGACAGCTTGGTCGCGAAGCTGGATCGAGTAGGAGTACGTCTTTCCAAGAAGACCTCACAATCCCTACACCAAATGCAACGGGAAGAGACGTACCAGAGACATTATTCAAAGAAACCTGACACCATTAAGCGCAAGCTACAATCGAAAGGTAGACAATTGCAGGAACATTTAAACTTCAAGAAAACCCACAGTGTACAGTCAGATTACAGAAGAGGCCAGCTAGACCCTAAACCAAGCACATCAAAGGGAGACAACAGTGACCATGCTTACTCACAACTCAACTGAGTTAACTCTCATTATAAACAGTGTTGATGTGTTAAATAAAATGTCAGTGACATCATAATATAACTCTACCTATCAAATTAGTTTTCTTAGCAGTGAGAGACAATATACATGTATTTAAGTGTGACTTCATGTGGGTTCTATATATATTTCAATACTATTTCAATTTGCATACATGCCCTTCAATTGAACTTGTTTTAATTTGCTACCATTTCTGTGGCTGGTTTTGATTAAATAAATGTTACTATGAATTTATGCACTGTTTTTATTCTTTTTTACAATAGTAAAGCGTTTTCAGTACTGTTTAACAAGTTCTCATGGTCTATGGCTGTTGACGAGCAATTATTTCACGCTATGCACATGTGAACTAACTCATCGTACTGAAAATGCACTGCTATTGTTCATAATATAAATCAATTATAGTGCCAACATACTGACTAAAAATAAAATAAACAACAACAAAAAGACAATACAATAACTAGCACACACAATTTGTTCATTAAAAGACAAATACATCTTTATGAACCTTTTTAAATTAATAAATAAATAAATAAAGTAAATAATAAAAAACCTTCTGTCGACATTTGTGACATCTCGAGATGTCTTTTCAACAAACCAAATACTAACCTTGCTTAAATAAACAGTCTGGATAGACTATGTGGCCTGAGCATGTGCCACGGTTTGTACATTTTAGCCTATCTGTGTTGACAGTATGAGGTTCGAGGCTGAGATGTTCCGCGCGGACACAAAGTGCCACATGACACAGATGCGAAACTTCTAGACCTGGTTCTACACTCATTTTTTTATGGTGAACCAGGTAAAGAAGTTTGTGCACATGCATGGTGTGCCACTTTGAGTCAGGAAATTTAGCCTTTATTACCCCATATCCCACTGGCCCCTTTTTAACACACCCTGCCAAATGGCACAACCATGACTGTTGGGCAGAGACTTTTCAGTTATCTTTGTCATATATTTTTCAAAAAATGCCTCCATTATGATTTGAAAGTGACAGTGAGGCTTTGACCTACACAGGAAATGACCTCTTGGCTATTTTTAGATGTTATTTTATACTGAAAGTAGATGTTTTCATTTTTTTTCAAAAATAGTATATATTATTATATAATATTATATAATATAATTAATAACATCTTAAAGGTTGACATTTAATTATAAATTCTGATTTTTACATTCTTCATCTACCTTAGGGTCAAGTTTGAACAAAATTGTTCAAGAAATAAAAAAGTTATTACCATTCAAACACCATGACCCCCAGTCAATGGATGCTCCTAATCAGGCCTCAGACCACAGTTATTTTTACTATATGTTCTATATAGACATTGTGGACACTGGTCATGTTGGTAACTCTGCAATCAAATCAGAGTCACTTGCTGTCAGTAGTATCATCCAAGAGAAGAAATTCTAGCTGCAGAAAGTTGGGGGTCAAGCTGCTTCCGGTTCCATAATTTCCAGTCAAAGTACAACCCTGCACCATTCGGCTGTAATCCGCCGGAACCACGTGAATTTGGCCATGTACACAATCACTTAAAATAGACAAATTGACATAAAGTCTTCATCAATGCTTTCATTTACCAGCTTATTAAGGTCCAGTCTGTTGAAAAATGTCCATGTTGCCATCTCTTTCATTCATCAACTTATTTATATCAGACTTTCAACACATGCACTATTTACTATGTAAACACTTTCTTATTGTGGTCAACCAAGGGCAAATAACTGTAGTCTGATTCCGTATAGTACGTTTTTCGTCAACGTATGCATCGGATTATTAAACACCAGTTGAGACAGATAGGCTTAAGGCCACCTAGTCATGTTTAAGCTACACATCGGACAAGGCAGAGGCGATCCGCGTATTTTGTAACAACACTGGCTTTCAAAATATACAGGTGAACCGATGGATTTGGGCAGAACGGGTCGTCGACACTGTGTGGTGCATACAAGTTCAGTTACATACATGGGTCAATACACGATCAACACGTGGAGTTGGTGTCACGCAGGGAGGGTAGTTAGTGTCTAAAAGTCGGATATGTTAATGACTGGCCGGATCCAGGTCATCTACGTATTGTGTTTGTAAGAGTGTTTTAATAATGATATGCAACACGTTAGTATGTAAACAAGGTAATCGCATTCTAGGACACATTACTTCATAGTGTCGAGGTTCAGATCTTCAAGTGAGGAGACTAGGCGACGTTTGGCATCAATGGACACTTTAATAAATATACGACCATCGTAGGTCCATGCACTGTAAATCAACTTTCTGCGGACAAGATCCCTGGCAGCGCGGAGAACCTCAGTTCGAGACCGTGTGAGGTCCTCGTTTATGTATACTCCTCTGTATTTCGAGTTGTTTTTCAGTTTGGCTTTGCATTTGAGGAAGGCTGCTCTAAATCTGTACGACACAAATTTGACAATTATGTCCGCTGAACGTGTAGGGGCATGTGCGTCCGTAGCTTTTCTGGAGCGCACTCTGTGTGAACGATCTATATCATTCAGAGAAACATCCACATTACAATCCTGGGCTATCTTGAGGACAATACTATCCGTAGATTCCCCAGGTGACTCTGGAAGCCCAGAAATCCTCAAGCAGGAGCGTCGAGAATGTTCTGCATCATCAGCTGGCCTACTGAGGGTGCAATTAGCTGACTCGAGTTGAGAAATTTTAGATGTAAGCAAGGTGACTTGATCCTTTAACTGCTTGTTTTCAAATTCAATGGCAGACATACGCTCGTGGATGGAGGCTGATATTATGTCAGCTGCTGACTGAGCCATATCTTTGACTGAAGTACTAATGTGCTCACTGATCGTAGATTTGAGCTCCTCCCGTATTGCCTGCATGATGGAGTGTATTAAAGTATCTAAATCACTACAATCAGCAGAACCCTTAGCTTGCTTGGAAGGGTTCTTAGTTGAAGGGCTAGGCGTGCTGCTGTGTTGGAGTTGATGCTGCCATTTGATATGATGTGTAGATACTTTAAATTTACAACACAAAACAATAAAACAATGCAGTCTCGTTGTATGATCTACAGACACAACTTGCAATCAATCAACACGAGTCAGCACGAACCAGCAGGATGACGGGATGATGCTTTTGCACTTGAAAGGCACGGGAAAAACCGTTAGGAACTTATATGATAATGGGTCGTTGATCCTAGAACTGTCAATTGATAACAAAAGGCGAAACTACCAATTGGTTCAAAGGTACGGTACAAGTTCTTGATGCACGATTTGCTTCTAGGGACTTACGTGTGTGCTGATAGATGGGCGAGATGAGTCAACGCTAGATTTGGAGGTTGATCACAATCACAACACAACACAATCACAACACAATCAAAATCACAATACAACACAGTCCAAGATCCAAGATGGCTGCTGCAGATTTCCCGCGATACTGTGGTTTAACCAGGAGAAAACGATAAGACCTGTGCACACTAACGATCAAGAATAACGATCCAAAACTTCCGTTCAGCGAAAATGTTGTTCACAAAACCATGTGGCTATGTGTTGATACAATTTACGATTAACGATCTTTAATACCACAAATAACAACTTTTTGAGGAGAGCGCAATTTTTTCTCAACCCGCCATGTCCTGTGACCGGATGTTCTGATAACTTTAAATGATATAATCTCCAAAATGTTTTCAAAACTTTTAGTTACACGTATGGCAAACTGGGCTCTACAATATAGAAACGTTATTGATAACAAGTGTGGATTTCAAAAGGATAAATCAACGATTAATTGCGTCTTTATTCTACACGCGGTAAAGTAAAAAAAAACATTAACTAGCGGAAAAAGCTGTACAGCATTCTTAGATTGGAAAAAATGTACGATGCAATTTATAGAATGTTATTATTTAATAAACTGATAAAATCACTTTGCAATCTATGTTAAACGATGATGAGAATTATTGTCACATTGGAAATTTCACATTAGCTTTAATACTACTAAAGTTGCAATTTTTAAAACGTGACGACCTACACAGTCTTGAACTTTGGGGCTGCCGTTTGGGGTTTGCACATAGCACCCGATGTGAAATTATATATCTAAGGTTTTGTAGAAAAATACTTATGATAAAACGGTCATCAGATCTAGAAACAATATACGGCGATCTTGGTAGAATACCTTTAAATATGTACTAATAAACATAATTAAATACAGGATAAGGATAATAAACGTGAACCAAGTGTGAATATATAGGGCGTCAAAGCTGTTTCACCACCATCGTCACAAGCCGAAGCCAACCCTCAAACAAGTGTTTCGACCCCTACTTCGGAACACTCTCAGGTTTGAAGCCAATGCTACTTCTTTCATTCACAGCGAGCAGGAAGATCTCTCTGCTGATTGGTCCATTCTCTGGACAATCAATCGGCGTTGCAGACCAGTTATTCCCAGCACCATAAACATTCGCCACAATTACTGTGGAGGGAATCCTCTACAACCGATCTCTAGGTTCCAAGTTTGCAACCCTTTTTCACAACACTCTATCACCGGTTCGTCGTACTTAAGCTTTTTCCTCCCGTCACTGCATCTGGTTTCCCACAGGATTGTTAGTTTAATACCAATCATCTTCTTTGTCATGGTGACCAGAGGACCATGTCAGGCCTTAGGTTTGTTGGCACTATGTATAGGCTAGTTTCTTGTCCAGACTTACTGCTAGATTCCAGGCGACCGTTTGATTAGCTTTTCTTTTGCCTTTCTCTCTCGTTTCAGAACATATGCCACTTCTGTTAATACCTGGTTGTGTCGCCAGGTATACCTCTCTTGTAAAAGGGCGACTGGGCATATTGACAGCATGCTCTATTTTGAACACAAGGGCACGTCAGGAGACTCCATAAGCTCTTATCTGTGCAGATTTGGAAGTAGATCATACACTGATCAAAGAAGAAATTGGAGTTGGAATTGAGGATATCCAAAGTTTTGACCACATTATGGACCGCTGCTCTGGGTCCCATCTAGTCCATGCTCCTTGGCTAGCCAACTCTACAGCTCTTGTTTGTCTATTCTCCTCCTCTCCGGCTCTGATCTCACTCTGGACCATGCTCCTTCTCTTAGCTGCATTTGCAGTCTTCCAATAACTGCTCATAGTTGAACCTAGACCTTGTCTGTCTTCAAACTGCTACTGTTCCAACAATGTTTGTGGCCCAGCCTACTCTCTGCCTCATGGACAGATTGTGTGGCTGCCTATATTTAACCAGTTTTCACTTCTGTTCCAGCTGGGCCTACCGTTTTGTCCTTTAATGTCAAGACGAGTCTTAAATTTCCTGCCTTGAGTTGTCCTTCCTTGGATGTGAATGGTAGCTGGAGCTTGGTTGTTCTGCTGTAGAGACCAATTGATGTAAAGATGGGTGGTAAAATTAGTCATCTCCAGAGGTTCTTGTTTATAATGCATTCAATTTTCTCAACGGAAGTCAATGTGATATTATACAGCATCTAGGGCCATGCCAGACGAGTTAAGAGGTCGTGTTGAAATATCTTAGTCTTGAATTTTCCTAGCAAGCCAGTCTTGTCTATCTTCTTAATGCTTTCATGGACATTTGTTTCAATCCTCTTGATATTACTCCGATCTCCTGGTGTTTCATCGAACCATTTCCCCAGACACCTAACAGGCTTTTCTATTATGGAAGGGATAATTTTACCTTGTATGGAAAAAAGGAGTAACTTAGAGACTTTTCCTTTCATTATGATACGGAATCTCGATTTCCTTGGCATAAATGTCATTCCTGCTCAAGCTGCAGCTTCTTCCAGAGCTTCTATGATCTATCGGGCTCGGATATGTATCTCTGTTGTAATAGTGGGAGCATCGACGAACCAACTCTTTACTTGGTGCTTGTCGCATACTGTTTGCTGTCCTGGGTCTTCTTGTTTTGCGCCTTCTCACTTTGATGAGAATGTTCATGCCCATTGTTTTTTCACTTTGTTGTGAATTCTTATGTTGAGAATCTTACATTTATTCCACTGAAGTAGTTTCTCATATTTTTGTCTCATCAATGAGGACATGTGGTATTATCCCATAGACATTTTGCTAGATCAAGTCCTACCACTGTAAGATCTTTCTTGTCTTGTTTGATTTCGCTTCTTGGTTAAGCTTTGAGATAATGGTGGTAAGCTTAATGTATCCTGAAAACCCTGGAACCGCTTCTTTTTGAACTGACGTGTTGACCAATGTACTGGCTCTCTGTTGTGTACGCAGTCAGTTTTCTAGGAAGAATGAAGAAAAATATGTTACCTTCCACAATTTGGAGGAAAATCATTTTTTCCCGTTTATGACTTTTATCTTTTGGACAAAACATCCCTCTGTTTATGCTCACTTGGTGGAATCTCTCCTTTTCGCCAGACCACTTTCAGCAATTTCCATTCTGGGCCATTCTCTGGACAGCCAAAAGACATTGCTGACCAGTTATTCCCAGCACCGTGAACAATTACCACAATGACAGTGCAGAGAATCTTCTACAACCGATCTCTATAGGCATGTTCCAGATCTGCCACCCCTTTTCCCCGCGCTACGTCAGCATCTCGTCATACTTCAGCTTTTTCCTCTTCAAAAATCAATACTATATACAAGAAAAGACGCTGCTGCTAAGACTGGAACATTTAAACAGGTTACAGCAATATGGCAGCAAGTAAAAAAAGACATATTTGAAAAATTATGTTCCTTTATTAGAAAGTTTTCAGTATACTATAAATCTCTAGTGAAAATGTTTTCATTTTACTATATATCTTCAGAGAAAATATGTATAATGATAATTCCTGAGACCAGAAAACTGATTAAAAACAAATAAAAAGCAAATCCGGCACCATTTAATAAGTTTTCGAAGATGTTACATGTACAGAAGAAGAAAACAATGGCCAACATAATTACAAGTAACGATGAAACTAAAATGTACAAGCATAAAATGCACATGTGCAGCAGCCTTACATTACACAAATCATTATTGTTTCGGTAGAATTTTTCTGGAACATGTTTTTTTCTCGGTACCTTAATTTTATCTTCAACGTTGTTTTGCATGAAAGCATTTTGTATCTGGATTATGAGTATAAAGAACAATGTCTATTATTTCCTTAACTTAACCGACTTCACAATTTTAAAGTGAAATAAATGAAGAAAAACTGAGGGAAACAGTAAAAACAAAACGGTCTGGTATGTCCTTTGTCCCAGTGGAACTAATGTTGTAACAAAGCAATGTATTTACGTAAGTGTGTGCTACTGTGGTTTATAATGAACTGACATTAAGAATACAACTTAACAGGTGCTGTCAAGTGAAAAGTAGTATGTCATTCAATATGTGACCGAAGAACTACAAAATATCAAATGACTTATTATGAAAAGCAATATTTCAGTAGTACCCAAGACGGATACTGCCATTTAGTAGACCTAACTCTGGGTGTAAGGAAGCAATATTTAGACTGAACATATTATGCTTTTGCAAAATGTAATAAAAGTCTTGGACAGGGAACAAAATCTCAAGTCAAGTCAAGGGTTTGAACCCAGAACCCTAGACATAAGAGTCCATGACCTTAACCTCTTGACCAAGAACACTAACACTGCTTTCTTGGTGTGTTGAGATAAATGGGGAAAAAATAGAATTATAAGACTTATTAGAATAAGTATGGCTTGAATGTGATAGAGAAGGAGAGAAAGAGAGATAGAGAGAGAGAGAGAGAAACAGACAGACAGACAGACAGACAGACAGACAGACAGACAGACAGACAGACAGACAGACAGACAGACAGACAGACAGACAGACAGAGAAAGAGGGAACGAGAGACAGACAGATAGACAGACAGAGATAGAGAGAGACAGAGACAGACAGAGACAGAGAGAGACACGCAGAAGAGTGTGTGTGTGAGAGAGAAACAGACTAAATGTACATATGAACAGAGAAAGAGGGAGAGAGAAAGAGAAAGAGAGAGAGAGAGACAGACAGACAGACAGACAGACAGACAGACAGACAGACAGACAGACAGACAGACAGACAGACAGACGTGAGACATTATATTTATTAGATCTTATATAAAACAAATGTAACCTTGACATTTATAAGAATAGATGGTTCAAATAATTTTAATACAAGAAGAATACGATGATGAAGATGGAGAAGAGAAAGAAGGCGAGAAAGATTAAGAAAAATGAAAAAGAAAAATGATAAAAAGTCGAATATATATAATTAAATAAATTAATTAATAACATTATGCTCGCCATATACAATCTCCAGAATATTTTATCTTTAAAAGAATGTAAAGCCTTTAATTCACATATTTTATGTCATTTTTTTATCACGACACAGTACATTATCGGTTTATGCAGTGACAGGGCAGGTAAGCCAGACAATTTATTGGGACACGTCGATTTGGCAGGTGCCCAACGAAACGCAAGGCATTCTGGGATGTTGGGGTTTCCCATGGAATGTTGTTGGCTGGACAGAGGAGGGATGAAACGGTAACATTAAGGTAAGTTTTCTTGCATTGTTTGCAAAATCACAACTAATTCAGTCTCCGTTAAGATTTCTGCCGGTACTGTCTGTTTATTAACTGTGATTGAAACGGTAAACAGCTTCAATTGTGGTACATGTTTACATGAACCATAAACACTTACTCACTCGAGAACGAAACAGTCAGATTTCAGTAACAACTTGTTACATTCTCTATGTAAATAGTAGATCTCATTAGAATATTTTATACTACTACATCGTTCTAAATGCACTGTAGCTGCAGTTTTAATTTCTAATCAATCAAGATACATATTGATTTTCATGGGGAAGTGTAAAGCATTCAAATGCAAATTACTGTCTCTGTATTTTTAAATGTCTCTTGTTAAATAAAAGCAGTGATTTTAGAGCAAATATCAGTAACATGCAAATGTTGTGCAGTGCTAAAACATGCAAACGCATACGCAATTGATAACTAGTGCAATATCTATATATAGCTCCTGCTTTTCACGTCAGTCTGGTTTCCCAACAAGCTTAGTCACTTGTCTCTACAAAAATTAGGTCATATGGTTTTCAGAAAATAAAGCTGACATAACTTACATAAGATGTAATGAAACTGCTTAAACAAAAAATGTTTAAATCAAGATTGCCATTTCTATTACAACAGTCACAAGTTTTAAAGATAATTAACTTCATGAACAATTTTATATTAAAGGAAACAAAAATGCCGACTTATATTTTTCATAAATGTGAGTTAAAGCACACACACAAACAGATCCGATGATCATTTTATGGATGTCTTCTTATAAGTGTCTTAGTGTACAGTTAACAGGGTCTATATATTACAAAAGGCAATTTGGTGGAAATACGTTTTGTTACATCGCACCGACACAATTATGGTCGTCCAGCTAATTGTTAGTGGAGAAAGATCTCAAACTAATGTCTGGGAAGAACCACCGGCGCACCTCAGGTTAGCTGGAAAACCTTCCCACATGGAAGTTCTCGTTCCGACCGGAACTCGAACCCACGTACGGAGGGGCTGAGGAGTTACAAATCAGCGACACTAACCACTTGACCACGGAGGCCCTCAGTACTTTTGTATTGTGCAAGAAAACTCACCCTGCTTCAATATGACGTTCTCTACTCATTCATTTGAATAACAGCACGGAGTTACTTATACATGCATATTTAACCACCTTTCTTAGAGCAATCTGTACAAGTGATCTGGCACTACTTGCATAATTATTCTCAGCTATGATTTTACTCAAGCCCATGATTTGATTTCACCAAAATTCTACAATTTTATTGCTGCATTCTATTAACGTGTAAGGGGTGTCATGGTATTACAACTTAATAAACATTATGTAAATGCAGTCAAAATTTGAGCTTCCACAAAGTATCAGCTGAGAATGGTTTGTATGTTTGTTTATTTGTCGTCCCAACAACAGTTTCCACTTAAAGCAGATATAGTACTGCATTAACTGTATATAGCTAGCCGTGAGTACCTGGCATGGAACCACACCCAGTCTCATTCTCCCGAAACCGGACCAATCAGATCCTCCAAATATCTTTATGTTATAAATAAACAGTTACATAATTGAATTCATAAATTTTATGCTCGGAATATTGCATAGTTTGTTGTACTCATGAGACTATTTTCTTTCCCCTTTTGTTTTGTGTTTAATCATCATATAATTGTTTTTGGCGAAAAAAGACATTTTTGACTATTTTTGCTGGTTCTAACATCAGAGACAAAAATACATCTTTATAAATTTATTGTATTGACGCCGATGCATTACATTTGTGATTCATCCATGAATGCGCCACCGGACATTATTTAAATGATTTGTAAAACATGCTCAGTATTGATTATAAACTCACGCAGGTGTACTGGCATTCATTTATCTCAGCCGCCGTATATTTCATAACTCATTCTATCTGTTGTGATCACAGATAAGTGTTTAAGGCAGTTTTTTGCAGGTTTTGTAGACACAGTTGCCACCAATTGTAAAAGCTGCTGAATGCCGAACCATCATAGCTCATTTTACATTAGACGCGATCGATGGTCCGTTATTAAGCTGTGGAGGTGTGTTGTCTGATTACTTCTTTACAACTACGGTCACGCGATGTCTATTTATAAACAAGCAACGAAAGCTAAATGCAGTACCTCCATGCAGCAGTTACTTCAAATCATTGCCTCGCAAAACTTCATTATTATCAGATCAGAGGCCGCCCATTTAAGAAATCGTCTTTGAAGTATGTACTATCAAAATGTTAATTGAACGTCGCGTTCGTGTGGATAAAACATTGGACAAAGGCTCGGAAGATCTGTGGTCAGACCGGCATTGGAGACCTAAAAATGCTATCCTTTAATTTGAACCATTTTTTCTCTCATGCTACCAAATAAATTACTATTACTTGAAAAGGTCTAGTTAAATGCTGTTTATCAGTGTCCTATATTTATGTGTAAAGTTAAGCATAACAACCCACTTGTCATTACAATAATGTATTTTCTAAACAAGCCACGCTGCACAGTTAGCTATTTTTAAACTAAGGAAAACTCGTGACAACTTACTTTTGAGATCACGTTACATAATCACCCGGGTAATCAGGCCTGGCGTCGATATCTATTTTAGATAAAATTCCCATTTTGCTGATTTATAGATTTAAAAATTGTGGACATTTAGGGCGATACATTTCACAAATTGATTTGTTTAACAGTTGAGGTAATGTTACAAACAACCCTACAGCAACTTTAACTACAATATAAGTATGCACACATTTCCCAGAACAGGGGTAGGATGTAGTTACATGAACTAGATTAAATCAAATTGTCAGATACCACCTTTAAAATTTTAAGCACTGGTCCGGTTGAGTTGTTTAGTCAGCAGAATGAACACTAACATCGCCCACTTACTGTTGGACTTCATTGCAATGTTTGTGAAGTTTTCCATAGCAGATGATTGAATTTTGAGAAGGCGCCCGTGAGCCTCGTATGTGGTAGGTGCTCCAGCTACATTCGGTGCGCCAGTGGTTAGATCTATTGACACTAATTATTGCTAAACGACATTACACGTATAATAAATATCAATTAGGTGTCGCCACTTTTCAGAAACGAAGCAAGCATTGTCCTTCGGGTCAAACTAAATGGAAAGTACAAAGATGTTGCCAATAATTGCCAATTCTCTCTCCAATTTCTAAGATCAAGAGGCGAAACAAAATATTGTTTATCAAATCCTATCTTAAATTACATATATTTAATAAATATGACTTATCGTATCTGTTAAAAGTTATATTGTCCTGTTTTCGAATGAAAGTGATTATGTATTTTTTTAGATTAACAGTTAAGGTCTTTCACTTTAATACATTTATGCAAAGAAATACAATTGTTTCAGTGATTGATACATCGTCGGATACCCCGGTTGATTCTATTACGTTACTCTCCATTCATCACCCGTGGGCAAATTGCTACTCATTTCGTCGTTTTGTTTACTATGAAATGCCGCAATCCGATTGGTTCGCTAAGAAAATCCAGCGGATCTGCCAACCAATCAAGTTTACGCTTACATACCACTTCGATGACCGATAATCGTGTAGCTAGGTCGTCCTGTAGTTTGCAACACCGGTTAAGTTTATTTACGCACAAATTACACGCAACGCCATTGTCTTCATGGGCAAGGATACCGATTTCGTTTAAGACCGACGTGTATTTTGCAATACTTGCTGGAGTGCCCAAAGATCTGTAAGAACATCTGTCGCGGATCGCTGACAGACATACTTTACACTTGCGATGCGCTGAACCGGTCGCCATGTTTACGTTCTCAGGTCACCGTATTGATCTTCCGATTGAAGAGTATTTAATTTTGTAACCTATCATCTGATTGGATAATGTCTGTTCTGTTCTATTCAAACAAAACGACGAAATGAGTAGCAATTTGCCCACGGGTGATGAATGGAGAGTAACGTAATAGAATCAACCGGGGGTATCCGACGATGTGATTGATATAACAGGGAGAGTACTTTTTGGTTGAACCTGGAAACTTATGGGACTGTGCAATTTTCGATACGGTCGTAAAAGAAGTCATTCTAATAAGCCTTTGTTATCGAATACCTTATATGAAATATATGTAAAGGTCTTAACGCCTTTTATGAGAACGATCGTTTTCAAATTTAATTTTCATCATTCACTTCTTTTATTTCATTTTCCTTCTAGGTCTGATCTTGCTAGCTGGTGCTTCTACTTCCACGATGCCTAAGAAGAAATCCAAGACGCGCCGTAATGATGGGGCTTCATGCGGGAATCCTGGTAACGTCCTCAAGACCTGTTCAATGTTTAAAACTGGTTGTGCTTACTGTCATCACACTATTTTTCAGTCACCCGGAAGCATTCATTACAAATATAGTGCTGCCTGTAGAGCATGGGATAAGCATCTGGCACGTAGGTTTAAAAACACACTCGGTGACATTACCTTGATATCGGGTCGTATAAGTTCCGAATAAATCAAAGCGCTGAAAAAGCGGTCTAAAGTGCTTACAAGTTAAACACTGTAAACGATTAAAGGTTTTAAAAATGGTAAAAAATATCCGTTATAAATCAAAGGCACAACGCATTGGAAACCAGTTTTAGCTGCAAAAGCCGTATCTTCTAAAAGTATATATTATACATTGGAACAAACGTTACAACACAGTCATTAACATCCGAAAATGGAAACTACATTTTCTGTTGAAACGTACACTACTTTCTAATTGATTGCGATTTTACTAAAATAGGCTCTTTAATAAATGCCCATAGGAGTTGAAAATATCCCGCAAGTTCACTAAAAATCCCTAGTGCGCCACTATTGTCCGAACGCGTGAGGTAACTTTGAACTTTTGCCGAAAGGATAGGGATAACCTCTGTCATAAATATCCTGAAACTTAGCCGCTGCCGACAGTGAAACCCCACGCGGAATATAGCAACCATCTCTGTCAATGTGGTAATGTATAGTCAATAAAACATTCGTTGCAATAGCAGTTTGATCCACATTTCGACTGTTTTCTTTAGACATTGAGTGGTATTCGTGCGTTAAAAAATTTGCATTTCATTCATATCTACGTTACACAATATAATCACTTGAACTTCCCGTTTAAACAGATTTCAATATTTATTTTAACATTAGAAGCATGCCTGGACACAAATTACGCGTCTAGTCTCATTAGACATATATGTTTGTTCTGTACACGCACTACCTTTTCCCAGGCATGAATAATAGACCACAAATAGTCAAAATTCATGAAGGGTCAATCCTTCGTGCTTCCGAAATGCAGGTTTCTCATAACACCAAACGGTGTCACAAGTAACACCACTCAAAAACACGTTTATAAGAATAACTCACGGTAAGTATTTCTAAAACAAATGTGTTGTGGGAGAAGGTGCAACTTACTATCGTAAAAACCTTCTGACATGGGCTTTGTTTTAGGAATACAACTTTTATATTTATGTCATATTTAAAATTGTATTACATATTTTCTGAAATAAGGAAAACATATCGCTACAGAATGAAAATGAAATAACTAAAATATTACACTACTGTGCTTATAAATTTGACTATTTTCTTAATATATTATGTGTTCATATTACACGGTACGTTCGATACAATTTTCTGTTTGAATACATTTGTCAAATTGCTTTTATGCGTATGCTCTCATCTTGATCGAAATTTTGGATCATTGCAAGGGTTTATTTGATAATATATATTTTTTTCAGGTGGACTTTCTGATTCATCAAAAACCATTATCCTCAATAACTGTGACAATGTACAGATTGGCGACGGAAACACATTACTTAACCTCGTGGACCCGCAGGGAGGTATGATTGTCTTGATGCATTGTTGTTCAAAGTACCTATGGCTTTAATTTTTTAAATAATGTTTCACATTTTCTGGCAAAGTTCTTGTGCAAACAATCATAATATTATACAATGAATTAAACAAGCTTAAGCATTGCATATTTCTGTCAGATAGGTTCACATGATACACATTAACATCAATAAATAAATAAAATTACATTTACACGTTATGTTCGCAGGTCAACGTACCCAGACGAAGCTTTCACGTGAACAAGACGGCCTTATAGTTTTAAGAAATATACTGACGTCAGAATGGATGGCATACGAAGATTTGCAAACTTCGGTGAAAGCGATGTTAAGTAAGTTGAACCAGACTTTTTTCAAGTATGCGGGTACACCCCTAGAAGAATTCCTTATTCTACACAATGATGAATTTATCATTAAACGACGAAAAGGCCGAAAGTGTGTTCGTCGCAAACGGAAACAAATGATAGAAAAAAGCGAAAAAGCATCTTTGGCAATTGCACATGAGAAAGAACATGATGAAGACGTGTTAAGCAGTAGTGACAGCGATGAAAGTTTCATCTCATCAACATCCCAAACACCATTAACAGAAACTGTTGTCGAAAAAAACAATAACGATGACTGGGTGAAGGTCGAGTACAAGAAACAACGGACACAGAAAGTTCTTGCAGAAGCAGGACAGACCAGAATGAGTCCACGCAATGATTATCAACACCCAATGTATGAAAGATTAATTCATATTATATCGAATACAAATGATACAAATACACTTTTTATACCGACCCATGATTTATATAAAGTAAATCCACTGAGGTGTTGTTTGCATATTGTTGCCATGTGGAACACACCATATAGACAGGTTTCATTCATTGTTATAGGTGTAGAAAAGGACCCGACAGCTAAGCTTATATTGAAAGGCACGGAAGACAGTTTTGATGATGTTACTTTTTACGATACACTGTTTGAGTGCAATGAGGACAAGTCTTTTGATGGAGTTCCTTTGTACGTTTACCACAGACTCTTCTATGACTCAATGTTATTTGGAGTGATAGAAATTCAATCAAGCTTTGGAAAATGCAACCCCATCTTTGTCACACGGGCTTGTTCTAACGAGGATATTCATCTTGAGGCGAATCAGTTATGGTGTATGAAGAAGGACGTGCCTGATATATGTAGACCACAAGAGTACAGCCCGATATTTATGTGGTTTCACGGACGGTCTCCCGCATCAAAGTCAGCTGAAAGTATCGATAGTAATAACATAGATTTTGTGACAAGTTCAAGCCAGACTGCACCTTCTAAAGAGGAAGAGTCCACCTCAAATACAGGAGTTGCTTCTTTTGGTAAAAGCTTCCCAGAGCTTTGGGAGAAGACAAAGGGGTTTAAAACAGGAAGTTATGTACTTATATCTGGTGATCTACCTCAAAATGTACGAAACATGAAACAACTAGCGCGGATACACTGGAAGGCCGTTTATGATTTTGACATAATGAGCACAATGACCGGAACATTAAATGCAATGCAAGACCAGATCGAAAGCACATACCATTTGCGAATTGGCACATGGCAGGAAGGTGTGCCTGAAATACGGGAAGAAAGTACATGGTGGTGTTTCATGAGGGGTAGAAAGGAAATACACGAATCTAGAACAGATTTGGATACCAAGATAAATGCTATCGAGACATCTCACAAATGGTTTAGAACAGTAAAACAAAGTATCACAGACAATGGTGAAGCACTGGCTGTGTTTTCCGAAGACAATACACCGTTGACATTCCTTATTTTGTGGCCATTTAGGGAAGATATTGCGCCATTAATGATAAAATTTCTGGAAAGAGTTATTGACAGACTCTCCTATCAACCTCAGATCATCGTATGCTTACATGAAAACTTAACTGATAAGGGGCGTATACGTTTAAATGCGCTTTCTGAAGAATTTCGTGAAAACCTGTTTGTGTCACATGTAGACTTTACAACCATGTGTCAAGGTTTAGCTAACCACATCGCGAAATGTATGGAAACATCGCAAGATTACTCTCTTCCAAAAGAAGAAGGCTATGAACCAGAACCAATCAACAAAAAAGACGCTATCTGGTTGTCAGAGGATATTGATGTCCTGTATATACACAACGTGTATCCAAACCAGGAGTCAGACGAAATTGAGAAAGAGCTGGCCAACTTTTATAAAGGTGGAAGCTTGCACTGGCCAATGTGGTATTTGAAAGGCGGTGGTAACGTTGAAATAGACAGAGACCTTTTGAACAGTTTAGAGGAGAAAATAAACGCATATCTTAACAAGTATCGAACGACCGTGATAACACTGTACCACAATCCAGGAGCTGGTGGTTCGACACTAGCCAAAAGAGTGCTGTGGAATTTTCACAAAAAGGTTCCATGCGTCCACGCAAAAACGATGTCTAAAACACATTCAAAAGATTTAAGCAGAAAAATTGTTTTTATTTACCAGAAGACACACCTGCCAGTGCTGGTGTTGATTGACGGTGAAGATGAAACCATGGTCAAATACTTAAGAACAGTTCTTAAGTATTCTGTCCTATTGTACGTAAAAAGATACCCATACAGCATCACTAATGAGTCCGCTTGCGATGATGTATATCTGAAAGGATTAGTATCCCAGACAGAGTCACAAAAATTGGCTGAGAAATTTGGAGAGCGATGCGATGACGGCAAACGACATGCACTGAGAAAGCTTAGTACAGAGGTCAGTCAGGGAAAAGCCCATAACCTTTATGAGTTCGGAATGACAGCGTTTTGCCACGAGTTCAAAGGGACAGCAACATATGTTGAAGGGTATTTACAGCTTCGCGAGAATCCTACAGAAGACCTACTCCCGTGGCAACTTTGTCTAGGCTATCTTTCGCTAGTTTATTATTACGGGCAAAATTCCGTACCGTGTCAATTCTTTGCTCGCTTATTCGGAAAACTGGCTCAGTATGCTATGTCTTTCGAAGACGATTTTCCGCATCCTATCACAGAATTCGTTGTGAAGGACAAAGATGAAATGGGAAAGAACTACATCCGGATTTGTCACTTCCTAATTGCGAAGGAAATACTGGAGCAGCTTTTGACAAGAAAAAGAAACACAGAGGACAAAAGTTGTTCTGACAGACTGTCTTTGCCTGCAAGGAGAAATCTGGCCAATTTCTGCAAACAGTTTATTGAATATGCAAGCAGCAAAAAGTCAAGACATTTGTCAAATATGGCGCGAAACCTTTTGACTAGAACTTTCATATTTAGGGATGCCAAAGACATGGGTGAAAATGAAGAACAGCGGCGACGGCGACCTGTTCTTTCAAAGGTTATCATCGATATACCTGCAGATAATATTTACACGGAACGGCTCAAGGTTCTTGAGAAACTTTCAGATTCTTTTCCAACCGACCCTAACTTTTTGGCCCATGTTGGTAGGTTTTATGCGTTTTGCCGTCCGAATGAAGAAGAACAGGCCGAGCGCTACTTCAATAAGGCTTTGGATATGTGCGACAGTTTGAACAAAGGGAAGACTGAGGACCAATTGTCTGATTCAATGAAATCCTCGATGATGCACATTTACCATATGTATGGTATTGTCAAACACAGGACAGTCAAAAGGCTCCTAGCAATACATCAAGAAAGAGCAGATAGAAATATACCTTTGGCAGAAAATAAAATAATGAAAGAACTTATTGACACTGCAGAAATTGCATGTGACTACTTCAAAAAAAGTCGTGATATCACTCCTGAAACAAAAGAAGCATACACATATGCATACACTGGAGAAATTGAGGTTCGCATTCAGATTTGTGATTTCATAAAAATGCGCTTCATGTCTAAGTCACAGCAAAGCTTTAATCAAATCTGTTCTTCTGACTTGGATTTGCACGTCAAAAGATTTGTCTTGACGAGCATGCATGTCATAGAAGTACTCTTGCTTGAGTGTTACAAAGACATCGATTTAAGCCCTGACGATGCTAGCTCTCTAAGTCGTTTAGTAAAATGGTACAGAGAAGTTTTCAGAAACGAGAAGTTTTCATCACTGAATCTTATCCTTGACTCGGTGTGCCAGAAAAGAATTAAAATAATCGAAAAGAAAAACCAATTTGGATCTAGAAACACGATCAGCGGTCTCGAGCATGTACATGACCCAGATACCATCAAAGAAATCGTTTGTTTGTATGAAGAGATCTTCAGTGAAGTGTCTCGGAAGGGTTTATTAGGAGGTAAGAAGAGCTTGAAGGAACTTGATCACGATTACAGAGAGTGGATATTGGCAATACGACAAGTAAGTCTGGAAAAGAAGTATTTGCTGGAAGACGTTCTTAAACATGTCCAGAACTGGTACGACTTAGTCAAGTCACCAATGGCAACGTTTTATTGTTTTGTGGTAAACAGTCTTCTTGGCTTCGGAACAGCAAAGAAAACACCGAGAACTGAATGTTTGATTGCGGCACGCGACTTACAAGAAGAAATGACAAAGATGACAAGGCTTCTGTTAAGACCCAATTATCCCCGTGAATGGCTCGGAAATAGCGACAAAGGAATATCAGTGCTGATACCCGGGAACAAGTATGTAGGACTTGGAATGGGGACAGATGACAAGGAAACCCACCGATCTGATCTCGCAGTTTGCAAAGGAACACTACGCCATCCAAACAAAAATCCTGTAGGCGGGTTTATTGCGTACGATATTGCGGCAGTAGATGTATTTTATCTACCTAAAAGAGCCCATTTGACTGGGCAGAGATATGCCGGGAGGCGTGTTGAGTTTTGTCTTGCCTTTTCTGTCGAAAGGGGCTATGAAGCATTTAATGTAAAGTTACTGAAACGGTTTGGGTGCTCCAAATGTGGCAAATTGGTTGAGTTCAGAAGCGTTGACCTTCAGGTCATTTGTATATGCGGTGAAACCGTATACAAAGACGATTTTACCGATGTTGGCGAAGATAGCAACTGAAACGATTGTTCACTTACAAAATGTACAAATGAGAAAAACACTTTGAATTGTGGAAAGTAATGTTTAGAGGCAAAAATAGAATTCTTGTTGGCAGTATATATATGGAGCACAACTTATGTTTTTTTCGCCTAACATTAAAATGGCCTATTATCATACGTGATGCTTGTGCAGAATTCAAAGTTCAAATTAATAATTCTACACTACTTTTTTCTGTTTTCATTTCTCTTTTGATTCCTTCTACACATTATAAACAATATAATAATTTATGTAATTTGTATATGTTTACCTTTCAAACTGCTTACTATAGCACGTAGATAGTCAGATTGCATGCCAGTATTTATTATGCACATTGATGCTCACCACAAACCTATTTATTCTTTGTAAATATTTATGATATAGACCCTTCTATAAAAAACCTTTGCAAACTAGTTTTTTACACTTGGTACATATCACACTTTTTATTATTTTGACGCCACCATGCCAAAAAAAATATTGTTATCTTACTTAGTTTTTCGTTTCCTAATTGTTGATAAGAAAACCTAATCCCGCTTTTCAATTTATGCTTACAGAGAACTTGTCACAAAGAAAAGCATTTTTATGTTGTCGAAGTGAGTAGGGGTAAGATACGTTTATTTTAAAAAGGTTCTGTTTCTTATACGGGTATGTTCGCAGCTTGTATATAGGACTGCTTTTCAAATTATCACATGGTACTGATTTTACTGTGAGCGTAAGTGAACTATGTGTCTAAATTAATTTTTTTAAATCTTCAATTATCATTACGAATAGTTGATTTTTCTATCACAATGTAAAGGAATTGTGATGTGTGAATCATTGTCTTTTTTTTATTTTATTTTGAACTCAATGCATTATTTTAATCTATCACCCTGTTTATTTACTTTTTTCCCCAGTAATTGGGTCTTAAGGATAATTCTGTTTTGATTTGTTCTATCTTATTCTAATACATTAATTTTGCCAACGAGTGACCATTGTAAATAGAAAATAACACTTACACAATAGGTTTTGAGTCAGCCTTCAGTTTATGTTAAACATCAGAAACAAGTTGACCCCTAAAATAACTTTTGGTAAACCCTCATGTATTCAAAATGATCTGTTTTAGATTTGAATCCTAAACTCCACATGTTACTTGTGCAGTGTGGCGGTCGTAAAAAATCTCCCCGTGCATGTAATCTATGTTGTCATTTAATTCATCCTATAAGGATTGTTACGTGTATTTACTTTGATGGACATTGGACTTTGGTTCTTCAATTCCATCTTCACATAAACAGGATGCTACAACCATTTATTCGTCTCTGTTATGCTTATTCATGATTCAGAAAGTTGTTTTTATTTTTTATAGTCAACCATTTTTGTGTAGTTTTTCAAATCGAAATAATACCATGTGGACATTATTTTTCAATGACGTCACTACTTTTGTCATAACTTATAGAAAATATCAGCGCTTCGACATTTTGTATTCAATTTCAATTTCATTCAATTTCATTAGATTCAACAGTGTTTTACTATCTTAAAAAATAACTGAGAATTTTATGGCAGCGAATTCTCTTTATTTATGTAATAATTACTGATTTAGTGCCCCCTCGTACATCTTTGTAGTCCAGACACTTTCATTGAAAGCGCGTCTGACCTTTCAGTTTTTGGTCACATTACTCTAAAATGTAAAGCGACCCTAAGTCAAAAGTATCATTTTGTTATTTCTTGCTTGCTTGTGTATTTTGCGTTAATGGCATATTATTTTTATTTATTATAATAATTAATTAATTAATTGATTTATTTATTTACTTATTTTTATTTCGATAAGGGAAGACTGATGGACAGGTAAAATACACGTAAGTCGTATTTCTGATGTCTTCTTCTTCCTTATGTTAATATAAGGTTGAATAAGGTTTGGACATACACAACGAAAAGCAATTCAAATTATTATTATTGCTTTGATTCTTCTTCTTCTTCTTTTTTTTCTGATGATGATGGTAAAAATTGATAATAACAATTATTATTTTCGAAACTGTTTATTATTATTATTATTATTATTATTATTATTATTATTATTATTATTATTATTATAGATCCTTTATTAATTAAATCAGTTATATTATATCGATCTATTAATTTTAGCATATAGTACTATAAATGAAGTCATATGAGCCATGTGTTACATTTTTGTAGATCACTTATTAATATATTTGAAATTGTAAAATGTTCCGCTATATTATGTTAAATGCTATTTATCTATTTATCTATTGTTTAAACATGTTTTGACAACACTTGGGTCGTATGACCTTCTAAGTTTGCTTTGAATAAACTTTGAAACTTTTTAAAATCGTTTTCCGACTTTTGTATATAGTTTCAAACTATTTACATCGCATACGTGTAAACATATCATCTTTCTATTTTTTTTCTACATATATATAATGTTGTAATTGTGCAAAATCACGTTCCATTACTTTAAACTGCGACTTTCTTTCAATATTTCGACAAAAAGTAGACGTCGACAGTTCGCTATGACTAAGTTTAAAATGTCACTCATTCGTAGTGTCTACATTTTATTCTTCGCTGTGTCGTCTTGTTTCTAGCGCCGACTGGCGACAGTTTGTTTTTTATATATATCTATTTATATAATGGCATTGTTGTTCTTTTACAACTGTCTTTTACTTTATTTAGGGACACATGTTTGAAACATAAATAAATGTCCCTGTGTTTATCATTGTGTATTTATTTGTGTAAAACTTGTAAATTTGGTTAACAACCTTTTAACTAGAAAACTTTTACGCCTTTGTGTAACAGTTGCAATAAGGATAAATAATTTCAGATTAACAATAAATGAAGAGTGTTTTTGAATTACCTTGTTACATATTAACCATCGTACATGTTTGTTGGTTGGTTACAAGTTATAAATCCATGCTCATTACGACTTATACAATCCACACAAAATGCATATCTACTTTTCTTTAATTAAACGCGTTGTATTTAATAGAAAAATGATCAAATCTCATAGGAAAAGAAGAAAGTTTTGTTTTACATCATTTTACTCTTACTTATTATATTGTGTAATGTGTAAGCCTGTTTAGTACAGTTGAGCTCTTTTAATTTATTTAGTAAAAGATTCTGGAAAATTTTAGCTGTATGGTTTGTCACTATATGCCATTGCTATATCTGTTGTTTATGCATAATAATAGGCTTATTATAAAAAGTATATGAGAATCCTTGTATGTATTGATAGGTTTACCACTGTTTCTATTCGTGTTGTAAAATACTGATGAAAGAGTACGAAACAATGACAGAACTTCAAAATAAGTATGATATTTAAAGACAATGTATGAACTGGAATAGTTTTTTTTTATCTAAAATCGTATGAAATAAAATAAATTTAAAATATTGCAATGATGTTTCCTTTCCTCGAAGACATTGACACGATATAAATATAAAAAGAAAACAGTAACCGCATTGGAACGGTCAAAATTTGGCAAATAATGTGCAATTATCACCTTTTAGGAATTATTAATTACTGGTCATATTAATATTTTTTTCCACTTAATGTCATTTAATAGCCATAATAGGAAAGTGGGAGAAATGAACATGTTCCATTACTTTAAACTGCGACTTTCTTTCAATATTTCGACCAAAAAAGTAGACGTCGGCAGTAGGCTATGACTAAGTTTAAAATGTCACCCTTTTGTAGTGTCTACATTTTACTCTTCGCTTTGTCGTCTCGTTTCTAGCGCCGACATGCGACAGTTTGTCTATATATATATTATATTGGCATTATTGTTCTTTTACAACTGCCTTTATCGTTTTTTAGGGACACATGTTTGAAACATGAATAAATGTCCCTGTGTTTATCATTGTGTATTTATTTCTGTAAAACTTGTCAATTTGGTTAACAACCTTTTAACTAGAAAACTTTTACGCCTTTGTGTAACAGTTGCAATAAGGATAAATAATTTAAGATTAACAATAAATGAAGAGTGTTTTTGCATTACATTGTTACATATTAACCAACGTACATGTTTGTTGGTTGGTTACAAGTTATACATCCATGCTCGTTATTACTTATACAATCCACACAAAAATCATATCTACGTTTTCTTTAATTAAACGCGTTGTGTCTAATAGAAAAATGATCGGATCTCATAGGGAAAGAAGAAAGTATTGTTTTATAGCATTTTATTCTCACTTATCATATTGTGAAATGTTTGAACCTGTTTGGTACAGTTGTTGCTCTATTTTAATTAATTTAGTAAAAAGTATGTGTGGAAAATTTTAGCTGTATGGTTTGTCACTATATGCCATTGCTATATCTGTTGTTTGTGCATAATAATAGGTTTATTATAAAAAGTATATTAGTAGAGAATCCTTGTATGTATTGATAGGTTCATCACTGCTTCTATTCGTATTGTAAAATACTGATTAAAGAGTACGAAACAATGACAGAACTGCAAAACAAGTATGGTACCTAAATGACTATGTATGGACAGAAATAGTTGTTTTATCTAAGAACGTATGAACTAAAATATATTTAAAATATTACAATGAGTTTTCTTCCTTTCCTCAAAGACATTGACACGATATAAATATAGAAAAAAAAACAGTAAGCACATTGGAACGGTCAAAATGTTGCAAAGTATGTGCAATTATCACCTTTTAGGAATTATAAATTTCTTGTCATATTAATATTTTCTTTCCAGCTGTATTTTTATTTGCTCTTTAAGTCATTTAATAGCCCTTATAGGAAAGTGGGAGAAATGAACATGTATTAAAATAAGTTACACGGCCAGCTTGTGCGCTTGTAAATAATTATTTCAATACATGTTCTTAATTTAACAAGGCATGGTTGCTGAAAGAAATGTATTCTTTAAAAAGGATCGTTGAGATGCTTAAAAAAACTATTAAAAATCCTGTTATGCTAAGTTAATACATTTAGCTTTGCATGTATTTATTTCAGTTTATTCGAAGTGAGTATGCATTTAAGGAAGATCACAGCATTATGTTACTTTAATTTTTATTTTTACACGTATAGTCTAAAATGTCAAACAAAATATACATAACACGAATTATAAACCATGACTACTGCTGTATACGCCTGTACCGTTAACGTTAAAGAATATAATAAAAATACCGTTAGCGCCACAAAATGAAGGAAAATTTAAATAAATACTATTTACATGCACAAACAAATTGCAAGACGTTTCTGGAACAAAGTGAACGCACAATAGATAAGCATACTTTTAAAAACAATCTTTCAAGTCATAGCGTTAAATTAGAATTTCCGCAACGGAAAGAAAATATAAATTATTGATTACAAAATATAAAACTATGTTGTGAGCTACTTAAACACGACAGGAAAGAATGCGGGATGTTAAAAAAGAAGAACAAAAAACAACAACAATCAACAACAACAACATCAAAGCAACAACACAAAAACAAACAAACAAACAACAACTACAAAAACACAAACACTCGCTCCCCCAGCACCCCCCCCCCCCCCCTCCAGATGATAATTATCCAAGCATTTGAAAAAAAAGTGCCAATCAGAACGTAATTTAAGATTTTAAAATGTTGTACCTATAATCAATAATAGTTTTATGTCCTCGAGCAAAGCCCAAGGCATGTAGGGATCATCATGTGTTTAGTTTCTGCACCGTACAACGCAGCATCAAGTAGTTCGTACGCGGACAAATTGGTGTCATTGCTGCAAAGAAATGTGTTGTTTTTATTCATAACCTTTTCAATATAAATGAAAGAGAGTGTTTTTGTTCTACCAAAGTAAAATGATATGCAAATGGAACTTAGGGTAAAAATTCACATTATTTTAACGCGGAAGAAGACAATAACATTTATGAATGAAGGAATTGACATAACATATGTAAGGGGTGGTATGTGTTGCAGTAGACGTACGCTGGAAAACATGTAGCGTATATTTTCGTTATGAAAGTTAGGCTATGTGCCTTATGAACTTCTCTGGCGCAGAAATAGTGAAAATGGTTAAATAACGAAACTTTAAGAATACAGGTTCAAGCAAGAGTAATAAAACTTAACGCACCATCATAGATTCGTACGCTTACAAAATATCATTGGAAACTCATTGAGGCTGACTGTAAACAACACAAAAAGCGTAGGAAAATTAGGCAGACATTTTGACGATTCTAAAGCAGGCTGGAAATGTAAAATATTTAGTTTTATCTAAATCCTATATGGGTGTGTGTGGTATATTGAGGAATCCTTAGCAAACAACTGAACATTGCTCGTGTCATTTGTGATTGCTATGTTAACAAAAAAGAAGAAATAGTCAACTGTGTCTGACCTAGTTTTCGATTTTCTACTTTGGCATTTCTGTAAGTTACATGTTGTCAGTGTGGAAATATTGTTGTATTTCACGGAAACAAAAGCAGAGACTTAACTTAACCGAACAAACATTAATGCAGCCAAAGAATCAGGCGAGGCCAACAAGATGACCCCGCTAATTGTGTTGAATATAGGGGTGTAAATCGAATCCTAAAACGATACTCGAATATTCTGTACGTGTATTCGAATAATATTCGAATATTCGAAACAAATTTGCACCAGAGTGGCGCATAAGAAAATAATTCGGCCTAACATTTAACACGCGTTTTATTTATAGTTTCTTTGAATGTTAACATTACTTACCTAACTTTATGCAGAAGAGCAAGTTGAATTATGACCCATTCCTAGCGGTAAATTTTAAAACGACGATTTTTCTCTGGAAATACATATGACAACATAATCACTTCGCCATAATCGTGTTTATATCGAAGAACCGGAAGCTGTGTTACTTTTCTCGGTCACCGATAGGTTGCAAGTAAATTAGGTCAATTCAAAAAGTGCGATTTAATGTGTGATCCACACGTCGGAACTTGCTTGAGGAGGCATTTTCAGAAGTCTAGGTACAGGTGATACAGGATCGATTGTGAAACAATTAGGCCAACGCGCAGGTTTTAATTAGGGGATTCGCCCAAGTATACAACCAATTATAAATTCTGATTAGTTGGTGGTCGGACCTTTGTTAAATTTGTTATTGGCTGGTAAAAAGACGATCGGTCACGTGTTAATCCCAAGTCATAAAATGTCAATTAGCGACACTTAGTTACAAACACAAGTGATAATTACGGATTGCGATTGGTTAGTGTCAGAATTACCAGATTGATGTTGTTACATGTCAATGATCGAGACCATCAAGTTTAAAAATATCACTGCGCTAAAACAACGACAAGTTTTTTTTTACCTGGAATGAAGGGTATCAATTATAAAATGTGTACGCTTAGTTAAACAAAGCAATCTGTAATATAATAATGACTTGAGATTATGTTGTTTATTTAGCATACATTTTTCAACGATACAATATATAAATAATTTGAGAATTTTGCATAATACACGCAATAGCTTGCTTGCTATAGTTTATTTGTCAAAAATAAACACGCAAAAGTGACCGTTACGTTGATCATTTGTTTTTCGTTTTAATTTTTGAATTATTATGAATTAGTATCCTGTTCCAAATTAAAGTAGATGCCGAATAGCGACTTAAAAGTAAAACATTTATAATTTTAAACATATAATACTATATAGGAGACTCTTAGGAAAATATGAATACATTTCATAAGTGTATAAAATTATAAATAACTGTGTATGTGTATTCATTCCAAAATATTTGCAAAAGACCTTTGCAATTTCTCTAGCCAGGGACACAAAGGTAATATACAGAAGAATACGCGGAGAATATACTAATGATGTCGCGCTTTGAAAGGTTAAATGCCAATGAATATATAGAATTGTTTTACTCGTGTAAGCTTATGACGTCGAGGAAATTGTCGAGCAGAAAAATCGCGGTGACAGAAAATCGCAGCTGTCACGGTATTGTATGGGAAGGAAATATCCCTGTGCAGTAGAGTGGTTATAAGACTGTAAAACTAAAGTTTTGTTTTAAAAGTAAACTTGTTGTGTAATTAAAAAATAAAATAAGTTCAGGTGGACTGTAATAAAAATAACGCATGGTATAATGAGTTGCATTAATTACCAGCGATCCCGATTGAAGATAGTAGAATCAGTCTTCCGTAACTAGATTAGCTGACTGCCCCATGAACTGACATGTGTGTTTATTGTAAACTGACAACCTATTTTCACAGCTGTGCGTGTGATGCAACTGGGTCTAGGTGGCGCGAGAGACAGAAATGCGTCGCGCGAGGTGACATAATACACTGGATAGTATACTGTTAACCAGATGGCCGAAATCGTAGCTTACCCCCCCCCCCCCCCCACCTCTACCGAGCACAATCACGCATCGCCAGCGTGCTTCAGTCGTTTGGTGACAATACGGTCAACTACAGAAATACGATTTTATTATTTTTACTCAAATAAAAAACGTAAATAAGTGAATAAAAATTATCAATTATTCGAATCCCTTGATCTCTATTCGAATACCACCATGATATTCGAATATTCGTTAACATCCCTAGTTAAATACATTGCAATTTCGGTATCCAGACAAATCCCCGCCCGGACATTTCCCCGTTCGTCATTTTTGAAGGTCCGAACATTTCCCCGTTCGTTATTTGTGTACAAATCCCCGCTCATAAAATTGAAAGGGCGGACAATTCCCCGCTCAATTATGTGTGAAAACTATTTTAATTAATCCTTTACAGTCTTCCGACTTTTAATTAATTTACCACGGTTTGTGTGTTGTTGTTAATTAAGTCAGCCTCGCTCAATTAAAGTTGTTTGATCGTGGTAATAAATTGAATATGCAAATTATGTGTGAAAACTATTTTAATTAATCCTTTACAGTTTTCCGAACAGTTTTCCGACTTTTAATTAATTTACCACGGTTTGAGCCTCGCTCAATTAAAGTTGTATGATCATGAACGATATTAACGAACACGTTTAACACCTTATTATCTCCACAAATGAGACAATTAAAGTTGTTTGACAAACTTACTAATGACTCAAAAACATTTCTTAATATATAATCTCTGCATAAGATGTTTTTTACAAAAAACAAAATCTGTCACGGAGATCATCACAACGAAAAGTGGTACAAAAACACTTGTACATGCAGGCTTTGTATACACGAAGAACAAGGAGACGAAAACAACTATCAGATGGGAATGTTCAAAAATACAATCAAAACAGTGCAAAGGTGCACTCGTGAGTGACATAGATATCACAACAGTCAACTCACTGACAGACCACAGCCATGAGGCAGATCACTTCGCCACTGAAGCACTCAAGCTTCGTACGGAGATCCTGGCTGCTGCGGATGCTAACCGTGGCAAGTCAGGTCAGATCCTCGCCGACCGGCTGGTGAACCACCCCGTCGAGGTTCATGCGGCTGTTGGCAAGAAAGAAACCCTTAAGAGAGCGATCCGACGAGACAAGAAAGGTGTCACGCCAAAAGAACCAGCCACAGCTGAAGACATCCCGTCTCCACTACCAGAGGCCTACACGAAGACGCCACAAGGAAACGACTTCCTGGTGTATGACAACCATTCAGATACAAGTCGCATGCTTGTGTTTGCAAGCGAAGCTGGGTTGTCATTGTTAGATACTGCCGACACATAGTACATCGACGGAACCCATTCGACTGCTCCAGCACAGTTCGCGCAGCTATTCTGCATCCGGGTCGCAGCCGCAGAATCCACATACGTTACAGCGGTGTATGGTCTGCTACCAGGAAAACACAACATCACTATGAGGAGTATCTTACCGCCATTCTCGACACCTGCCTTCACAGAGACATCAGGCCTAACCCAACAACAATCGTTGTAGACTACGAGATGGCCATCCACAACGCAGTACATGCTATCTTAGGCCAACATCTGAAAATACAAGGCTGCTTCTATCATTTAACGCAAGCTACGTGGCGTCGTGTTCAGGCGGAGGGGTTACAACGGGCGTACAGGGAAGAAGAAGCAATTCGTGACTACTGAGGAATGATAGACGGCCTCGCTTTCTTGCCTATCAACATGGTGTCCGAGGGGATGAAGTACACCCGTCACACCGCCACTACACCTGTTGCTTGGCAAAGCTTCAGCGGGGAATTGTTCACCCTTACAATTTCATGAGCGGGGATTTGTCCGGGACTACACAAATGACAAACGGGGAAATGTCCAGACCTACAAAAATGACGAACGGGGAAATGTCCGGGCGGGGAATTGTCCGACATTCTGCAATTTCGTACCCGCATGTTTCGTACCTTTCCATGAAAGTGTAAACATGCATTTGATAATTTCTAAATACTAATGATAAATCACTCACTTTCTGCACCTAAACTTGGTCATCAAATGTTATAGAAATCAGTTCTGCTTAGTTTTACTGTAATTTAATTTTGATTGCCTATTGATAATGTTAACTTGGAATGTGAATGAATATGAAAGCAGAAGCCAGAATCTTACATTCTAATTGTGATTTCAGAAAACTGCCATACAGTAACTATACTCGTAATATGATAATGCTAGGAACATATATATACATGTATATGTAACGCAGTTAGGAGGGCGTTATAGTAAAAACTTTAGCATTTGAATTGTGTTCCTAGTGTTTAAGAGGATCTTCTTACAGTGAAGGGCAAGTTATAAAGTGCTACGTGTATTTTTAAATATATAATTTATTTATAGGCACAGACATGTTAAGCAGATAAACTTAACATAGGACATTGATTTTACTTCGATATATGCCATAGGAATGAAATATAAAGTCGTTAAAATTATCAAAAGAAGGTATGATGGGTAACAATGAAAGTAAAGTAACTTTTTGCGCATTCATTTGTTTAAGGTAGGCTAATTTGTAGGAATGTCTACTGTTTAACTTTTACATTGCTCGTGTATGATTTACGCGCCATTTCATTTCTGATTCTTTAAAGGAAATGATGCTAAATATATCTCCCCCACCACCCAGTGGCAATTGAGTAACAAGCACGATCCTCTAAAAAGATGTTTTACAGGATGACAGTAAAATAAATAAACACGACAAGATCCGAGTACACACACACACACACACACACACACACACACGCACGCACGCACGCACGCACGCACGCACGCACGCACGCACGCACGCACGCACGCACTCTTAAATACAAATTTAAAAAGTACTAAGCAAACGTATACATGACCTGTTTATAACAAAAGGGACAAACCAATGCGGCGAAGGTCCCGAAAAATTACACAAACACCAACTGTTAGCCCCAAAGCCATGAAACGTTTAATTGGCAAAAGAACCAACCGGGGTGCTGAAACCATTTGACATAAAATGGACATAAGTGGGTGTTTCCCTTGATATTGATGCTTCTTCCTATCCATAAACTGGTCTATGCTTTTATCTATGAGGCTTTAACATTGCTGTTATTGGGAATATTAGTACTTTTTTCTTCCATGTACTGGATTTGTGTGGGAAACAGGCACCATGAAAATGATACGGATTCATCTGGTCATTATTATGATCGATCGCATGATATTTCTGTCAACAAAAATGCCAATCAGGCCACAAACTAGCGGACTTATCTGCCATAAATTCATTAAATATGTTTGTTTGTTTGGGATATTACCGTGTTTCGTACAAATGCCAGCAACGGCCCTAGTTTTGTGTTACTGCCAAAGATATACGAGTCATATAAGAGGGAGATTTAAACTTTAAAGTTGCAATTTTAAATCAAATAATTAAAAAAAAGCTGTTAAGCCGTTGTTCAACTGCCTGTTATCGATTCATAACTATAAATTCTCTAAATATATTAGATAAAAACATAAGCATTTTGGGGCTTGTAAATCTTTTTCCTTCTTAAATATCTACAATGGTGACACCTACAGATATAAAAAGATACAATTTGCTAAAGCCCGAGGATTGAAAACATGTTTTTGTTTTTAAATTTAAAATTGACAGTTTATGAAGAAAAAAAGTAAATTAAGAAAAAATCTGCATTTTTTATTCTACATGTATAAATCTTATTACCTGTAGTAAAGTAGTAAAGTGAAATATGTCTGTAAATTAAGCTTCTGATAAATATCTGATATGCGTCTCGGATATTTTTTTTTAAAAAATAAAACGGTGTAATTGTATATATCTGCCTTGAGATTTAAGAAAAATGATTACATGTGCTGCCGGTCTTGCTCATGGGTCTCACTACAGCAAATCTGTTATCTCTTATTACGGTTTTAATGGTTACTGGTGTCTAAGGATCTAGATTTTCTGTATAAAGAGAACAAAAATTGCAACGAAAAAACATTCAAAATAAATAAGATATACATATAAACAATCATAAGCAATAACCATGTGCATGCATGTATGAATTATACTGTATATTAATAACGACAGACGAACTTTAAAGATGTTTGTAATAATGTTAATTAAAGATAATATAGTATCTGTCCCTATATAATTGGAACCAATTTTGTTCTTCTTCTTAAATCGTGCTGTTACTAAATTACTCAATTACGCAAACAAAATGGATGTCTCTCTAGGGATTGATCTGTAATTTGAATTGCCATCCAATGAACTTAAATGTCATGAACCATAGGGAGGTAATAAGTACTTGACTTAAATAATTTAAACAGAATTATCTTTCTTTTAAACTTAAAAGAAATTGATAGTAATTTAACGATTTACAGCATACAAATGACAATAATAAATATATAAATTTATGATAAACTTTAGTCCTATGACAAACTCAGTCTTGTTTTAAAATGGGGTCTCGACATTTCAGAACAACGCTAAATAAGTTGCTGTTACCATCTTACTGATAGTTTAACATTTAATCTCACAATTGTTTACTTAAGTATTGATAGACTGTTTTTAGTTTCAATCTACATTAGGATTTTAAATGTTCATTAAATAAACCCACCTTTTCCGAACATCATCCTATTTAACTGAAAGTTGACTTTCGTAATACAATAAAGCGTTATATAATAACGCTGCTATATTAATATCACGCACTATGTGTCATGTTCGCTGCTATATTAGTATCACGCACCTGTGTCATGTTCGCTGCTATATTAGAATCACGCACCATGTGTCATGTTCGCTTCTATATTAATATCACGCACCATGTGTCATGCTCGCTGCTATATTAGTATCACGCACTATGTGTCATGTTAATTATTTATGTCTGTGTGAAACATTCTGAACAGAAATATAGATTGAAACCAGATTCTATTTTTTTCTGAACAAATCTGCGGATAACACCTTTATTTCTTATAGCCGGATCTGTTTTGCTTTCGGACGTACATGTACAATGTTCTGCTTTACAGTGCTCTATTTTACGGCTTTTTAATCTAACAAGCATATGCAAGCCGTCCTTTTTACAATGGATATTGATGTACCGGTATCGTTTTATTTTGTAAAACATATACTTATGTTAGCTATTTACCTTTTTACTTTTGCAAACAAAAGTCTACTATAATATCGTTACTAGTCAGAGAGACGAACCATTACAGTACGTCAGTCTTATAGAGTTCATTGATGGGCTCATTTTTTCATCTACCTATGCTTAATTTTGAACGTTTGATCATATCAGGCAAATATTTGGTGTATTTTTATTTTAATTAAAAATGTATCTTCAAAATTCCAACTATAAAAATGTTTTGTTGCTTTCTATTTGGTAGAACCATCGTCGTACGGACGAGATTTCTCCATTGTTGAGACTTAAACCGATAGCTCATGTGTAAGCTTTATTGCTTGTCGGGTGGTATTTTGATTTCTTCAGTACAATTGTAAAGCTTTTAGTTAATTTAAAGAGAACATATCGGATTTCAACATGCACGTTAGAATTATGCGTGAAAATAAACTATATGTATGGTGTTGGTATTTTTATCAAATCAATGAAAGAAAATAATATTTCTTATATAAAAGATATAAAAAATACTAGCAAACGGGGACTTATATTTAAATAAAATGGAGTACTTTGATAAAGGTTTTATTTTTTGTTTTGTTTTGGCGCCGACGCAGCTGCTATGGTCATGTAGGAAACACCCAGATAATTATTGGTGAAAGAAGAGTCGAACCACATGTCTTGGTAGAACGTCCGGCGCCCCGCAGGTCATCTGAAAGACTTTAACTCATCAAAGATCACGAGCCGTGAATCGAACTTACGCGGTGAGGGACTAATGAGGTTCTAGTTGGCGACACTTTCCGCTCTTTCTTTTCATAGTTCTAGACCTTTATGGCCATACAATTAGCGATCATATTCAGAGGCGTTGAAATGAGAAATCAGCACACAAAGTTATTACATACTTTAAGATAATTAATGCAGCAACATGTTTTATTGCATTTGATTGTCATTCTGGATGCCTATGTTCCGTCTTACTACAGCCCTGCCTGCATACGGACGATTTTCCGGACGACCTGGAAGAAGAGTTTCAAGTAAAAGCATTTTAAAGAGCAGCATTAATGTCATATGGGGGGGGGGGGGGAGCATAAACTATAATATAACTAACATCACAAAATGAGGATGTTTGTTAATACAAATATATGGTAGCATATTCGCGATGCCACCAAATAATCAGATTAAGTTCATCCAGGTGAATACGAAAATTTGACGAAGGTTCTATTAGTATAACAATTTATGTTATTATAAAAAACACAAACAATTTATTCACACTCCAGTTAAATGTAAATGAGGTTAGGGCAATGAGACCAGATATAACATCAGATGAAGAAATCCTGAGAACGGTCAGCTCAAAAGGGCTGTTTGTATTGTTTACTTAAATCCGTTAGGAAAGTTCTGTCCTTGCACTTCCCGTAAGTTTTCTTAGATTCACAAAGTGAAAAGACAACACATCAGTTTGAAACAAAAAAAGTCTAAGCGATCCTTGACCTAGTTAGATTTAATTAATGATTCAAAAATATTAAAAATAATGTAGTGATGCAAATGAACAAAAAGGAAATGTCCACCAGCATAACATTAATAATAAAAGCTACTCAAAATGCAAGATTTTCACAAAATATATATTTGAATCCGAGACAAAAAGAACAAAAGAGGAAATAGCATGTTCGTTTTAGACGGAATAGAAGAACCCAAACCCAATATAAGGAAAATACACTAAACAATTCCGATGAGATGGCTTAAAAGACAGCACAGACAATATGCACTGATGGTATTTTTGTTTCCGACCACCATTTTGAATAAGAAACAATGCTGTTATCGTTAGTATGAAAATATGAACAGGTCCTAAGACTATCACAAATCATGAAATCATGCTCATTGTGTTTTAAGGTGACTCACATACAAATCGTAGGATCAGTAGGCAGCTCAAGAATCGCAACATTTTTTCGAGCAGATAGAGTGCTGCTATCAATGTGTATACCATGTCATGAACACCTGGCATGATGCTTCACCTAGTTACATTATCCTGAAAGGGGGCCAACCAGCCAAGGAACTACCCTTATATTTGTGTATCGAACCCGGCCCTCCCGTACTAGTGCCTAACGCTCTACCAGTTGCGCTACCAGGTCCGACCTTATCTTTTGTAAAGGTCACAATAATGTTGAGATATTGTCTAGACTTGCTGATTTCTGAAGTTGACTAGCGACTGTAGCTATAAATATACACTGTAAATTGCAAACTGTACGAAAACAGCGTCATTACTTACTTACGTTTGCATGTTTCTGAAAACGTTTGCCCTAAATAGAGCATCACTTTCTTTTCTTCTTTCTTAAATATGTTAGCACTAGTGCTAAACACCTTTTGACACGAGTCTGTTTGAAGGATGCGACGATCTGTTGAATCCCGATTTCCTAGAAACAGTTATAATACAAACAAAATATACCATTTATAAAACATCATCTTAATCCTTTTTGTTTTAGCCGAGTCTGAGAGTCTGTTTATAGTTCATAAGTTCGACAGCCCGCCCGTCAGCAAATTCGTATTTTATTACTCCTTTATAATTGTTACGACCTCATGTAGGTAATGCTAGCAAAGAACGCCCAGACAGACATAAAGTGTCAAAAGTGCATGTGCGATCAAATAGGCAACGCTATGAATTATATAGTTTAACAGTAATTTTGTTATATCGTTTATCTTAGTATCAGAAACAAAATAAGATTTCAATAAAGTTTTTTTTAGCAAAACCGATAAGTGGCTTAAAATCGCTAAGAAATACAATTTTTGCGACGATGATGATGATGATGACACTTACCTAAAATTAGGTAGGTTTCTCCTATCGTCAGGTTTAAAATACAATTTTCAACCATTGTCATTTCTAGCATAATGTTCTCTGAAGGACTTTTATCCTGAATTAAATTGCTTTCTGCAGTCTTTCTTTCCTGAAAGAAAATAAGGGGGAATAAATAGATATGATCAAAAGTTAAATTACAATTGAAGAAATAAAAGATTTTATATGTTTCACGTATATACATACAACTTTTAATTGCTTTTTTTCGCTCAGATCTACTTATTAAATGTAGGTTATATCAGGAAAGGAATGTCAATTTGTGACAATAGCAGCAACAAAAACAACTTACTTTCTCTACTTTACAATATGCTTTGTCAAATCATAAAATAACCAACCAAATTATTAAAGCAATAACTAATTTCGATATTGTTTAAATAAAAGTACTGGATCCTGTAGAGGGTGCACTAAATATCGTCTCTTACGCATGACAAATTTAGCCAACACGCGATACTGATTGTTTCTCTTACCCAAAACAAGTCATATATCATCGGGAAATTTTAACCTGCACTTACGCTAGTTTATACTGTCTAGACATAACTAGATGCTATATTTTGTTATTTGTTATGTTTTTGAAATGCATTTAGCGACCACAAATGGTCATAATAGAAATGACCAGCTGTGAAGGAAGACACTGACATTTACTAGGCAAAAGTCTTGGTAAAACCATCGGGGCACAGCAGGTCACATATTGGATTTGATCAAAGTAGATTAATCCCATAGTGAGTTGGATTCCAAATGAGTACACTGAGTACTTGGGTCAACCGTTCACATTGTGCTTTGTTAACTTGTGCACTGATTTGAAGAAGCGGTTTATGAAAACAGATACAATATTTACATGTATCAACCATTCAATTTTGAAGAAGATACCATCGAGTTTCAGATAAATCAGCAAAAAAAAAAAACAAACAACAACACATAAATACACAAATGACCGCCCGGGAACTCATACCCATTTCCTGTGGATGTCAAGGTGTATAAGACGACTGTTCGCATCGTACACTCCAATGGTTGCTTTGACGGCTGAAAAATATAATTTGCACACTATTTATTACATTAACGTGACAAAATAGCGTACACCATTCCGTATTACAAAATAACCGGTACAATTAATATATCACTGCGCAAAAAGATCGTTCTTAGACAATTTTTTAGTTATGAAACTCTAAACAGAAGAGTATAACTGCTACAGTAAAATTAAAGTTAGATAATATTTTGGTCGACCTTTGTCAATAAACCAGCGTAATCTTTTAATAGGATTAGCCTCAATGTGTGTTTCTCGCATGTTTAAGGCATTCATTCTCTTGGGAAACAATGCTACTAGTACAACTGGTTCGAACCGCGCCGCCATACTTTCGTCTTTTGTCCTTTCTGACTTTTTACTCTCGTCTTACTTCTATTCTGCGTTTGTCAAACACATATGCAATGCATGTATGAAGGCGTGATTTTCACGTGTTCATGACCGTAAGTATCTTGATTATTGATTTTCTTCTATAGACTAATTAAATACATGCAGATTGTCAAAAGATGTGTATTCTACTGCACTTTTTCAAACAAGCCTTATTAATCATGTTCTTAGGTTATTTGTAAATGTTAAGGATAGTTTGAAACATTTTGGTCAAATGCGTCTTTAAAAAGGATCAAGAAGATGAAGTTGTATGTATTATTTTTATTTTGAAATGAATTTTGTTTGTTTTGTTTACGATTAAAGGACAACACGAAAACGCAATACGAAAATAAGAAAATAAGAGAGAAAAGCAACATATCGACTTTAAAACCGGTTTAAGCACCCCAGTCGTTCCATATTGCCGACTGACCGTTCCAAGGCGGTAATTGTCGGGTTTGCTCTTATTGTTAAATGATTCATTACAGATTTGTTCGTGCATGTGAATAACTTTGTCCTGTGTCTTTTCAATTTTGTATATGTTGCAATGCTTATAGGACTTTGTATTATATATTCTATGTGGTTAAATATTTTCTACACTTTTAATAAGAAATATGCTAATTTTTGTTTCCATATTTACATCATAATGAAAATACACTTTTGTTTTCTGTAAATAGTATACGTGATTTTTTTTCTCAAAGATTCAAATTGGGAAAATCATTTTATTTCAACAGTAACTGTACCAAATGCATGGACATCTCAAAAAGGAGGAATCAGTATAATTTGAACAGTTATAGAACTATCCTGTCATTAACAAAAAGACGCAACACAATTAAATATTTCATACCAAGGGCACTTTGGCACAAATTGCGTTTAAACTCAATGGTGCTCAATTTCGTGCTTAAGCTGCAGTCTGGACATTGGCTGGTTTCCATTGCAACGAACAACGTGGCCATCGCAAACAGCCTGCGTATCAATATCTGGCTAATCATCGTTCAACAGATGACATCCGACTGGCTATAGAAGAATGACAATTAAAACAAAATAGCACAACACATAAACATGTATTGAAAGAACAACTATTTAAGTATGTTTTATGAAATCGTTGTGTGTAACAATAGGACTCTAAGCTTGCGTGTATATGAGTATATTTGTGAATGTATAAAAGCAAAAGTGTGTAAATTAACACTCTTGTGTGTATAAATGTTCGTTTCTTTGGTCTTTCGAACCAGCAACAATATTTAATTATCAAGAGACCATGCCTATTTGAAACAGATATAGGACTGCCTTCACTGTGTATTGCATGCTATTGCCTGCTGACACGATAACACACACATTCACATTCTCTTGGTTCTACCGCTATATTTGCTTGACTGTTAGCAAACGAGCTACAGGTATAATAAAAAGAGTAAACGTCTTTGGTACATAGCATTCATTGTTTGAACCTGGGATCTACCGTAGCAATAGCAGATGATCTACCTAAGTGTGTATAAATAAGTCTGAGTACGTGGTGTTTGTTTTTGAATGAATTCTGTATAGTGGTTTTGGTAGGAAGTTTATACATGTTTTATATAATAAAACATACGTGTATATAAAAAATAGATACACATAGTCAACACTGAATAACATAAATATGTTTTTGTTTATTTTAGGAATGAATCTAGAAGTAAATTTATAAACCTATAATATGCAAAACAAAAACAAAGCGAATTACCAGCCATTTTTTTTCCTAAGGCTAATTAATTTTGATATACCCACGTTGCCATAAGCGCCACAATAAATACATAATATGTCATGATGTTAAGTAGTACATTCTGTTCCATGTTTTTAATATTATCTACGTCAATGTAGGCATATTCATGTGCCTATCTATGCGACTTATCTAGAACGTTAGACATTCTCCACAAATACGTGCACCTAAATCAATAAGTTACTGGGAAAGGTAAAACGGTTCGGTCAGAGTTGATCAAATTTCTTTTTCCTTCGTTTGTATCAAAAACAAATCTTTGTTGAAGCACAATAAATAATAGATTCAAGTTATAAAAAGTACCCTGACTGGTTCGATGGTGACACAAATAAACTTGACGTGAGGATCATGAAGTTCTATGCGTCAAGTAGAACTAACAATTAGCTTGTCTCTTTAAGCTGCAGATTAGGAATATCTAGAATATCCGCATACATACGGTTTAGATAGTTTAAAATATGCAAACACACAATGTAATATGAACTGGACAACCAAACAAAAATGTTCTTACTTCGAATTAGTAGTCTTGCCAGTAAAAAAAAGCCGTATTTCCTCTGCAATGCTTGATCCTACGCAACTTGCTACTTAACCATGTCATATACGGGAAGTGTTGTTGGTTATAAACCAGTGGTGATTTCACATTCTTGCTCATTAATAAATGAGGCATAAACACAATAATTACTAGATAATTTTAGGGTATTAGCCTCCGTTACATATATCAGCAAAAACGTCTACGGCTGTCACACAACATAGAGAAAATTATTTGCCAATACGGTTATTTATAACATTCATATTAATGTTGCTAACATTTTGTTCATATCCGATGAAACAAAGAGTCACACAAATTGATAGATATGTGGCACATAGTTACCCTAATAAATTTAACAGGCATTATACAAATGTTTAGCAACCAATTTACATTGAGTTCCTGAAAGGTGTTTACAAAAGTATAATGACTTGTAAATACACAAGTATATATGTATTTCTGATAAAAGATTTAATTCAGCCGAGTATCTTATACAAGCTATGGCGAATGTGCTCGATCCATAGTTAAGTTTTAAGGCCTGAATATCGCTGGGTGACAAATTATCGTACCCTCTACATAACAGGTGTTTACGGTTTCTGGCTAAAAATAATACTTAACCATAAATTATTATTATGAAAAAGGTAATAACACACACAAGCACGCCCCCCCCCCCCCCCCCCCCCCCGCGCGCTCACACACACACTACACACCAAATGCTTCATTTTATACGGTTCAAACCTATCGTCTCTTGTATGACAGTGTAATTTTATACCAACTCCACCACAGAGTTTTGATAAATGCAAGCAGGAAGTCAGACAGGAAGGCGGGCAGGCAGCGTGCGAGCGGGCAGGCCGGGCAGTCAGGCCGGCGGGCGGTCGGGCAAGCGGGCGGGCGGGCAGTCAAGAGGGTGGGTGGTTGAACGGGCAGACAGGCAGGTGTGTTTTAAGTAAGTACTGTAGGTATCGGGAAATATATGTATAAAAAGCGGAAATCATTTTTATTTCAACAGTAACTGTAACCAATATTCCAAACAAGAGAAATCAGCGTAAAAATTGAATATGCAGCATAGTCTTGACATTGGGAGGCTGTCAGAATTTACGCACATTAAACAGCGAAAATTACCTTCACCATTTATCTCTGGTCTAATGATGGTCGCATAGAAGAAGAATGCATTCTTAATAATGAGTATGCTTTATAAAGAAAACCCGCATTTGCCACCAATATGACCGGTCTTTTCAAATGATCCCATTTTCCACATAAGCCCGCTTGTTTAGGCAAATAGTTAGATTGAAACACGACCAGACAAAGAATACTGCTGTGTAACTTACTATCACACTCAGTGTTTGGTATACAACCCTCCGATTAAGCAAAAATGTCACAACATAATTATCTCCTGGAAATACCAAGCGACATTTAAGCTGTAACGATTGTATGTCAGTGTCATCAACAAATAGCTGGGATGTAGGTACTGTAGATGGCGTTTGTTTTGTAAATAAGAAACATAATTATTCAAGAACTGGTCCTTGAAGATACTCCAGATATAACAGGAACCTCTTATAGGACACGGATTAATTTTCAGGTATTACTGTCTGCAATCAATTAAGGAGAAACTATTTTTTAATTTAGGGACATACATCATATTCTTGAACGATAAAAGTAAGCTTAACGTTACTTACTTTACCAAATGGATTCGAAAAGTCTAGGATTATTAAATTGTTTGTTTTCCTGGTAAGGGATGTATAGTAATAGGGTCAGTATGTTCGAGTAACAGTTTCACAGGATCTACGTTACTCAGAAGCCATTTTTGTTTCTTACATATACAGCAACGGGTTTGGTTGTCATCTTTGTCCATTGATTTAACCCATGCCACACGTCAGAGTGTCATACACAGAAATCTGGAGAAAAAATAGCAGCCGGGAGCTGTTTTAGATATGTGTATTTTCTCGGTCCCGAGATAATTATATCATTGTTGCAATATGGAAATGTTCATGAACATGATAGCATATACATAGAAATTCCCGCGGCTGTTAACATTCCTTTTTTGGACTGCTATGTAGAAGGATCATTAGCGAGTGAAACATAAACTTTCCGAATAAATGCTATTTTTATGACGATGCATATTCAAGAGGCACGATTAGTAACTAAAACATCTCTTTAGCTTAAAACAATGACAAATACCTAGGAAGATGCAATTTACATAAAACATAAGATGGCTTGGTAATTCAATAAGATTTACAGCTTAAACTACTACTTTAAAAATCATAAAACAAATTACATGTGTAAACGGTAACGACCATTTCCGTGTACGAAGTAGTACAAAATAAGTTTATCAATAATTGATAATTTTTAAGTACAATCTAATATGATGCACTTTACTCATAACTTTGTAAAACAGCGAAAATAAATCACTGAAAAAATAATTCTCAATATTGTTACTGAATACTTCAAAGGACTTTCAATGACGAATTTTCAGTGGAAGTGCATTTCACATTGTTGGACCAACAGTGATAAAACACCTGTCACTGAATGAATTTCTTTAGTTAAAAGAAAGGGTGTTACATCCAGAAGTTTTAAACGATATCCATGCACTGATGGACAACCAGTGCAATTCGTATGTAATGCCTGATCAGAGCATCCAAACTTAGTCCAGGTCGATACAATTTTTGTGCACATGTTTTGTGTCCGTTGCATTTTATTCAGACTGGCTTGACAAAAGCCATATAAAATGGCACTGAAAAAGTCTAAGTGAGAATTAACAAAATTGCGCTTGTCATCAGCTATAGATGAAATAGGCTAAAATCTTTGGTTTGCTGTACGGTCATCTGCAAACCCATATACTGTGATCGATGGAGTTACGTCAATTAATGCCGTCCACGTGCTCGTTTAGTCGTCAATGTGCCGCTTTTTAATCAATTTTGAAAGGAAAGAAACATTGCTTACAGGATTGTAATTTGCAATATGAAGCTTGAGACTTTAAGGAGCGGTCGAACAACAGCGTCTTTCCACTTTTATGTGGATTACGCATTGCTTGAAAGAAATGTTTACTGACTTAGTAATAGTGGGTAGAAATTCTGGTGCAAATGATTTTAGTATATTTGTCCATGGGAAGTCTAACTCATACGATTTAATTTGTACTTGTTTAAAAGTTGTGTAACTTGAGCGTCTGAAAGTTCATAAAAGACATAGCTGGTACGTTTTTTTTTTTTTTTAGGGGGGGGGGGGGGGGGGCGGGTTGAATTATACTTCTTGGTATGTTCTAGGGACTGACGAATTGTGTCAATTTTATCGATGAAAATCTTAGAGAATGGTTCAGCTATATTTGGTTTGCTTTTGGATCGTGGCATCGGATTCACATGTTTGATTCCTGACCATTCAGATAAAAGCCTGTAATTTTTTTGCAATCACCTTGGGATTCTAGAATCTATTTACTAAATGTGGTCCTTTTTTATTTATAGCGGAGTAGCAGTTAGCACGAGCCACTTTGAATGCATCTTCTCCATAAACGTTCATGCCTTCTCAGTACTCCTTTGAGGCGACCTCCTTTCTTCCGTAAACTATGGTTTTGGATGTCGATATATTTTTATTTTCTCCTGTAATTGGTGTATTTATATTCAGAATATATGTTCAAATTTCTCAACAACAGGATAATTGCGGTTTTCATCGATAGCCACTCTGGCAGGGTCACTGGCACAAGACGATTAATCGATTTCTTTAAAATTTCGAGATCTTACTGATTTGATTGTAAAGTTTTCTTTCTTTACATTTATAAAATAAAGACCAAATAATACAAAAATGCTTTCAAAACAATACAGTTTAATCTCTTATATACATCAATGTGTGAAGCTTGACTTAAAATGACATATATTGTTTTTCAACGAACACAAAAGGGCTCTTTTAATTATCTGATTTACATATATTGGTATTTATTCAGTTTCTAAATCTATTTCCTTAAAAGATATGTGGAATTCTTTCGAACCACGAATTTTTATATCACAAGAGAGCGATTATTTAAAAATAAATCCCCTCTACAATACAATGCAAACTCGTCTTTCGTTCTATAAATAAACCAATCCCATTGAATGCGATTAAGCACCTGCAAACCTAATTGCAACATTGCATAGATTTTAGCCAAAGTTTGTCTAGTCTAGTTACAGCGAGGACCTGTTGCTATGGTGGGCGTTACTATAGCTTGTTTGATGAAGGCTCAAATGGAAATAAATGAAAACTATTACACACACAAACACACAAACGCACAAGCGCACACAAACGCGCGCTAAATAGTTGTCATTGAGGCAGAGTGTAGTCTGCGCCACAAAGACATTGTCGGGACAGTGGCAGTTGGAAGACAATGCATATGTTCAGCCAAGAGCAGATATTGGAAGACCGCGAATGCAGCTGAGAGAAAAAGCACGTCCAGTTTGATATCAGAGCCAGATAAGAGCAGAATAGACAAACCAGAGCTGTAGAACTGGCTAGCAAATGAGCATGGACTAGATGGGAGGCAACGGTCAGTAACGTGGTCAAAACTTTTGCGCTATGCTTATTTTCAGCCCAATTTATTGTCCTATCAGTGTATCCTCTAATTCCAACTCTAGGAAATATACACAAATAGGACCTCATCAATTCTCCTGATTGCCCATTGCGTGCAAAAATAAAGAGGTTTCTTAGAGCAGATGCTGTCAACTTGCCCAGTCACCCTTTCCAAAGGGTTTACACGTATGCCTTGCGACACAACAGGTATTGGCAGTTGTAGTGGACAGAGAGAGGACAACAAGAGCAAAGCCGGTCAAACTGCTTTGCTTGTTGTGAAGGAAGATTAGACAGCTGCCACAGATACAATCTGCAGGTCCGACAAGCAGGTTACATCAAGGAGATGACGGGAACGTGGCAGAAGATCTGAACAAGAAACGGGCATGCCCAGACATTGTGGAAACAAACCTAAGGTCTGAAAAGGTACTCTGGTCACCAGCAACAAAGAAGAGGATTGAAGTAGACATCTCGTGGGAAACCAGATGCAGTGAAAATCCCAAGATGATAAACCTAAAGTATGACGAGCTGCTGATGGAATGCCGGAAAAAGGGGTGACAAACCTGGTTGTAGAGGATCCCCTGCAGTCAGAGTAGCGAATGTTTACGGTGCTGGGAATAACAGGATAGCCTGGCTTGTCAGAGTATGGCCCAATCAGAAGAAAGATTCTTCTCCTAGTTGTGGTTGAAAAGAAATACCCTTAGCTTCAATAAGAATATATGACAAAGTCCTATGAGCATTGCAACATATACTAAACTTCGAAAAGGCACAGAACAAAGGTATTTCACATGAAAGCCAAGCCAAGAACAAATTTGTGATGAGTTATTTAACGAAAAGAGCAAACCCAACAGTTACCGCCTTGGAACGGTCAGTCGGCTATATGGACCGACTGGGGTGCTTAAACAGGTTTTACAGAGCTCTAAACTCGCACTTCCTGGCGAGTTTCTCAAATGCAAGCAATGAAAAGAAAAACGATTTATTTGAATACAAAATGTCCTAGCGCTGATATTTTCTATAAGTTATGACAAAAGTAGTGACGTCATTGAAAAATAAATGTCCACATAGTGTTTGGAAAAGAATATGGTATTATTTCAATTTGAAAAACTACACAAAAATAGTTGACTATAAATAAAATTAACTTTCTAAATCATGAACAAACATGACCAGAGACGAATCAATGGTTGTAGCATCATGTTCATGTGAAGATGGAATTGAAGAACCAAATCCAATTTCCATCAAAGGAAATACACGTAACAATCCTTATAGGATGAATTAAATGACAACATAGATTACATGCACGGAGAGATTTTCTACGACCGCCACACTGCAAGCCCACAATGACGCACAGTAAAATCAGTACTGCGGACCCATCAACCCGAGAATGTTCCTAGGTAGGGGTCGATACACTTGTTTGAGGGTTGTCCCTGGCTGATGACATTCGGTGGTGAAGCAGCTTTGATGTGCTGTATATGTATGTAATAATATAATTTTATATTTGGCGGGTGATGTCACAATAATCGAATATGGGCCCATCTCAAACCCTAGTAGGCGGCGGCGTTAAAAGCAGAACAATACAGAACAGTGCCATCGGGTAGCATTCTTACAATGTAAATAAGAAGGTATTCTTGGAACACACTTCCTTTACGCTTGGCCAACGAAGCATGTATACATCGCGCGTAAAATATGTAAAATCAGCAGACCGCGCAGTCGTAAATATTATTGGTTTCGACGTCCTGATGCCATTTATTTATATATTTTCGTGCGAAATTAACAGTATTGAATGTCCAAATCATTTCAAGTAAGCTCCCAAATAAGATCTTATTTATCAATATCCAAACTCCAGTCAGATTTTATTCTAGATTTTGATGGACAAATAAAAAGCTATTAAGAAAGATGGCGAATTTCCGGGAATAAATTACTGCGCATTTTCTGTGGCGCCCAATTCACGTTTAAGTCAGACGGTGCTAGTGACATTTACAGCCAATGGCATGTTATTATGGTAATGTGTTCAAAAGTGTAGGCAAATGGTTCGTTGTGTTGGCATGCCGATGTCGACATTGTGTGCACAGCGGCCTAGTCGATTCCCGAGTGTGTGTTTCGGCCGCCAGCCCAGGTTGCTAAGTGCCCAGTCGCGCGGCACGTGTACCAGTGTCCTGTGGTGTGGCAATTGCGTTGTGTGTATCCGTGTCCCGCAGTGTCACACTTTGTTTTGTATCAATGTCCTGCGATGCGGCACATGGGTTGTGTGTATCCGTGTCCCAAGGTGTCACAATTTGTTTTGTATCATTGTCCTGCGGTGTGACACAGTGCGTTGTGTATCACTGTCCCGAAGTGTGATACAAGTGTTATGTGTTCAGCATAGTGTCTAGGTACGGTATAGATGGACAGATGCCTTAGCCGGCTTTGAAGTTTTTAATTCATGTTTGTTTGTTTATTGGGTTTATCGTCCCACCAACAGTATTTCAGTTATCAGGAGACGGTGTCCACTTGAAGCAGATATAGTGCTGCCTTCACTTTGTATAGCATGCCGTGAACACCTGGCATGATACCACACCCAGTTACATTATCCGGACACCGGGCGAACAAATCGTGGAACTACCCTTATATTTGCTTGAGCGTTAGCAAGGGAGCTATGCTACTATCTTTTTTAACGACTTTTGTGTGTCTCGGCCCGGGATCGAACCCGGGGCCTCCCATACCTGGAGCCGACGTTTTAATTCATGTATTTGCCTATAGGAGAGCTTGCAACAACTTGTACATTATTCATGCTTGACCGAATTCTGGCAATAAATTGTATATTAATCATACTGGTCCGAGCGCCAAATGCACCACGTGTGCCGTACGACCTTTTGTGTATCTTCGATATGAAGCCGTATACTTTTGAGCTATTTCCACACCATACTTTCAGTTGCCATTATTATCCAAAATACACATATGCATTGTGAAATGTAATGTTCCATGAAGAAGTTAATTAAAGGTGGTCAATGAAAACTGGTTGTATTTATTTCAGCCGCCCATAAAATAATAAAATATTCTATACACGAAACCATATAAATTGATGTTAGTTTATCAATGTATTGGTTTATACTCAGCTTCTACACTACATTAGAAAATATAACAAGATTCTCTGAGGATTCAAACATTTTACAAATGCAGTAACATTGTAGAAATAAAGTTAAAATAACAAATATAAAAAAAACACACTTTAGAATGGTCAGTTGGCTAAAGGGTCCTCCAACAGGTCGATTTCCAGCTGACTTTAAAGGACCTGTCCTCGCACTTCCTGAAGTTTTAAAAAGTATATCAAAGTTTGCTGGAATGACCTTCTAAATTAATACTTGTCTCTTTTGAATACTGATTTGAAACGTTTTATATAGCAATCACACATTCCTGTGTGTGTAAAAACATAAGAATATGATAAACTTGGGTCTTCAGGGACTTAATGGAATACCAAGGTTTTTCCTATTTTATTCTAAAGGTTCTTTTGAAACCTGAACTATAAAGATATAGGAAATGAAAATACATTGCTAACAGTATTTTTTCTGAAAGTATACTTAAATATTTTATCATATTTTTTTAAAAATAAATTTACAATTCAAACAATGAATCAATATGACAAATAATGCATACACATACAATAAGATACCAGAGTCCAGTTCTTACCAGTCGTTATGTGGGAATGCTATAAATATAATTTGATAGTCTTCTCTTTCAAAATGAAAGAAAACAATAATTAAAGTTTCTCGACTACGAATGCTTAAGAAATCTTTCTCAGTGAAAATAAAAGATCGAAATGATTAGGTTCTGCTTGAACTTAAGCCGTCAAAACATTAAGCCCATATAAACACTACATGCACTTTTAAGCACCACTCACCCTTACAATAACATTCTTCATGCAAACTTACAGATTAAAACGTGATTGTTGGTCAGTGCTATGGTACTGTATTATAACGCAAGTCATTTGTACTACACACTATACATGTAGTAAAAGTGGTGATTTGTATTTACAACATCAGCTTAGAAGATACCTGTTTATATCCCTTTTAGCTTAGGTACTTGTAAAAGTAAAGATGGAAAAATGTATATATGCTACAGGACAAGCCATACAATGCTTACCGTGAGAGGAACATTACATAGCTTGCAGAGGTTTACAAATTGGTCCTATCAGTTGTTGTCTTGCATATCGTTTTCTTTCGCTGATGCTTTTTAAGCTGTTGTATTATTTATTGGTCATAGTAAATAAATGTTTTAATTATATTGACTATTTTCACTGATTGATTTTATTGACTGAAATATGAAGGCTTTTATCCACCACACGTTTCGATAGTTGAATTAACCGTTAGGGCTCATAGTATAAAAAAATGGAACCGCAACGATGGCGTAAACCCGTAGTCAATATATTAATATTACTGTCAAAAAGATACTGTTCGTTTTTGTATCATTAAGCTCGACTTTTTGCGTGAATTTAAGTATTTTCTTTTCCTTTTTCATCTCTAATTCGCCTCACATTGTTTGGAATAATTATTGGTATCGATTTACACGCCACATATAACGTTGCGACTCCCTTTAAATGTCGTAACAGTTCATATAACCCACTAAAGTATCAACACAACAAAAAAACAAAAACAAAAAACACACACAAAAAAAAAACACAAATCCGTTTTAATCTTTATAAAATTCATAAAATAAAACCGATTGAGTTTTTTGTATCATTTGTTATTGAAAATTATTCTTGATAATCAACATTGAGATGGTGCGTTTCCAATGTGTAATATGTGTTTTTATGGTTGATGAAGTCCATATTTGGGTTCTTTTACAAGATCTGGTAGTAATAATTGTAAATATGACTGTTAATGACAAGAGGTCCAATCATCAACTGTTTATGTAACCAATTATTCGTAAGGAAACTATTTTCTTACGACTGAAGCCCGTCATTATGCCCAGTACCTTGTAGACACTCACGTTTAACACCATCAGGTCGGATATGCGCAACAGCACTCACCATCAACTTCCCAGTTACACAGGAAATATTTGTAGCTCTCATTAACTGGGTGAGTAATGTCCATGTACAAGGGAATTTAGTAAACGTGTTGCACCAATATAATTACATTATGAGTGCAACGCCCGTGATTAACGATTATAATTGACTGAGAACCAGTTAGGAATATAGCTGGAAATGCGATTGCACACAATGTACATGTAGTGTAGTGCATACAGTTATTTAAAAACAGCCTAGCTGTTGGGTTAACCCCTTAGCGACGTGGTTGAATGTCTGTCTAAAAAACTGAAGGTCCCGGGTCAGATCCCATTTATTGACATGATTGTGTCCTCCCAGATCGTTGATGAATTTGTAATTTTCGTTCGAATTTAGACTACCGTTTTATATGAAAGGCTAAAATTTAAAACAATAAATCAGTTGTCATGATCGCTTAGCCACTGGCGACGTAAATTAATATGCTAGCCGTTTCATTCCCTAGTTGAGGAAGTTCCTCCACAAGTGCAGTCAAGCAAATGCCTCTTTCATTATAACGTGTAAACGACACCTATCGAAGTAATCATAAGCTTAGAAAAGCCTTTCTCATTTAAAGCCTGAACTTTGGTTATAGCCATACAATGCAAACTGTCCTATTTTTTGTAAGTATAAAGACATCTGTTATAAAAGCAATCTGACAAACACAATTACACCCTCTTTAGTAATTAATCTCTTTTTTTATCTAATAAATATACTAATTCACCAGTTTTTTCATTATAATTTGTTTTTGTGATACATCACAGCGACCAATTATGATCAATATAGCAATGTCCAGCTGTTTTGGTGGAGGAAGACCCCAAACAAATGTCTGGGTAGAACCACCGGCGCACCATACATGTAGGTCAGCTGGAAGACCTTCGCAATGAACTGGACTCGAATCCACGCAGTCAGAGGAGTTACCAATCAGTGACTCTACCACTATGCCACGGACACCCGTTGTTCATAATCCATTTGCTAAATTTGCTAAATTAACAACAAATCAAATTAGAATACTATATAACCGAAATACTAGATTAAAACACATTTTTGACAGTGAATCTTAATTGTTAATGAATAAAAATTCAAAGCTCTATTAGTATTGAGCTAGCCTTTTCATTTGAATAAAATTAAATCGCAGGCAAGACAGACATATGACCAAAGAGAATAAAATTGATGTTTGTATATTGTGATCAAGGGTTTATTATAGTGTGATAATTTGATTTTAACATGTTAATATCATAGAAATGACCGAGTCTGATAAAACCTTATCCGGCTCCAGGTACGGGAGGCCCCGGGTTCGATCCCGGGCCGCGACATACCAAAGTCGTTAAAAATGGTAGTGGTATAGCTCCCTTGCTAACGCTCAAGCAAATATAAGGGTAGTTCCACGACTGGTTGGCCCGGTGTCAGGATAATGTGACTGGGTGTGGTATCATGCCAGGTGTTCACGGCATGCTATACACAGTGAAGGCAGCACTATATCTGCTTCAAGTGGACACCGTCTCCAGATAACTGAAATACTGTTGGTGGGACGATAAACCCAATAAACAATAAACAAAAATAAAACCTTATCACAAAGTAATAACTATTTAGTCAAGAAGAATATAAAACAATTATGTCAATATTTGAATTCACGGTCTGAAAATATGTTTTATAGCATGATTATCTGTCCTTCCTTATGGTTCGTTTCCCTTTTTTTTTGAATGAACATGTTCGAGAAATGACTTACGCCGGCATGACTTACGAACAGGTGGTGGATTGACTTATGAAAATAATGCTATAATTAACGTAATCTTTGAAGTGAACACAACTTGCAACTGCATTTGTCTATTGGAAATGATTTAACCTAAATGTCGGCGTCAAAAATGACTAAAGGCGATGAAACGACCAAAAAGTCTAAAAAATATTATTTCAGAAATTTAAATCTTTGGATATACTCTCTTGAAATATTTGCGATATGATAGTGATTACACGAATTATATTCAAAGGCATGTTTACTTGTTTTGTTTTTGAAGTTTTAATGCAGTAACTGTTGGTTTTTTCTTTATTCGTGCAATGTCCCGCCCTATTGTTATTATGGTCAGTTGTTGCCACTATTACATTGACTTGTGTGTGTTCTCCTTTGACAAGTAGTACCTCAAATTGTAATATTTGCGATAGTTCTCATAATATCGTTTCATTTTTTTCTGATAATTTGACATTTACTTGTTACGGTCCGTATTACAGAAAGAGATTAACTAAATTTGATTTCAGTTAAGATATAGTGTTAAACACATTAAAATTATTTTTAAATTAATTTCATTATTATTCGTTATTTTATGAGATGAATACTAACAACCAGTTTTTATTGCCCACCTTTCATTAACTTCTTCATGGTACATTACATTTTACAATGTATATGTGGATTGTTGATAATAATAGCCACTGAAAGTATGGTGTGGAAATAACGAAGATACGCATATGGTCGGACGGCACACGTGGTGTATTTGGCGCACGGACCATTATTAACAATATCCAATTTATTGCCAGAATTCAGACAAGCAAGAACCATGTATGTAAAACTTGTTGCAAGCACTCCCACAAGCAAATACATCTATTTAGCACTTGCAACCGGACTGAAGGCATCTGTCCTAAGTACCATGACGCATAACACATGTGCATGTGTCACACTGCAGGATACTGATATAAAACACCATGTCACACCACCGGACACTGATACACACGACACATGTGTCACACGCCACACCGCAGTACACTGATACACGTGCCGAAAGACAAGGCACTAAGCAACAGGGGCTGTCGGATAAAACACACACCCATGAATCGAGTAGGCCACTGTGCCTACCTCGGGATACCAACACCCAAGCCAAGGACATGATGCCACTGCCTGCTAATTTAACTTAACCGCTTTAAGCTTCTAATATAAATAACACTATTGTAAAGTAAAGAAACGATTTACTCCTCTTAAAAAAGCTAAAGTCAAAGAAAGCTTAACATAATGTTGGGAAACTGCAATGTTCTCAATTTCTTAGCTTTGATGTGTTCCACGGTTCCTGTGACCCTTGCCGATTTGTCTCTTAATTCCTCCGACATATTTTAGGGCTTGTCTACATGTATTACATAATGTGTTGTTTTGTGCGTGCCGATAATGTCCTAAATAATATGCAGTTAGCAAAAGGCCTTACAAAGTATCAAATTAAAATCAACGATTGTTTTAGTTGCAAAAATGCTCAAAAAATACATGTTGCAAGCAGTATATTCAGCAGTGTTATTGTTTCATACATTCATCTCTTTCATGCAAACTTGTTTTGGTGTTATTTTCATATACACATGATTACTTTTACATAATGTTTATTTCCAACTTTGTTAATTGCAAGCAACATGTTCTTAGTATAGGTTTCGAGTCTAAATTGGTGATTCTTCCAGTCGGTCTCTTTTACCAACTGACCGTTCCAAGGCCGTAACTGTTGGGTTTGCTCATTTCATTTTGTTAAATGACTCAACACATATTTACTTTAACATTTGGCATGCACGTGAATACCTTTGTCCTGTGCCTTTTCAAATTTTGGCATATGTTGCAATGCTCATATGACTTTGTCATATACTCTTCTTCCTAAAATAGAAATCACGCTCGCTTCGTTTGCTCCCTTTGGTTTCTAATTAACATTACGCCGAAATTTGATTGACAGGACAAGACGCCAAGCGTTAGCTTATCAGCGCGCTCCATTTGGTCACGTGATTCTTTTGTTTTTCGGCCGCCATTTTCCTTAGACAAGCTGAGTGCATTTCGTTGACCAAGGAACGGAGGAATAATTCTGATTTTAGTAACAAAAAAGCGAGAAGAAAATGGTTAAAAGTTGTCAGTGGGGTCTCTGTGATTCAGATAGTCGATATCCGGAACGTTTGACAGGCGGCATCGTTTTTATTCCATTTCCAAAGCCGAAACGTAACTTGGACAAATGTAAAAGATGGATAAAATCGTGTAATCGTGAACACCACCAGTTGAATGTTGAAAAAGTCGACAGAAATTACAACTTGTATCGTCTAACGCATTCTCGTTTTAATATATATGTATATATTCCATCTTTGTTATGACCTACTGCAGTAACTTCTACTCAGATCAAAGAAATAGATCCCCTTTAACTTGAGTAACAACGACTTCGTTGTGATATATGGTAACAAAAATAATAAACACATTATCAATGGTTAACTGCATTTATAAACGGTGGATTTAATGTAATAATGAAAATTACCCGGATTTACACGAACAGTATGCGTCTGTAACGGAATCTAGGCCGATCGTCATGCGCACACTGTGTGGCTTCTCGCTCTTTCGTTGTGATCGGAAAACACTAGAATTAACGTCAATTTCTTCCTTCTATCTAAAAGTCAACCTGACTGAATGAATGTAAGATTCATTTGCGTATCGTCTGGCTTGAATTCTTTGTCAAAGTGACGATTTTCTTAGCATAAAATGCTCACCAAAGTTCGCTGATAGATCGCTTAAACAGGCAGCCATGTTTGTTGACAATTGGTCCTACTAGGATTAACATCCGATTAAAATATGGTGCAGAGTATACTTTAACATTACATTTTATAGCATTTCAAATCTGGTGTTAATTGCAATAATTATTGAAGTTTGCTCCACTTACCTTTCAACAAGGAAGGTGCCGCATAGGTGCGAAATGTATTGTTTTAATTTTTAAACCTCCCGCTTTAGTTATTATGGATTTTCCACATTAGGTGTTAATTATATGTTTTGATCAAGACAAATAATAACCACTTCAATTTTCAACACATTCTTTTCAACTGCACCTGTGTTATTAAATTTTCTTACCGACAAAACATAGAAAACATATATCGCTTGAATTGTGTTTATTTTCAAAGCAGTCATAATTATTTGACATATCTCGCTCACAAACGATAATACATTGGTCATGCTTTGTAATTTATGTTTTAATGTTCATATCTTACATTAAATATTTCAAACAAGTAACGCACACAATATTTAGTACATACAATAATATTTTCATTGGAGATGATGTGAATTGTATTGACACATATTAATTGTTATTTATGCCCCTATCAACGAATTGTTGATATATATTATGTAATATATGAATACATATATACATTAAAATCGTTTTTTATGTCTTTGTGGTGTCTTTGTTGTGTCTTTGTTGTGTCTTTGCATGTCTCTGTGTGTCTTTGCATGTCTTTTGCAGTGTTTTGTAGGACTGTTGACAATAGAATATTGACCCGATCGACGATAAGATGTCCAAGGTTATCAGATAGTGGGTCACGTGACTCGGTGGGCGGAGCAATCTACCCGCGAGCGTAATGTTAATTCCGGGATGAGTCGCTAATTTAGACACTAACCTTAACATGGTTAAACAGTACACAGCAGTCAAGGTTTAAGAAAAAGACAATCAATACCAGAGTAAGTTTTATGAATACACACGAGCGCATCAGTTTCAACAAATGCTGTAGTCGGCTGACAAAATGGCGTTATGATGAGATGACGGCAGCACTAGTCTTTTTTTTCTTTTTTTTTTTTCTTCTTTTTTTTTTTGTAAGGCACGTGCGCAGAGGTTCAGTCTAATTATCCTGAGCTTGCGTTTGAGTAAATACAGAATATTTCTCATAGCACTCTATTAACAGGGTTATTGAACATTTAAAATTTCGCTGCTCAGTCTAATGCACGTGTCCGCACTGCATTGCTTCGGTTTTCAATAGTGTTGTGTTAGAAAACAGAACATGTGACAATGATTGGACATGATCTCCGCCATTAAATTAAGGGATTACAGTTTGTGACGGGTGCCTTCTAACACCAGTAGGTGGGGCACGAAATTATCGTCTCGACCAATGAACACTCGATACGCTCGATGATGGGCAGTGATCTGTTCTGATAAGCAGCACACATAGACACGCAGGTGCTGGTCGCTTGCAGTAGGTAACATTGCGCAATCAAATGATCGGCTGGTAGCTAGTAAGTCGGCAACATCAAAGCGGGAGAATTGATGTGTTCAGCTTGAGGCGCGAAACAGACCCTTGACATCGGGAAATATCACATGTCTGTATTTAAGGGTCCATTTGCATACGTTAGTACAATTCGCCACTTAACATATTTCCACAATAACATAACACATACCGTCCGACCTATAAGCGAATTCTACGCCACGAAAATACGCAGGAATTTATCCCCCGAAATTCAAGCCTTCCTGAATAGCTTTTGTCAATAAATATCTAGAATATCATTAAACAGAAGATAGGATATTGACAATATATTTTCCGTCAAAATCGATAGTGTTAAAGTCTCGTCTTGTCCTTCATGACTGTAGCAATAAAGGGACGTCTAATCTGTGATACCTAGCTAAACCGTATTCTCTTTGTATATACCATAGCACATTATATACCGTTATATTACAGTGGTCTACTGAAACGTAGTAACTTAATGTGTATGCCGAGGAGATAGGTCTTACCGTTGCGGTAATTTAATTGTCAGGCCTATCAACTTTGCATAAACCAAATAACATTACACCACAAAACATCATTCCAGCTAGAAAAGTATTAACTTGTCCGGACAGTGCAAATGTGTACGATACATGGACATCTCAGACAGCAAAAATCAGCATCGACAAATCAATAATGCGGTAGCATAAATGACCACATTGAATTGAAAATCTTTTATAACGAATGAATAGATTTCAGCGAATCTAAAAATTTAGTGCAATAAGTCATTGCCCCTGTTAAGTTGTATCCGGTGGCACTTAGCCTTGACACACTACACCTTGAACTAAGTCATGCACGAAAAGCGGAGACTTAAAGTCAGTGTATATTCTTTTTGTGTTTTCTTTAAGTTTTTTTTCATGACATGTCATTTGGACAAAACCAGTTCCATTGCGATAAATGACACACTTTATTTATGCGACCATGAATAAACATTTTCATTACATCTGCACGTACTTTTCGGTCCTTTTAATTGATGCATGTGACGTGCACATAGTAATAAGTATGCAGTTATGTCGTCGAATTGAGCAACTGTAGTTGTGTCATACAATGTGACTATGTTAATATATTCAATATGTACATCACTAAAATGGCCGATGTCGAGAGACAAATAAATAAAATAAAAAGTTCATCTAATCTGCATTTTTATTTTATTTTTTTATTCAAAAAGCAAAACTCCACCAAAACACAATGAACAATAAAGCAACTACAATCTGTAATCATGTAACTTTGCGGACATGCCGTCTCCAGGCTGAGAGAACCAAAAAGCGTTGCAACACTTTTGGACTACCACTGGCGTCTTCAGTTTCAACAGGCCGCCAAATCAGTTTATAGTTGTTATCTATATAAAATCGTACCAAACATACTAGGTGCCAACCACTGGGCGAACTGACGGCAACAATAATCTGACAACAGCATATTATCCTTATCTAAAATAACATTGAAGTTTCAGGTAGGATTTTTTTATGTTTGGTGTAAAATAATGCTATTTACATGATCCCAGATGTGGGAAACAATTAAACTGATTGATATCACCTAACTGAACATGTAAACCAGATGAACACGTGTCACAATTTTGATATAATGAACTTGATGCTTTCTAAGTTTTAAATACACTTCTTTCTTTGAAGAGTTGTTATTATAGTCTCACTACCATGTCTGCTCGTGTGGTCAAAGTATAGATGGAATAGTGTTAAACCATGTCAATTGTGTAAAGTGACCTTACTTTGTATTACAGTGTATTATCTTAAGTGACAGGGCTTTTATAAAGGAACATTTTATCTTTAAAAAAAATAGTCATTTTCCCGTCTGTCCTCCGACAATAATACTGTAAACATGTTGACAGTTATCTTACATTAACAATGGCTTAAGACCGAACATCTTAAGTTAAAGATTCTATTAGGTATCCTATTAATATATAATTAATGTGCAGTGTCTCTTGTTCTTGACCATGGAAATAGATGTTGTAAGTCAAGTCTAAAAACCCAGTGCTTTCATGTATGTAAAATAAGTTAATGCCTTTATCTATGATGTCTCTTTAAAGGCTAATGAATAATGTAAATAATAACACAAGTAGTTTCAATATGAGGAAATAGGATCTTATATGTTTATTGGTTTCTTCGACAAATCGTCGTAATTATTTCATTCTGAAGTAAAACATATTACTACTAACGGTCACATTATCTGGATCAGTAAAATGTATTAATGCATAGCTAATTTAATCAGTAGACTGGGGGATTTAGGCCCACGCCTGCTGCTCCGTGACATAGGCAGCAGTATAGTAACTCTCGTCGACAACGTTATTTAAGAGGCCGTAGGGAAATTATTGCTATATCTCGATTAACGTTATACCAAATCTTTCATATCTCAAGTTATATACAGGTACATTTTAATCGATGTGTCTTGCAACTGTCCATAACCTTCGGACGACACATGTGATGTTTATTTTGATGTACCATTTTATAGTTTGCATAGTTCATGTAGTTTTAATATGAATTTTTGTTTGTGCCAAAATCTACGTCGTTGTACTTTTAAGTATAAATTTTAATATTAATTTCTTTACTCTGTCTGATCGAAGCCTCGTGAGAAGTAATTATGATAATTAAATGACAGTTTTTAAGGGAAATGTATGGTAAAGGGCTTGCTAAGAAATTTAAAATATCGCATCAAGTCAATTTCTCCAATTTTACAAAAAGACAATTAATTATAAATCACATGGTTCTCGGTTTGTTAATTTTCACGACCATTTTATAATGAAAGCAACAATGTTTCATGTTTATTAACAATCAAAGTACATTTAATTACTGTGGTGAACATATTATATCGGAGTTCTGGTATAGACAGTGTAGCTATTGGTTTTTGTTCTTTCGGTAGTTTCATTTGCTTAATTGTTTCTAAATTATTTCCTTTACGCACACACAACAAGAGCTCGACAAGACACATTTCTGTTCGTAGTAGAATGTGTACAACCTGTGTAAAAGTTCTAGAAGCATAAGTCCTATAGTACAGATTTTGATTGCTCGCTAACACCATATTCAAATATTATTACCGTCACAGACCAGTTCTAATAACCCAAGTTGGAATAAATACAATTGCAACAAGACTGTTAACAATGTGCTTTGGCGGCAAACGGAGGTGGTGATTGTGGAAACACTCGTGAAGGTGGTCGAGGTGTTGGTGGCCGGATTTTCCTCTTGACCGCAGAGGACTTCCGCATCAATCTCCGTACCATCACAGCCACCAGAACTAATGCGACCAAAACGCCGCAACACGCCGCACCCAGTAAGCCAGACTTCACTGGAGACATCTGAAACGTCAGCTGACGACGACGATAATAATAATAATAATAATAATAGTAATAATAATAATAATAATAATAATAATAATAATAATAATAATAATAATAATAATAATAATCATGAAAAACGTTTGTTTCTATGACAAAGCGACATGCTTACATTTTATGAATGGTAATTATTCAAAGTAGTTGCCATATTTTTCATTTCGTTCTGATAAATTCTACTTGTCTATTAAAATCCTAAAACCTGTGATGTGGAAACTAACCAGTTGTGTTCATTAAAGGTCCTTTTTATTAAGGTAACTTTTTAAGTTTCCGAAATTCACACAAATGGTAAGATTTTTTTCTTAAAATAAGGTTGTATAAAATCTACCAAAACAAAATGTTTTTAACATAAATAACAATAAAATGCAATCATACGGGATTCTTACCGAAGTCCTTGGGTAAGGCAGGTAAGTAAACATCCTCTTAATCATCCAAACTGGTGCTATGATTCCGCTGTTTATTTTTCTTTTAAAACTTTACTTCACCACAGAATCGTTACCACTTTGAGAAAACGCATGTTCTAGAAGTTACTTTTGAAAATAACTGTCTTAGCAGTTTCTTTTTTAATTTAACTTTTTTGACAATGTTCTGGAAGCTTAGTCAGAGGTAACGTCAATTCTTTGCTTAACAACAACTGAAGAAGAGTGAGTTTACTTACAGCATCTGAAACAGCTGAAATAAATGTAATAATCCTGATTAAAATTTATAATTTACATGCATTTAGGATTAAGTCATTAAACTGATGACCTGCGATCATTTGTTATGAAAATATCAGGGTAAATGAAGATAGAACAGAAACGGATAACCCGCATTTCATTGGCAATCCTCCTAAAAATAAATGCGCGATCCGCATGTTTTATTGACCACTTAATACCGATTGAGGAATTGCTTAGCAGTTTGTATATTAGAATGTTGTTCAATCAAAGATTAAGCTTTAATAAGGACTGATTACTCATATTCCCCATTCTTCCCACCCGACCCGCAAAATACATTAGAACTGATACTTACTGGCTCTATCACTGCACTGAGCTGAAACGAACAAGAAAAAAATCTGGCTTTATATTGCAAGAACAAATGATCGAAAAACTAAAACAAGTGATGGAATATTTAATTAGTAAAATGTTATGGGTATGAGTAAAAAGCATTGCAAGCAGATTCTTATGTACACTTTCTTACTTTAGTAAGTTTGTATATTTAAACAGAATATTTTATAATTATAACAAAACATTGCAACACGACAATAAGACAGTACAATTGTTTAACAGTGTAAGGCGATACGTAAGACATGTCAACGCATCAATGAACAAAAATATCATACCTGGCTCTTGAAATGTTATGGTGAAACATTTTGACCACCTGGAATAAAGAAAATAAACAACAGAAAAGCTATATGTGTTAATATATCAACATATCTGACTGTTTGTCTAACAGTTAATAAATACCCCAAATACGTGGCTTTGTTAAACAAGTTATAGGACAACTCGATTATATAAGTTCCTATTACATACATAATTCCCTAATACATATATAATTTCGTTTGTAAGTTTTGTAAAGAAATCAATAAATCTCACATTACACTTCGTATTCTTGGTTAAAAAAACAAGAACATGCCAAATATTTTTGAAACTTAGAAAGTTATTACAGTCATATTTAATAAGTTATATATACATAATCAAAATTTCATAAAACGGCGAGACATGATGTCTGAATTAAACTTGGAATGGGGTACATTAGAAAACATTAAAATGTCTTCAATAACGTTATTTGGTTAAGGCGTTCTTTGTCTCATGTTATATTTTAATATGAAGTCGTACATGTACAACATATACATGGTTTTACCGACTGTCTTTAGAGAAAACTAGACAACGTACGTATTTCTTTCCACACAGAGCTGCTTGTCTGAATCTGTTGTTGAAGAGGTCACAACGATGGACACACAATGACCTAGACCTTGGGTCGTGTCGAACACACGGGCGGACGTCACGGTTGTGCCATTAGCTATCTTTATGCTGGAACTTTAAGCACAATCTCCAGAGATCCAGTAGGCAACAGGGAAATGGTAGCAAAAAGAGATTGGCTCTATTTAACCTAGAACTTTTGTAGTCTGTATTTAGGTTTTGCACTAGAATATGTATTTCATTTAATTGATAATACTACGAATTAACAATAAAAAACACAAATACAATAGATACAAATCAGCAACTAATAATGGATAAAACTTTTCTTTGTTTTAGAAAAGACTGTCGCAAAACTATTTTGCAAATAAAAAAACACCAACACAAACTGCTATTTTGGAATCTTTTTTTTAAACGAGGTCTTAGGTTTTTAGCAATTAACAGAAGAACATTGAAAATCTCAGTTTAAATGAATAAAATGTATTGATATTTGACTGTACTTAGCAACACTAACAACTGAATGAGTCACAATAAGTATACTTTTACCCACCATTTGTTGTTGTTGTCCGCGTTTGAGACGACAGCCAGCACACACGTCTCTGCTGGATACACATGTATTTTATGGAGCTTACTGGGAACTGCTAGAAATAAGAAAGACAAGACATTATACAAGGGTCCATTAATGGAAAATTAATTTTGAAAAATGAATTGTAACTGTTTAATATGTTATAGATTGTGTTGAATAACCGGCAACACACGACGAGGGATATCTTATTATTGGTAGCAAGACAACAATATAAATATTTATTATGTAAACCTTGTCGTATAAATGCCATAAAACTTTGACAGCCCGTTCATTTACCTTATCTAAAACAGTTTTAAATGCTCTGTGCTTTAGAAAATACTTACAAAAATCGTAGCTGTCAGTGTGAAAGTGGCAGAAAAAGACAAAAATGCAATGATGCCATTTTTGTAAGATTCAATTCCATGACCTCTTGTATGGCAGTCCGGTGCCCTGACTGACTGAGCACGTCTTAGTTTTGTTATAATTTCATCATATACAGCGACCGTCACAATACTTTTATTTGAGTCTGAACATAGCATGTGTTTTGATTCTTATTTACATTTAAAGCAGTAGTTTCGGTTCATTTGGACAAATAACGAGCGTGCGTGTGTTTAGTCTTTTAGATATATTTTCCTTAAACTTTCTGTTTTTAATTGTTTTGGCCAAATGCAATATTTTTTTTCCTGAGTTGATTTGGCAGTAAGCTCACACTTTAATACACTCAACGTCTGCGGCGTAAACGCTGCTTTAGATGCAATATTGCAAAGAACGTTATACGTTTACGATTAAAAGTGCGGTTTTACGTACTGTGTCGTGGACAGAAGTATTAGTTGGTTGTTTGTTTACTTCGATACACTTCTGGTTTGGTGGTGCACTAAAATCGTCATACAAAGGAAATATTCAAAATATGAATTGGGCAAAGTAAAACAATAAGTACATTTCAGTATTCATTTTTACATTAGTCATGTGAAAAAATTGAATAGACCTATATAGGCCCCTCGCTTACTTCTCAAATTTGCCGATATTCAAACCCAGCTACTGGCTGTAACACTAAAGGGTCATATATCCACTGGAATTAGATCTACCGATAAGTACTCAGTGTTTGCAGTCACTGTATTCATTAGGTAAGGTATATAAATCTGTCCGGACATAGGTATGCGCTTGTTATACATATAGTGGCCATTGCTATTAAGCCTTATATTGCATGAATCTAACCAAACTACAAACATACGTTATTTGCTATACTTTGTTTGTATTGTACGTTTTATGTAACGTTCGCAGAAAGAATTCTGTGTGCACATAGTTTAATATCTTTGTTAATACATGTATATGTTATACAATTGTCATGGCACAATTTGCTGATAAAAGACTTAATGTCATGAGTATATCTTTTTTTGGTAAATGGTCTCGTCGGGTGGGTGTTGTATTCACTATCTTTGCACTTTTCACTTGTACTACGCATAGCAGGTTATTCTGATCGTCGAAATGGAGCATGTAAGTTGACATACTCACTTGATGTGTGTTGATATGACGATGCAGACCATTGGACTTCTTGATAGGATGTCCAAAGTCAGCAGGTGGGGAGCGCCTGGGCGAGGGGGTGGGACTATCGTTGTATTGGCCTCGCCCAGGGTCACTATGACAACAGGAGGGCTGGGAATGATAATTTGGGGTGTATTCATAATTTGGCTCTACATAAACATGTGTGTATTTAGACCATAGAATAACATTGTAAAACTCTGACAAAATCATCAAATAATAGGATTTTCCTCATGCGTTCCATGAAAGAAAGGAAGGTGATCATTAAAGAAAACAGATATTAGAAAATGGGTTGATAATTATGCTCATTTCTCCTTATGATGTTATAGGTATCAGATAAAGAGATAGGCACACTGTGTTATTGATAATATTTCATGTACATGTGTCCGATATGTAAAATTTAGGAGTAAACATTTGTGAAGTTCTTCCTAATGTAGGCAATGCCAAGTACATCCCAAAGTGTTGTTATGTCAATTCTGCTGATAGTTTCGTAAAAAGTTTACAATTCAAAAGAGATCTTAAAATAAAGCAACGTTAAGAGTATGTGTGTAATTACATTTGAGACTTATAAACAATAACGGTAATAACATATCTTCGTTCTCTTAAACTGCAATCATTTAAAATCGCACGAAAGGCCAATCTCTAATATGCTCTTGCTATTTTGAAATAATATTACTTTCTATAGTAATTTCTAAATTGTTAATGAGACGTTCAGTTTAGATTTACAGGTAAGGCATGGGGAAAGTAATTTGCTTCAATAAAGGCTGGTTAATTTAATTTATATAAAATATGTATTAACACTAAGAGTATGCGCATGTTGTATTATGTTTGGGACATTGTATTACTTTTGATATGCAACAATTTACATAATACCTTAATAGTTCCTTTCGAAGAAACTGCTGTTTTAATAATGTTAAATGTGTTCACGTGACATATTAAAATAGCGAACAGCATATGTAAACAAGAGTCCGACCTGATCGTATTACACCGTTCGTGATTTGGTATAACACATTCTTTATTAAACTGAATTAATAGCTAGATATGATATTTGTGAGGTTCCTTAATGTTATTACGCATAGTTTTTTTCATTTATAAATGTAAACTACAACGTTTAACCGAGTGACGTTTTTCACATTCGAGGCATGACGTCAAATGCACGCTTTAACTCGCACCTTGGCACTTTTGCTAGTGATACAAAAATGCCATATCTAAATAAGTAAGCGTCATATTAGTAAAACATTTCACCACAATACCCAGAAAAGAACAGCGAATAAGAAAAGAAAAAAAAACTCATTTTTTAAAAAAAACTTCAATAAACCCCATTTTCTAGTGGCGCGTAGCACATCATTACCTGGGCCCTGATGTGAACACAGGTATGGTCAGGAGGCAGTTTTGTGCTTCTGTACAGTTGATAGCTAGAGGTACAGATCCGATCTTGTCTAGGTTCTCAACTACAGACAGTATAAAGGAACATGTGTATGATGTCTTCAGTATTGAAATACTAAGAACTGAAATGTATGGATAATAAGTAATAACAAGGCGGTTTTGACAAAGCTAAGAGAAAGTATCACATTCCGTGAGAAGCCACAAATAGGACATACAAGCAGGTGGATCCTCTGTCGTGTCTCTTTAAAACAGATTGATGACACACATCTACATGAAACGGAACTCTTTTATAGCAATAATAAGTTTAAGATTTTCTTGAACATATCATGCCATTTTCTGGAGATATATTCTCACGATAATGATCTTATATACAAGTGTCAATCGGCCAACGACATTCCAACTAATTGGCAATATGTTTATTGAAAGCGCATCGTGATAACACTGGTATGATGAATAAAATACATTACTATTACCTACCTGTTTGACACCTGTCTCCGGAGGTGCCGGGCTGACAAACACAGGAGGCTGTGGACGCAGTCGACTGGCAAAAACCAGCGTTTTCACAACGCATCAAACGACAGTGGCTGACTTTTTCTATAACGTAACCACACCCACATTTAGTATATGGATGTTAAAGGCATCTCAAAACCCTTATATAAGTGACCCCCATTTATTGCCCCACCCAGCATGTGAGGCATCTGTTTTCTGATAAGCCAGGCTGCCACAGTCCGTAACGATGTGTCTGTCACACAGGTATTGTTCAAGATCCAAGTGTATGTATGCTATATCTGGGGGTTGAACATAGTCATTCACAGTTTGTAAAGGAAACAGTTGTAAATATACCAATTACGCAATCATATATATATATATATATATATATATATATATATATATATATATATATATATATATATATATATATATATATATATATATATATATATATATATATTTTCTTTCTTACTTTGTTGGTTGTTTTGTTATTTCTTATACATTTCGTTATTTTTTTCTTTCATTTTTTTAGTTCTCATATATATTTTAAGTTATATTTTATTTTTATTTGTAAAATGTAACGAAACGTTTCTAACAAAAGCAATTTAAAAAGTCATTCATTTTCAGAACAATGTCCTTCAGACTCATTTTAAGACATTTTGAATACTAAAACTTGTATCTCTCATGTATATTCAAAATCAAATATTTAGCTATGAAATAAATACATTATCATGCAGTTACAAAATTGACACCTAGTAATTAATGCAGTAAAGAATATGTAAGGGATCATACAGTAAACAACCCACATTATCACTAACATTAATGTTTATGGCTTTGTGTAAAACTAGCCTACTGTCTCACTTCCATACTAGCAGGTAATTTAGTTTTGCATTAACCCATCAGAGGTTTGACTGTGACAGATTAATACTATGTTGGCTAAAGACTCCCTGCGGTGATGACCAGCAATTAGCAGGTCTGGTCACAGCAGGTCGGGGCCTGGCTCAGTGGGATACCACATTCCTTTCGAGATGCTTTTAAGGAATTAACTGTGACCAAACCACGCTCATTTTCTGGACAAAGGTTTTAATGCAAAACATAAACCGTGCCCAAACGAAATGTCAAGGGTCCAGCTATGGTGTTCTTCTAAATAACTGCCTGAGTGTTCATGTGTAGGTACAAACATCCAAACAACCTAACTTATTAATTCCGACTAAGTTCAATCATAAACAAAAGTGATCGTTGAATTGGCTAACTGGTGTTATAGGGAACCTGGTATTACGCTACAAATTTAAACTTTTAACATCTGTTACATGTGTATATTCTATTAATTCGGTATATTTTATTACCTTCCAAAATCATACGTGACAAAATTCATTTCTTTTACATGATAAAATAACATTACTATCTGAAAATGTAATGTTCTATTTTTTGTCGTTGTATACGAATGCCTACCTATTTGTGTTTCTGGCTTGACGTCATATATAATACATCTCTCCTCTGGAACAGAGCCAGACCTGTCGAAAAGCCAAGTTAAATACCTCTTAGGTCTCAATTTAAAATAATATTAACTCATTGATTTATAGAGAGAAAATGAATAATTATTTAAGGTTAACGGACTATTCAGTACGCATATCCTTTATAACTTTGGATCTGTCATCAGCTTTCTTCATAAAATACCTAAAAGGACTCTTGATTTCGAATCCACACCATGCAATAGAGCTCAACTATCTTCGAGAAATACGGTATGAAGCTTAAGATAACATCTCTTCTAGGAAAAATTAGATCGGTGAGATTAGTTGGAGTCTTAATTCATAAAAAAGTCGAACGATGGAAAGAAACGGAATCTAAGGAATGAAACTTCAATAAAACTGAGTTAAATATGCCAGAATAGAGTTTGCGCATCGTTTGAAATCCTAAGATTCTAAGAAGTGTCCAATCATTGTAAAACTCTCAGCTTTACGCAGAGTTGACACAACGTATACACAAGAATTTCACGGAGCGTTAATATGGTAAGGGTAAGGTGCAAGCCAGGAACGACAGTAAGTATGATCTAAAAGGTTCCCCATAGTACTATCACACCAATGTATGTACAGGCATGACATAATTTGATGACACTTTGACTTCATTGTGAATATCCTAATAGCGTGTTTTTGCAGCTTTCAGTTACCTCTACCATGAAATATGCCCGTCAAACTTTTGTCAACTAAAATATTCAATAACATTTATAAGTTAAGGGGCAGTGGGTTATTTAATTAGACTTAAATTTCTTTTGTCAATGTACGCCAAGCTTGAAAGTTATAAAACGTTCCACAGACAGAATCTAAATGACTCAAAACAGCCTTAGTTTATATACAAATGTACTTCATACAATCAAAGGTCCTTAAATGCAATATAAGGCAGGGCAATCTCATATTACTTCGCCAATAATGTTCAATCTTGACATGTAATAAAGTCTTGTCACTAACGATATTCCTGCAATCTTATGCTTGTAAAATACAAATGACCTTGTAGTTGGTGCAGACACATTAAACAACAGTAAACGATATTCAGATACAACTTCATGCCATTTAGAAGTTTTGATTTAAAACTTAAATCACGGGGCATATAAACACAACCAAAAGAAATATTGCAATCAGGAATAGTGGTCCACTACGCAATAGCAAGAAATGGCATTAAATGGGAATAATGTGAATGGTACACCTATCTACATAAATATGGGCGTTCTCTTTATTCAAAACCTTTAATGGCCATGTGCTGAAACGAAATTACCAGCAAAAATGACTATCAATTTAATAAGATGTTTTAAGTTTCCTTTTGTTCAATATTAACATCATATGTTTCACTTATTCGCATTGAAGATGAGTATGATTACATTATGCTTTAAGCAACGTATCTCTGACAGTGTCAGTCACCCTTGACATCATAACGACCTAAGTACTGCAAGATGCAAGATGAGGATTATCAAGACGACATCAGTAGTTACGTCGTCTGTCATATAAAACCTGTTTAATCGCTTAACATTTTCATTACCTTTGTCCTAGCTTTTCATTAAAGGATGGGTGTGTACATCCCACTTATACGAATATGACCTAATGTCACATTTTAGCTATCCAACAGTGTGTATACCAGACACCTTGGTGTTAACAGCCATCTGTTTGACATTTTTTTATACTTTGTTTGATGAAGAATTGACCAGTTAGCTTTCTGCACCTCAAAAGTCCCACTTTCGAACGTTTTTACTAGTCCCATTTCTTCGTAATGACATAATAGATGAGATGCCGGTAAAGAGAATAAAAGATGCGACGTATCGAGAATGGAAACTATATAAAGATATGATTATTATAAGTTCAAATCCAGCAAGGTTAGAAGCAACAGATTTTCAACTGAAATCACGATGTCAAATGAGATTTTATGCCGGCAGTTGACTTGCGGTGTGCCGGTGCTTAACATAGATATATGTGTAAGGTCTTTCTTCACCTTTAGCTTGACGTCGTCAAGAAGACTATTGTTGTGTCGATGTGACCATCTAGTTTTCTGAGTAGAACCACTAATGTAACGCATAGATAAGTTAGAAAGCTCTACCACTGATCGGGACGTAGAGTTAAATTCAGTCTACTCTAAAAGCTCAGCCACACTAATTTGAGTGTATATCCTATGGTCTCTTTTACGCCTCATATCCTCAACTGTAAGTCCAGTTTCATTTAATTCATTGATGCTAATGTTATTCTTTAAGTACACATGAAATAACTACATGTACCGTATGTCATATTAATCAATCCTTTTTTCAGAAGATTCTAAATGTTTCTTGAGTAAAGATTGCATTTATTTCTCAACGAATTATTTGACAGCAAACATAGAATCTCATTAGTATCGGTTAAATGAATGGAATAAACCGGCTTGTTTGAGCACATTTGGGGCCCATGTTACCTGAAGCCGAAAGTTGAGTGCCGGCTGAGGACCAATGGGTGACGAAAAGTAAAAAAAAACTATTATCAGAGACATTATCTCAATTTTACACTATTAGTACTAGTGCAGAATTGCGAAAAAGGAATTACTTACTTGAAACAGACTAAGGTATTTCCAAACTGGTTTGGAGCTGGGGTGAAGGTAACATCAAACTGGCAGCCACTCCCTGTTACCGTAGGTGGGAATATGTTCACATTTGACACCTCTTGTGTCAGCGTCAGGTTTCCACTAAGTAAAGTCATTTGAAAGTTGAGATAATACCGTGTTAAACTTCACAATAGGCTTACCGCCAAGGATCAAAAGGAAATAAAGATTTACATCGCTCAATGTTTTAATGAAAGGAGAATGTTATATTTCACCTAGCCTAGGTTTATTAAGGTCAACTATTTGCCTGTTTTTATTCTCGGGTCTTCCTCCGCCGCCGATCATTTCAGAAAGTGGCTATAAGGACAATTAATATTATTTCTTTATTAAATACATGTTCACAAACCTAAATCAAACTAATGACGTACCAGATGGAACCAGCGTTCAGTGTAATGATGGATGTGTGACAGGTCCGGGAGGGAGGGCAGGCCAACACGCTGTTCTGAGGCACAGTTGGCGGAGTCACAAACACAGAGGGAGGCTTAGATATACAACATGGTAACCATGCTAGCAATATTCACCTCAGCAACATTCGTTTTGGTAACACTTATTTAGTAAGCATAAGAAAAGAATTGAACGATGTGTTAAAGTGTCTTGAAAAGAAATAACATATTCATAGCGCAACTTTGAAAAAAGAAATGATGGATGCCTTTCTCAAAGACAGCAAAAATGCAGCCATTTATATAACCATCAAAATTGTAGTGTTGTGAGTTTGTACCTACATACAAATCATTTAAAATATAAGGACATGCTGTAAAATTTTGAATCAAGGATAATCATTCTAGAGAAACGAATTTCCTAAGAAAAAGACTGTTTACTAGTAACGAATCATATAAATATATTATGCATAAATAGCTTACATCATGTGCAGTGGGACTAAGAGTTAATATTCGTTGCATGATTTTAGTAGAATCATATTTAGCTAATGTTATATTTAGTTCATTATTGAGATAACACACAGTTTACAACAAAAGAAAGCATAACTGAAAAGTGGTAACTGTGCTGTTTTTTTTTTAATTTGACGATAATTATGATTGACGACTTACATAGCGATCTCTTGTAAAGTTATTTTATGATAAAAATGTGTTTGCTTTATTGAAATAAAATACATTTCTATGATTTAATTGAAAAAGTAAAAGTGCCTTTGTCATTTCGATAAAGTATAACTACAAAATTGGAATGATATAGAATTCATAGTTTTCAATTTATATTAAAAGTTATCCTACTTACCCTAGACAAGCTGGAATCTGTAAAAGAAGAAAATAAATACTGGTGAGATATGCTAGTTTTATTTCCAAAGAATGTTGTTACAGGAAACACTCATACATTTCTCAAAAGAATGTGTTAAGCAATTTTAATACATGTTACCATATAAAGGAAACCACGGAAGTCGATTGTTATATAGAGGACATACACACACATACACAGACACACAGACAGACACACACACACATACACACACGCACCCCCTCAACACTGCTGGACATATACACACTCACACACAATCATACACACACACACGCACACACGCCCGCAAGCACACACACCCTCACGAATACACCCGCACAGGCACACCCGTACGTACATAACATACTAAGCCGTTCAGTTGATTAACAATATTGGAACGAATACAATCAGAGAAAAAACATCAAACTTACTTTGTGTGTCAATCTGAAAGCACAGCTCATCTGCATTATTTCTGAAACATGAACACAACAATGTTGTTATGTTTTCTTTCTGCACATGCGTATAGCAATACAAACGAGTATTTGTTTCTTAAATACAATCCAGTGACCGATCATAAACGAATAACAAAATAAACGTAAAAGACGTACAAGTAAGTCTTAACTTAACGTTTGACTGATACTTTTAGTTTATTTTCGAACCTATTTTCACACATGGTGTACCTCTGGATGTTCTTACAAACATGTAAGAAAAATGTAAACATGATAAAGAAACACGGACAGGAGACATTATACAAAGAAGGTGGAAAACGAACAGTTACCGGCAAGGAACGGTAAGTAACGGGATTAAATTATAATGTGGTCACCAGGTGAAATGTTTCCACACCGAAAATAGACAGGTGCGTATTACGTATTTCAGAAACATAAACAGAGGCTGTGTACCGTTGACTGTCAGCAGTCTGGACACAGTACGATGACGTTCCAATTTGAGTTGGTGTCACAGAGACGATGCTCTCATAGCGACACAAGGTCGTGTTGCTGTCGGACCGTAGTGACGAGGTTTCCATGGTGACGAGGTCAGCCACATTTAGGTCATCAGAGAAGGTCCCATGTAGGACGATAGGTCTGAAATATATTCGATGGTACAGTTACATCTAGTTTCATTAAGCATATCTTTGGTGTTTGTGGCATATGTTTTGATTCAAAATAAAAGGCAATAAAAGCAACAATCATAATATTCAGATTAAAATTAAGAAGAAGTGATACCACAACATTCCAAGCTCACACATTGGAATCCGTGGGCAGCCAGAAAGATATAAGCAAATCGTACAAAATGCTTGCATTGATGGTAAATTATGCAAAAATGTTGCCGAGGTCCAAACGACGAGTAAAAGATCAACTACAAGAGTGTGTACATATTTATAATTATTCCATGAATAAAACAACTATCATCAAAGCCATTGTAGCTGCAAAGAGTCGACATATTTCTGCTCAACCATTTAAGCATGCGATTCCGAGAAGCACGCCCCACCCGACCCCCACCCCCCCAAAATAAATAAATAAATAAATAAATAAATGAATAAATAAATAAATGAATAAATAAATAAATAAATAAATAAATAAATAAATAAATAAAATCATCGAGAACAATAGGAATCGACAAGAGGTGACTGACCCTTGTACGAATGGGTTGTTGACATTAGTAATCCATCACTACTAAGATGCCTATTTAATTTTAAGAAGGACTTGTTGTAGCGAGAGGTGCTTGCGCGACATCAGCAACGTCAGTGCGGGATCTGGACAAAGACATCCATTGCGAGATGTACGATGATCAGAAAATACTTGCAAAGAGATATTGCATTACTAAGGCAACTGCTTATTGGCGTATTATTTACTTACAAAACGTAATTTTGGTTCCTGTTATTTATAGGGTGTGTCCGTTAGTTCTCGAATAAAACATTGATATGTGGTAAAAGAAATGCAATGCAAGATTAGGTTGTCAAAATGATAATCATCATAATCCTCTCCTTGATCAGCATGTCTATCCCTCTGTGGATTTAGGAATTATAACAATAAATATTTAATCAAGTCAATCAAGTCATAATAAAATTAAGATACCTAGTAATTTGAACCTAATACGGAAGTTTGTATAAAAATGCCCTGTGAATAAAACATTTCAATAATACAGTATAACTTCATTTTAACAACCAGATTGGACAATATCATATTTGATCCCAGTGTCATGACAGTATCACCATACCATAACAGGACAATTCAAATGAATACAGCTAGCCTATTTACGTTTGGTTACACCTGCCCATAACAGGCAAAGATATTTCACATGGCTGGTGTTGATCACATCGGAGAACCTCAGGTAGAAACAAGTCGGTAAATCTTGGTGGGTTCTGAAAATACACAAAAACTTTGTTGGTAAGTATATTCTTAGACAAAGAAGAAATGCAAAAGAAACAACTTTAACTGAGTTTTAAAACAGTTTAAAATCTGTTTTAATCGTTTTTAATTAGTTTACTGTTAATGTCAGGAAATTCAATAACGTATTATGCAATTCAACGATTTAACAACAACAAGGGAAACTGTTTTATAAAATTAGGTGTACAAAATTTATTTGTTCATGCTATATTTTAACGATCAAGATCAAGTTAATTATTTACAAAAAGTCCCTCATGTACTGGCTACTGTTATTATAATATTAACAGATTATTATAGCCAATACCTTGTCAAATTCTCTCCGCGTCTGTGGTCCTGCGTAGATATTTGCAAGGTATGGTTCTTAAAATGGTCCGAAACAGCCACATGACTTTTAATAGACTTGTTTTAAACACTTGTTCCGACGCTCCTTATATTTACAAAATACATTACCTGGTCTGTGGCAGTTGTTACCGGAGTAGTCAATGTTTCTCCATGCACTGAAAATAGTTGATTCACGTTATAAACGCAGTATTCTACGGTAAAAATGTTAACATATTCAGCGCAATTGGCCCAGGTAAGGTAGGCACAGGTTCTTAAAATACTTAAGTCGTTACAATTGGTAGTGTTATAGCTCCAGTGGCTAACGTTCAAACATGCCTGTCACATGCACAGTTTACACAAATAAGACGCGCTTCCAGGTCCTAGTTAAACATAGAACGCTTATCATTTAGTTGTTCTTGCCTGTCATATTCAGAGATACTGGTGTACTTTATCGATTCGTTATTATACATACGGTGTTGACACATGTCCCCCGATGTGCCCGCCCTGACACACACACGTCTGACTTCCTACTTCCAACTTTCCTCCGTTGTCACAGAACGTACCTATGACAACATATCAATTACAGTAGTTTGCACTCAATGTGCTAATACACTTTCCAGTTAAATTTCTTTTAAAAGCATATGATATCTTACAGAAAAAGAGTAAGCAATGATGTCAATAACCATTTTAGGTCTAAGTATTATCTTTTTCAGGAAAACAAACAACCCCTTCCAATGTTCTAGCTGAGCTCATATGTGTAGTTTGTAATGTCTTATGATTCTAAGTGTGCAAAAATCAGATTGAATAATAAGTTCAAAGGTTATTTATTCCTTTTGGTAACATTAAATTGACATTTATTCACATACATAAACAAAAATTACGGAAACCTAGTAGGAACGGCTTTCATCTTTGACTGGTTATGACATTATCTATTCAGAGTCGACAATAAACTAAATCCGCGATGACAGTGAAATTAATTAGTTATTGTTGTTATTGTACTGAATGTGTAATGCAGTTTTTAAATAATATGTCTTACTCGACGGAACGGCCGCATGCACCGTAGAGTACGGAAGGTATGTTGTCTCGGTGGCAGAGGTGGTCACTTCAGGAAGGTTTTTAGGGCCGGTCACAGCTAGTAGTAGAGATATACTGAGCATAACAAGCAACAAGACACACGAACTTCTATATCAAAATTATTTCATGGTTAGACAGAATATGACTTTAACAGGCGTATGTCAGCAAAAACACACAAATAACAATGTGTCGCGAAGAATATCATGAGAGTTTGTCTGACAAATGAACATTTGAGAAGAAATGAATTGAACCAATATAATCAATTTGGTTTGTATGTGTCATTCCCCTTTAAAATATAACTTTAAATATATAAGAGTTCATTCGTCATTAGTATCGATTCTCCGGATATGACATTACTGATATATGTGTGTGTGTGTGCGTGCGTGTGTGTATATATATATATATATATATATATATATATATATATATATATATATATATATATATATATATATATATATATATATATATAATATGTATCAAAATAATTCACATACGTTCTATAATTCGTATGTAACTTGTATTGATATACATACCATTGCTACACGTGGTCCCATTGAATCCAGGCTCGCATAAACATTCTGGTGTAGATGAGAGGCTGCTACATATTCCGTGTACACAGTGGAGAGATTGACACGGGCCATATTCTTTAATCAACAAATAAAAACATGTGTTACATACTCTGCATAATATACAATCAACCAATCAAAGCAGATGTAAAATAACGGGTATTATATACATTTAACAGAAAATATTAATAAAATTTAAGGCTATAATCAACGAATAAATCTGACGTGACGTCATGCTTTAGCCTACGATCGATCAGACGTATAAAAATGAACATAGTAAAATATAAACCCACATGACGTGACAATGATAACCTATTGTGTACGAATGATGGAACAGAACTTCTGGAGTAAATCAAAGGGGTAAGGTACTGACCAACAAATAAATACACACGATAAATTCTACGAGTACGTAGTTTAATAAAAATTATAGATTGCATTGCATTGACTTCACCTTTGCAAGTAGCTAAAACATCTTACACGTTTAATATTGAAACATAATTTAGTCTTTTATACTCAATAACATGTATTTTGTAATACCTGTTTTATCAATTGTTTTCACGATGAAATGCCGTTCTTCACCATGAAAACTAAAACAAAACGAGAAGACAATCAATTAATGGGCACATGCTTGATTCACCTTACCTATGATAACCAATAAAGAAAATTCAAAGACAGAATTACATAGTTTATTACCAGCAAATGGCTGGCTGGATTGATTGGATGGATGATGGATTGGATGGCTGGATGGATGGATTGGATGGTTTGAATGGATGGATGAATGGATAGATGGACAGACAGACAGACAGTCAGACGGACAGACACATTATTGAATACAAAATATCATTAGGCCTGTTAGTACAGAATTAACAAATACATACATGTGTGTGTCACTGGCAGGCACAGTGTACAAAACTATGACAATATGTAATACATACTAACTGACATACAACATTGTTGGTGACTAAAAGAGCTAGTGTTTGTTATTATATTATACAATAAGCACGAACACGAAAATCAGTTTTGCGATAATAACAGCAAAGGCAATCATATGGTCGGTTATTCTTTCTTAGTAAAATAATAACAACAAAGGCATCATATGGTCGGTTATTCTTTCTTAGTAAAATAGTAACAACAAAGGCATCATATGGTCGGTTATTCTTTCTTAGTAAAGTACAGAAATACATATAATGTAGGTTTACTGAACTTACGTTAATTTTTTGTTAAAAAATACAGAAAAGATACGCCTTATGCGTGTTTTACATTTTTTTTTTATCAAATATGTAAATTGGTTGAAGCAATTAAAACTGTAACAGCAAATGCAAAAATTCATGCAAAGTAAATATTTGTTAAAACGTACATTGACATGCAGCTAACAACAAATAAATTATAACTACTGATGAACAAGATCTTATCACGTATAATGTACAGTTCATTGTTTACCCTACATTTACAAATGTGTTATTACACATGACAGAAGGCACACTTTTATGAAAAGCCTTGTGTATTAAATTTCTACATTTCTGAAGCACTTTGCATTTGACTGTTGCATATTTTATTGTGAATGGTCTTGTGTAGTAGTACTTATTTATGAATTTATTTCTAATGTCATTATATGATTTACAGACAAGAAAAGAAAATGATATTCGTCTTCTAGTTAATTGCATATCCAACACAATCTTTCATTACTTGGTATTGGGCGAGGTTTATGCCATCCGCATCTTTCAATCTTTAAAATGTGTGTAGAAACTATTAACTGGGTTAAAGCCACTCTATATTTTGTTATATTTACTTTGGTAATATATGGTGGCAGTGTGAAATCAGCAAAAATAATTTATAAAGTTGTTCAGGGCGAATCGTTTATATAAGTTGTCCACGTCAGCAAAAACAGTCTCTTACTCGTTGCTAAAACATTCTAAAAATAAAATTGTATTTTTACACCCTGATTTACCCACACGTGTGTGAAGTCATATGTTTCTAGAATGCTTTTAACATTTGAGGCCAGTGAGGATTTTTATGGAATGACATTCCATTTAAAAATCATAATTGTTAATGAGTATATGTTCTGAGCTTAATCCCACTTGCAACCATTGATATAACATATCTTAGGTATATAAGAAAAGGTCCTATCAAAATTTCCATAGATATTAAAAATGTATCTACCTGTAGACAAAGGCAAACAAGATAAATGTAAATGTGATAGAAACACAGAGACGAGACATAACACACAAAAAGAAAAAAAATATCAGTTACCGCCTTGGAACGGTTATCTCAGCAGTAATCTGTCAAATTTACAGTAGATACAATTGTTTTGTGTCTGAATTTTTATAGAAAGAGTATTTTTATTAAATTTTATTTTTTATTAAATTTTATGTAGACGCGTTACAGTTTATCTGCATGTTCAAAGCCTCACACATCGGCACCGTATTGATTCAGCTAAAATATGACTTCAAAAGACTGGCTCTAAATGGTTTCATAAGCTTTGGAAAAATATCCAATAATCGATTAAACAAAAGCAAGATATTTCAAAGTACTTTCAATTTCTATTGAATTTTCATTTTAAAATTTAACCCGCGCCTGTTAGTGCACACTAACTTTACTTATATCACAATCTAAGTTTTTGTCCGTTTCTACTGTTTCTTTGGATTCCGCGAACAATTTAATATCAGCGGCATATAGAAGACGCAGCATTTGCAATTTCATCCCATCAAACCCTTGAACTATTAACGGCCCTTCAAGATCATTGAGGTATACAGAAAATAAAAATGATGAGAAACACTCACATTGAGCTATCCACCCCCACCGGTGAATCAGAGATGCTGTCGCTAATATTACCATTAACACTTAGACGAAATAATGGGCCATTTTAAATTGACATGATAATGTTAAGTATTTTCGAAAGAACCCTAAGTGGTATTAATTTGTAGCAAAATATATATCTTACAAGAAAATCGTAGGCCCAACGGACGTCTACCATTGCCCTACCCAAGTGTTTATTTTTGTTTAACAAATTGTTTATAACACATCTTAGTTTAAGAATATTATCCGCGGTTTCCATTTCCATTCTAAATCCTGCTTGCTTCTTAAAGTACACACTTTATTTCTCCGCCCACCTATTATTAATACATTTTGCCGGAGTGACTTAGTAGCAATAATCCATGATAATTTCCATGTTATTTCGGTGGCTTGACATACTTACTTTGCCAGAATACAGCGGTCGGTGGTTTGTGATACTTACTATACCAGTATACCGTGGTCGGTGGTTTGACATACTTACTGTGCAAGAAAACAGCGGTTAGTGGTTTGACATACTTACTCTGTCCGAATACAGCGGTCGATGGTTTGTGATATTTACTTTGCCAGTATACAGCTGTCGGAGGTTTGTCATACCCGGCCACAACACAGCGGTCGGTGGGTTGTCACAATTACTCTGCCAGTATTTGGAGGTCGGTGGTTTGTCATACTTACCCTGCCAGTATATGGCCGTCGGTGGTTTGTCATACTTACCCTGCCAGTATATGGTGGTCGGTGGTTTGACATACTGACTATGCCAGTATACAGTGGTCGGTCATTTGGCATACTTACTTTACCAGTATACAGTGGTCGGTGATGATTATACTTACTCTGCCTGTATATGGAGCTCGGTGGTTTGTGATACTTACTCTGCCAGTATATGGCCGTCGGTGGTTTGTCATACCTACTCTGCCAGTATATGGAGGTCGGTTTTTTCTCATACTCATTCTGCCAGAGTAATGGAGGTCGGTGGTTTGTCATACTCATTCTGCCAGAGTAATGGAGGTCAGTGGTTCGTCATACTTACCCTGCCAGTATATGACGGTCAGTTGTTTGTCGATAATTACGCTGCCAGTATATGGAGGTCAGTGGTTTGTCATTCCAACTCTGCCACCAAACAGCGGCCCGTTGTTTGTCATACTTACTCTGTCAGCATATGGCAATCGGTGGTTTGTCATACTTACTCTGCCAGTATACATCTCTCTGTGGTTTGACATATGGACTCAGCCAGTATACAGCGGTCTGTGGTTTGACATACGGACACGGACAGTATACAGCGGTCTATGGTTTATAATAAAGACCCCAGTCAGTATATAGTGCTCTATGGTTTGACATACGGACCCAGCTAGTATATAGCGGTTTGAGGTTTGACATACACACCATGCTATTATACAGTGGACGGTGTTTTGACATACATTCTGATCATAATACAGTGGGCAGTGTTTTGACAAACATTCTGATCATAATACAGTGGACGATGATTTGACATATATTCTGGCCATAATACAGTGTACGATGATATGAAATACATTCTGGCCTTAATACAGTGGACGATGATTTGACATACATTCTGGCCATAATACAGTGGACGATGATTTGACATACATTCTGGCCATAATACAGTGGACGATGATTTGACATACATTCTGGCCATAATACAATGGACGATGATTTGACATAAATTCTGGCCATAATACAGTGGATGATGATTTGACATACATACCATGCCAATATACAGTGGTTGAAATTTTAAGATAAAGTACATTGCCAGTTATCAGTACCCGCTGGTTTGACATACACATTCTATAAGTATATAATGAATTGCGTTTTGACATATACTCTCTTTAAGTAAAGTGGACGGTGTTCTATAAACACACCCTTCAAGTATACAGCTGTCATACATGACCTGTATCTATACAGTGGACGGTGGCATAACATGCATATCATGTCCGTATACAGTGATTGGTGGTTTGACATTCACACATTGTCTGTATACAGAGGTCGCTGATGAATAGTATATTTACTGTCAAATACGGAGGTCGCTAGATTTACGAAAATACAATGCAAGTACGCTGTGGACTGTGGTTTTGTATACGTACCTTGCCATTATACAGATGTCCGTGGTTTTCGACTGGTTACCAGTTCTATAGCCAACATCTGTAAAACACGTATCGTCTTGGACGGTAGTGGAAAAAACGTGCACCCCTGATACTCCCACTTTACACTCCACAACCGGATAACTGTAATAATAGTTGAAGAATGTCAGACAATGATTTCGTGTCTATTTTTCATGTACACAATGTATATTATTTTATTTCTAGATAGAGCAGTCCAAAATATTACTAAAATACATGCAATGTTTATGTTTATCAACAATATAAGTAATTCATATATAACTAAACTGATACGACGCGATGGTACATGGTAGATCATGACTATTTATACATTGCAAGTATGTCGTTAACATTATACCTTTCATTCATGTTTAGTATGGCGACTTGGTTAAAATATATCTTACTAGTATCGGTTTTCGCGTTTCATCTTGCAACAGGTTAGTGAGAAAAAGTACCACTCATTGAGGTAGGACGATATCGGGGTAACCTAACACTCTCAATGACTTATTACAATGAAGACTAGCCAACACTTATTTCAATTTCAGGTAGGAATCTCTGATCAAATTCCCAACACAGAGGCGGAGTATATTGTCCTAAACTACTGAGAGTAATATGACTCTTTTTTATAAGTATTTAATTTTTTAAAATAAAGAACATTTGGATTGTTCCCTCAGCACCAGTAGCAGAAACCATTATTATGAGCAATTAAATGGTATGTTTCCCATCTATATATATACAGTCAACTCTCGTTATCTCAAATTTCAAGGGACCGTAGAAAATAGTTTGAGATATCCGAAGTTTGAGTTATCCGAATTTAAGGATAGTTTGTGTAAATCTTAAAAATCTTACCTGCTACACGATGACTGGTAATGACTGAAATTCCTTGTTATATCTGCCACTGTAAACTAAGTTTCTGCAAGTTTGTGTGGTTTTGCATGTTTAAAGTGTTATTAGATTTTTTATAATGTAATTTAATATTCTTCTTTTTATTGTAGGTTGTTGCGTCGTCGTAAATGCATGGCCTAATTTTGTATACCTGAAGCAACAACAAGTACAAACTGAAACACTTTAATCAGCGTTAATTTATTAACGAAATAGTTGTTCATTAAATCAGCTAATTAAATAATAATCGATTAACCTCTTCTCTAATTACGTGACATCCTGATTGCCGATAATTGGCGATAAAACTCGCGCCCAAATCTTCGCGAGTTTCACGGTAGGTGTGAAAATCACTTTTGTTGCCGTTTTGCATCTTATAGCAATTTTGAAGTTTGAGATAGACCAACTGATTTCAACAGTTTTATACGTGTGGGGACAGAGAATTTAGTTTGATATATCCGATAATTTGACACATCCGAATTTGAAATAAGCAGAGTCGAACTATATAGAAACTATAGAGAAAAAAACGGGACCGTAGAAAACAGTTTGACATAACCGGAAATTTGAGATAACCGATTTTGAGATAACGAGAGTTGACTGTATATATATATATATATATATATATATATATATATATATATATATATATATATATATATATATATATATATATATATATATATATATATATTTGCCCGGATGTTCGACCGCCACTCACCAACTTCCATCTGTTTTGGACGTGATGATAGGCAAGTGACATACCGACTCTAAGGGACATGTTACTATGGAACCACTGGACAGGGATCTGACACTATAAGCGCTCATTCCCTGCAAAGTTGTAATTTAAATTTATTCTACATTTTAAGTAGGATTTTAATATTATTTTGTGCAGTTAACACAATATACTATATTATAATAGTATGGCAATTTATATGTTAAACAGAACAAGATAAATCTTTTGAAACATTGTTATATAAACTGACACTCCAAGGTAGTTGGACTTCGCTTTGATATATGAGTTAAAACTTACATAAGCATAAAAGAACACCGGTTTAGTAGATAATATTAAGTTTTTTTTATATTTACAGCATTACTTTGTATATAGTTGTCATAAATAACCTTGATTGCCATTAATATATCTACAATGAATAAGAAATAAATAATAAATTACATAAAGAAAAAAACACAACTTACCGATACAACACTGGACAGAACCGTTCCTGTATCACCAAAATTTTAAATATTAAACACAGGCTTTCAAAGTCTTAAGTTGCTCATTAGCTTCGTTTACCTGTGGCGGGCATATATTATACGTTCATAGGCTGAAGGACTCTTTAGCGTTAAGCCATATTGTCCATATTATATCCCTATGTTCCAGAATCCTCACGCTGGTCATTTGGAATGACCGAAAAGAACAGACTCTATTTTAAACATTATAATCAAGTAATGGATAGGAGTCAAACCATCAAAATTCACATTAACAAAATTGTATGCTTATGAACAATATAAGATATCATAATTTATGGCGTATATTGTGTTTGATCTTACATGGCTTTTTTACAAGTAACTTATTTATACGTAATTTACATTATATCTCTTTAAAATACATACGCGTTAATAATATATGGCAAAACAATTGTCAAACTAGGTCAGTTGTGATTTGCACGATAACGGAAGTCCAAAACAAGACAATCGAGGTGTTAAGGTGTGGTTGTAGTTAGCCCAGGTAGAAATGTCGATTGATTAATAATGAAAGCGAACATCATGTGAAGGGTCACAAGATAATTTAATCGAATACAGTGTTAATAACAATTACTATTAATACGTATACGTTATAAGTCCTATAAAAAACACCTACCACGTTTAATAACAGCCTGCTTTAAAACAGTACCAAAATCTATATCACTTTTTCGGCCCCGGGCCGGAAAGTATTATAGATATAAAGCCCGCATTTAAAATAATTTGATTGGCTAATATGGCAGGGCCAAAACTAATATAGATTTCAGCAAAAACTCTGGGAAATGGCAGCCATCTTGTTTTACCTCCTCGGTCTATATAGACGCCGACATGTTGTATACATTTATGAAACAAAATATTCTCAGTTTTCAAACATTAACGGCACAAATGGTAGTGTTTAAATGAATGTGTTATATATTTACAACGTGTAGATTTCACAAACATGCATTTTCTGACTTGGATAACTGCAAAAACTAATATTTAATGCCAAATGTTATAAGTACATGTAGTTATTTAATAAAATTGTCAATAAATAAGTGATTTGATATTGGCCCTGTTATTTGTCCTCGGGACATTCTTATTGGCATTTGGCCTTCGGCTCTCTAAAAGTATATTGTCATTAAAACATGTTCTAAGATTCTGTTTCTTTCTGATAGGATCATACCAAAATACCAAAAAATAAACGTAATAAATAATATATACTTTGGTATGCCATATTGCAATTGAAATGTTAAACACTTTTAAAAGCAAGAAAGCAAACTGTTATACCCGGAGGCGCCACATTCACAGTAAAACACAATTCATCCACATTGGTGCTGAAACATAGCAAACATAATCAGCTTATATGCCTGTTTTAATCATATTATGTATCTGTAGTGTTATATCTTGAAATGGATAAAAACAGCATTAATAATAGTTATCATTTAACAGGAGAATAAGTTATATACCGTTCTTGTTTGATTCTATAATTGCCGTTGTCCTCGTTATGTTTTGTTTGTGAGTTTTCTCGTAGATAGTTTAATTGGGTTGAAGTGGAAAACATCGTGAAATGAAGTTTTTAATGAATAAATATATTTTCAAAGGGCCAGCTAGAATGAGTGTCTCAAGTAAGAATATAATAGTAATCATTAAATAATATTATTGAAATGTTGCAGTATGTGCTCTTTAATGAGTTGTAGAGGTTAAAGCCATGAGATACGTTTGAAGTAAACATTTAATTTCATTTGGAACACGGACTGTCTGTAGCATGATAAACCAATCAACTCGATGATATAAAGCAATGTAACTGTTGAATTTCCTAACATCGAAAACTGAATAAATTAAAGGAAACTTGAGATTTTATAATTTTTTCCTCTGGTCTTTAAAATCTTGCAAGTTTATATAATAAATACTTTGTAATTGTTATCGGTAAAAACTCTTTTTATGGTTGTTTTGCATGCGATATATAGAAACATTGTTGGAAAAATAGCTGTCAAAATAAAAGCGAAAATATTTCCGCGAATGTATGTACCCATTTTTGAGTCCGTTCTGAGTTGTCTGTATACACAATTTGTGGTTGCCTGGTTGTGTGGGTGTCAGGGACGTCATCAGGAGGTGGGAGTCTGGGTGTGCCAGATCAAGGCTCTCCACTCTTGGGTCTGGACTCACCTGGAGACTGGGCTCATGGTAGCCCACTTGCGGCCTTGGGAAAGAAAATAGGATTTAGAAGCCTTGGGAAAAGGAAAGTGTATATTCATTATAATAATTTAATATACAATTAGCCGAGAATTTTCATTAATATGATATATTAGTAGCCCAAGACAACCAATAAAAATTATAAAATACTTTACAGTCCTCTTTCAGTTCATGAATAACACGATTTATTTAACCGTGGCTATTCTATTATGTAAAATTGGCATCTAGTTGTACAGACGTTACATCTAATTTATCTTTTAAGTAAACAATACATTATTGGTGACGTGTTAGTAGTAAACAACATTTATATAGTCAACTGTTTATGTTCTTTAACGTGGCAAGGAATTATACATTTCCTTTCTACTAGCAACAGCCCGAAGCATACATAACTTGAAAGAGCCTTTGTGTAGTTAGCGGAGAAATATCTATAAGCCCTGCCCATAGGGCGCGGTTAGACATAGGCACAGAAATTAAAAGACAAATTCTATTGTGCGAGGGGTGTTCATTAAATAATGAAACTACCTTATTATCTCTGATGTGTATTGTCTGATGCTGTTTATTTTTGTACAGTTCCTCAAAGTACTCTCCTCCTCTCTCTACACAAAGTTGCACTCGTCTGCGCCATTTATTAAATGCTTCCTGATACTCTTCTTTATGTATCCCCCGTAACTCTGAATTTACTGCTTTTGACAGGTCTTAGGCACGGTTGTATGTGTTTCCTGCTATACGTTATTTCAGTTTAGAAAATAACCAGAAGTCGCAGGTGCTAGGTCAGGACTATAGGCGTCATCAGTACATGACGTCATGTTGGTGTAGTGTTTTATTTACCTATTATTTATATATCAAGAGGTTTCCCATTTACACGTCTATTTTCATTATATACTGAACATCTCTCGTACATAAGGATTGTATGTGGCATCGCAATTGAGGAGTTCACCGTATGTATTTAGTAGTAAAAATATTTCTGTTTTATGAAGGATGTGTTATATAAGAAATACAGTGTAAAACAAGTAATATCGAAATGTTTATTCTATACATGTATTGTCAAATATTCATTCATTTTTTTCACTTGCAGATATATCGAATGCACACTCACGGTTTGTCATTATGGCCGCTGTACGCTATAGGGATAGTACACGGTTGTCCTGCTACACAGGTCACAAGATCTGGTAGGATCATGTAGGGATCGAAGTGGGGAGTGGCTCCCGTGTCCGTTGGGGGATTGGTTACCCCTGGCAACGTGGACGGAACACTTGCAACTGAAGAAGTTTAATCAAAGTACATAACATCTACATAAGCTATTTATAAATGGTAGCATCATCACCACTGACATTTAAAATATGGGGATTTTTGTAAATAATTATATTGCCACTATTTTATATACAAATAAACTAAAACACATTGATTATTGTCTAAAACACCTTCACTAAACCCCCAGCAAAATGCTAAACTTTAATGGAAACAATTGGTTGCAAACAACTGCTTTGATAGATGCTTTATTGCCATTCCTACCAATCCCACTAAACAAAGAACGAAGACAAAATTCAGAGAATGCATCCTTTCGTACATTCAAGTATTAAATGATTTTATTCTACTATTCTTAAGTTCAACTGACGCTTTTGAGACATCTTTTGAAAAATATCATTCCGTCAAAACGTTTAACTAGGGAATGACTCACTTTCCATTTGACGTACTCTTAGAAAACTCGTTAAAAGCATTTCTTTAATCAAAGAATCAAAACAATATTATCAATCACATCAACTTTAAAAATGTACCAACTTAAAGTTAATCAAACACTGTCATTGATACTTTTAAACAAAATCATGTTTTAAATTAGTTAATTGCATATGTATGTTATTATTTCAATGACTAGTCCATATTGTGTGTAGATGTTTTGGGCTAATCAGCTAATAGAGTATTTTTGTGAAGGAAAGTAATTGCAAAACACTGGCCGCAGTAGTTATATCTCTGAGGCTCTGCACTTCTCTGAAATAAAATTCCACTGGAACAAAGAACATACTATGAACACAAAGACATATTACTCCTATTTTGGGAAAGTAAAGGCAAAAGATTGCTGAAAGAGTTTACAATAGACTCGCTACAGTAACATATCTTCAACTAAGTGTACAATACTCCTTATCCAAGCCAAAATTTCAGAAGTCTGTAAAGATTACCAAACCTTTATCAAAGATGATATAATGAAAGTATAATAATGGAAATGTATTGTTTAATATGTTTACTCCTACCATAATGTTTTATGTACGTGTTTGAGAAACATGTTGTAATGAGAGCTGTTGTAAGATTGGACTAACTTCGGCTACTCGCCATATTTCCGATGACATTAAATATTTTAAATTAATTGCTCATTGTACATGTATATACCTTGATCACATGTCTCGCCAGTGAAGCCACGTGCACAGACACATTTCGCTGGAGTGGTGTCCCCTTTACAGCGTCCCCCGTTCTGGCAGTGAAGTTTCTGACAAGGACTATACTCCGTGATGTTGGACGTCTTTATTGTTATTGTCCTGTTCTCGCCATTATGGCTACAATATGATACCCTTTTAGTGTCAGATAAAAAATATTTGTAAACAATTTGTAGCAGCCAAAATACTCTGGTAACTTAATATGAGTGAACAAATATAATGCTTTGCATTTTGTTTAAAACAAAAATACTCTGGTAACTTAATATGAGTGTACAAACAATGCTTTTGTTGAAAACAAAATAATTTAAGAAGTTCTCATATTTTGGGAGATTTAAAAGTTTACGTTGGTCTTTTGTTATACGAAACATTGACAATGTCATATGAGTACTGTAACATATTCAAATTTGAAAAAATAGAAACTTGTATTCACACCCAAGAAAGAGGTGAGAGTGAAAAAATGTTGAGTTGAGACATAACATAAAAACCCAAACCTAAAATGCAAAACGACCGCCTAGGACAATTAATCTGGTTTACGGAGTTATATATTCGCACTTCTTGGTGATCTTCTTTTTCCAAAAAGCAATAAAAGGTATTATTTAGGTTCAGTTTGGATAACATTTATTGTACTCGTTAAAGCAGGAAATCATCCGGACTACATAAAATGTGTGAACTGAGATCACAAGGTACTCCCAGTAATTTTTCAGACGGCGCAAGCTTTCAACAGTTGTTATAACTTACACATATATTCTTTATAACTATCATTTTCGTATTATGAGCAAATCAGAATTAAACGCCTTGATCTCACCCTGCAGATAAACATATTTCTGTAGAAGACTCGATGTTTCCGGTCACGATGCCGACATCCGTGACACAGAGGCGTGACAATAACTGGGACTGGAACACGTGCACGGTCACATCCTCCATATCACACCGTTGGAGGGAAGAGCTAGCAAAGGGCACAATAAAAAGAAATATTTCTGTTAACAGAAAAGCGAGAAACCACTACACATTGAAATTTTCAAAGATTCCATGTAATACTAGTGAAGTACGTTTGCGGCACGTGAGAATGTAATAAATAGTAAACAGATTTGTTAAATTATGTCATGTTTTACTTTTTTACAATTTGAATTATGACCCATTAGCACATAAGGCAATGGACTGTGACCTAGACATTTGCTTTACAACAGGGCCGGAGAGTTTACATACTCTGGTGAGGCGGTTTAAAAGTTTTTATAGTTAGCCACATGAAGACATTTTGGTTTTAACAAGTATTTACAGTTTTATGGTAAGAGAACTTGTGTTATTACATTACACTTTTATATAAATGCATTTTAATAGCAAGCTACTTATTTTTGTTTATGTGATATCAAAAGCAATATTTTTAATTATTTGAAAAGAATGCCAATGTTTCCTCTCCAATTTCTAGGTTGTAGTACAGACTGAATACTTTTTATTCTTCAACCTGTTTTTTAACATGACTTCAAATGACTTCAAAATATATTTTGCGATATGCGATAATATGCTATAATCAAGAATTATTCAAGAAACATGTACGCATATATACGGCAGATAAAGGGTCATACATATACAATCAGGCAAGCACACACAGAGCCGGTATGAGTAAAATGAGAAATATATACCATTGTCCATTAGGGAGCTGCTCCGTTATGAATGGCACATGACACATTATGTCAAAGTCACACTTGACCACTGCTCCTTCTGGCAGGTTTGTCCTGTGGAAATGGGGAAGTGTCTGAAAGGCGAATAAGTTATTTTGAGAGATAAGTTGATAAAAAACTACGGTTATTTTCTCGTAGATGTCAACGAATTTTGTTCATATGTGGTACATTCGTAGATTTTGGTACATGCAGCAATGTAGATAAATGTTACTGAAGTAGTTAGATAGCTACAATAGCAAGTAATACAGCACGAAAGTTTGCTTAAGGGGCGATAATGCATGCTCAGATCAACATGGTTTAAACCAGAAAACTTGGGTTGGGATCTCCCGATGTCACAATCAATCCTATGAGTGGTACATTTTCTCACTTACCGACGAAACAAAAAAACATTTGGCAGTACATTTATATGCTTATCACATTTTATAACAAAATCTAAGCACAACAAAATTGTTAAGCTCTTGTATTTAATGAATATGTAAATAATATAGGGGCCATTATCATCACTATAATATTATATTAGAAATAAAGACAAAAATATCGCCATCTAAGGATAAATATTTGCTCTTTATCGTAATTTTCTTTTGTTAAATGGAAGGAAAATAACATCATCCATTGTCTACATGTATGCATGTATAAAATACCTAAGAGAATCCAATTTTCGAATGCTTTTTCCCTGTGAGGTACCCCATGGTGGGAGAGATTTTCCACCACGGCTATTTAAGTAGTTTAAGCAACATTTTGGAAATCATCTGTCTAGTTAGTGAGAACAGAAGTCTTGCATATGAGACGCACATTTATATATATTTATTTTGACATGTGCTAGTAGTAGTAGTAGAAGAAGTAGAAGTAGTAGTAGTAGTAGTAGTAGTAGCAGTAGTAGTAGTAGTAGTAGAAGTAGTAGTAGTAGTAGTCGTAGTAGTGGTAATAGTAGTAGAAAAAAGTAGTAGTAGTGGTTTTGGTAGTAGTAATAGTAGTAGTAGTAGTAGTAGTAGTAGTAGTAGTAGTAGTAGTAGTTATAGAAGTAGTAGTAGTAGTAGAAGTAGAAGTAGAAGTAGTTAAACAACCGTTGCTCTTTACCTCATTTACACTTGCCTTGATTCCTGAAAATTAAAAAAGAGATATAACACTGAAAAATTATCAAATAACTTGATTTATCACACAACTTGACGTGTATTAATTTTGTCACACCCATTGATTTGTTTTTCAGATACGATTTAGCGTGTGTTTACCTTATATTTTAGACCCTAATGGAATGGCGCATAAATGCAACAACAAGGGAAAATGTGGATTTTCAAGTATTAAAGTGAATGCTTATAATAAACAGGTGTATAAATCGGTTTATTACAATTTTCAATTAAGTCATATTTAACTAATTAGTGTTGCTAGGTTTTAAATCATCGAGTGCCCTTACACCGAAATAATGCCTTATTTACTACAGGTCTAGATTTCTTTCACATGTGTTTTTATTGCAGGCATCGCCATGTTTGCTTCAAATGAACAGTAATCTTTTTGTGTCAACTGGATCAATAACTGAAAGTTCTTACTCCAGAAGAAGCAACAGTAAAACTGCGATTGTTAGCATAAACGTTTACCTTTCTGGACCTTATACATCCCCCAAAAGATTAATAGTGGTTTCTTATTAAGTTCAATAAGTGACCATTAATAAACAGAAAATTCATTGTTTAAACAAAATAATGTTTGGATTACATTCAGTGTAATAGTTTCCCTTCTTAAATATGATAGTTTTCATACTTATTGTGCAATGCGTTGTCCAAAAATGGAAACTTTAACTTTTCAGGCATTCACGTCAGAAATGTCTCCCTTTGAAATATATGCGTGTGTTTTCAAAGCTACATATTTGATTCGGAGAGAATGACAGTTTTGATTCCATTTGTATCCTGTCTCTATCGCTCCAAAGGGGATCTGTAGTTATTACTTGTGAATTGTTATGAATCAAAATATAACCATGCAAATGTATATCAAACACGAAAGTAGCAAACTAAAAATCTACTCAGCCGTGTAGTTGGTTTGGTTTTAAGCAAAGTTCGAGCAGTTTTCCTACCTGTAGGATCAGAAGTTTCCATAATAAAACAAAACTCATCGACATTGACACTGCAAAGAGATCGAAAAAAGCAAACTATTTTTACGAGGAATGAAAACAATAAAATCACGTGTTTTATATTTGTAAATATGAGGTTCTAAAACGGAAGTGGACAAGTTTATGGGATGCTTACTTCTGTAAAGTAAAAGTACTTCTGCGCATACTATTACAATATAATATACATATACTTAATAAGGTATTAACTGACACGCTCAACGCTTACATATCCATCAAGTAATACTTAAAGCTTTATATTCCTCGAGTATGTAATAAATCGAAAATCAATATAAGAATACCATTTTAAATGAGCGTATTTTGTTTTTAGTTGTAGCAATTCTTTTTAATTATTATGTTATATATTTTTGAAAATGAAATCGTCAGTCAAATATCCATTTATTTTTTTTCCTGTAAGATAATTAATGAGCTCTTAGTTACCGCCGGGCCCAGCAATCCTCTGTGTAAAACACTTAATGCCTTAATACCGCACTATTATGTTATAGGAGAGTAATGAGTGATTGAGTGATTTAAACTGAAAATACTATCGATAGTTTGATTTATGATTTCATATATTGGCATCACGAAAACCTGGAAGCTCGTCCATAAGATGCGATTGAAAGCATGCCAATGGCAGTCGACCGTAATAGAGTAAGCCGAACATGCTGATTATCATTCAGTTGACACAGATCAGCAACCGATTACTGTTTTATCAATTGGGTGATTAGAGACCGTGCACTCACACTTTTTTTTTATAATTCCACTTAATAATGTATGATGAGTATTCATTTTATAAAACAAGGGATTATAAACATATTTAGTGACGGATACAAGTATCCATAATCTAGATGGATACCTGTGTGCATACCCCATGAGTCCTTACAGCCATGTTCTCTATGACAGCTTATGTGGTTTATATAATTAGTTCTATTTTTCTTTGTTAAAAGTGTGTCACAATTTCTTATAAATTTGTTTTAATTGTTCACGTCGCCTTTGATGCCTCGCATCAACGGCTTTAATGTTCTATGATGGATACTATCAAATTGTATGTTGGGACTTAAATTTACATTATATGAGAATTTATATGTCAATATTATATGAGATCACTTAAGTCCATACTTTATGATGAATATTAATGTACATATCAAATGATATTAACTAACTTCGATATTATATTAAGTAAAATGTCTATATTTAATCACGAGTACTTTTTCATATTTATGATCAAAACCCATATCCATATGATACAAAGAGTGCTTATATGCACTATTTTACTTATTCATTTCGGGTTTTAATTCACTTTTTCTGTTATGAGTACTTAAACAATTATCCACTTAGTGCAAATGTGCTTAATGTATGAAGAGTACCAATGCACTTACATGTATTCTATCAGTACGCATTTTCTCTGGACACTTATCTTCATATCATGTGAAAGTACTTATGTCAACATTTTACGATTAGTACTACAGCACATATTATATAAAGGTACAACAAGGCTTTTAACATTACCCATGTCCATATTATCACCTAAGTACAAGCGTACCTATCACTAGTTCCGTTAAGTGTTGTCTGGAGACAGACGGTGTGGTTTCCGGGTGCTGTGGCGGTGGCAGACCAAGTGGCCAGGGTTGTTATGTTGGATCCAGGGCTCGGGTTGATTATATACGCCGGCTGGTTCATATGCACTCTGGGGTCACAGAAGCCTAAAACTGGACTGAAGTGCAATCAAATAAACAAGACGCATAATTATGTAAAAAGTATATTTTTCGGTGTCAATTTAAAGCACACAATGTTATGTTGTTATTTTTATGGTTAATATTTTTTTGTAAATGGTTTGTGCATGTCTGTTGTGTCGCTTACATGTAGAATATTAATTCAGACACAAACCACGAATGTAAATGTATATATGTGTGTGCGAATGTATGTGTGTGCGTGTGTGCGGTTGTATTTGTCTTCATATACGTATATGCATTGTATAAAGGTTTAACCACATCATTTTTAAAGGGTCATGTTCTATCTGGTGGGCCGACTTTCAATAGGTATATACATTTAAAAGTACTTCATTTGCAGTTGGTATCCGAACGTTTGCATATCCGTATTTATCTCAAATACATGGTTCATCTGCTTACCCCTGTTTTGGGCAAAGCTCTAACTGCACAACTTAGCTCGGTAGGAAATAGCTCTTATGTGTATGACAGTATGATTGTGTACTTTGAATATCAGTACACACGATGACGTTGTGACCTTAAAAACTATCTATTTAAAATGACATTTATTTTAACTCGAAAATGTCATGAGCGAGATAACATTCAATATATCTCTGTACGAGAGTGAAGATAAGTTGTATTACTGTATACATTTAAAAGCTTATTTTATATAATTCTATAAAATGTGTTTTATGGATGGAATCTGGAAAGGTTATGGACGGACAAACTGACGGACAGTGTTAATGCCACAGAACGGGGCAAAAATGTCCAATCTACGGTTGAAATAAGAGTTTTATTAAAATGGTATATAATTACAGAGTATTTCCCGCGATGAGAAGGGGTAGTGGACAGGGCACATTGATCGTACACTTAATGGAGCTTGGCAGACCAGATGACAAGAGGAAACCGTGAACCAGTGCAATGTTTGATTTCAAGTTAGCTACACCTGGCAGGGTCTGGAGCAAATCTAGGCGTATACCTGCATCGATAAAACAGGTTCTGTTAAAACATTTATTAACAATCTTTCCGACACAGAATGTATACTAGACACATGCTTACTTACAGGAATGTATAACAGACAGTATTAAACACACTGTAATTTACTTCAAAAGTATAACAGATTTAGAGGATCTGAAATAAGTTGTCATTTATACATCTATTAAACGAGTTCAGGAAAAGTAATAGCAAGCGAGCCTAGGATTCTTTTTATCACATGATTTATTCATCAATATACGATTTTACGAAATATTACAGGGTGATTGTGGTATGAAACGATCTTCACTATGCCCACGTCGATGATGTTGTCAATAAAAAAACTGTATTACACTAGTGTAATATAACAAAATATTTAATGGGTGCATTGAATGGAAATCAAAGCAAACAGACATTAACGCAAAAAAGGTGTTCCTACAATATACATGCATGTGTTGTTTTAAAATATACATAACGAACAATGTCGAAATCTTAGCAACATTACAGGATGTTAGTGGTATGAAACGATCTTCACTATGCCCACGTCGACTAGGTCATCAATAAAAAAGGTGGTATTACACTTGTGTAATATAAACACGTTATAGTGTTAAATTTTTAATCAACACCTTAATTAAAACACGTTACGTTGTTTTAATGTTTAATTAACACCATAATCAAAACACGTTACGATGTTTTAATGTTAAATCAACACCATAATTAAAACATGTAACGTTGTTTTAATGTTTAATTAACACCATAATCAGCATCATAATGGACACGATTTCCCGTTTTAAAACGTACAATTAAAATCATCATAAAAAACATTCTCTGTGCTGAAATGTAAAATAAAGAATTTCATCAAACCGCTTACCTGTGTAAAATGTATCATTTATACCACAGAAACACGTTCATTCTAGGACATTTTTTTATCATCATCGGAATACTAATACTATTAAGTGTTTAAATGTTTAACCATTGACCAGCATCATAGAAAAAACGTTGTTATGCTGAAATGTTTAGTAAACATCAAAATAAAAATATTAATATATTGTTACTACCTGACAGAACCAGGCTCATAGTTTTCCCTTCGAATATTTTTATTTTAAACAACGATTTATGTTACGAAGTTCGAATGTTTCAATAAATTTAGCTTGTTATATTCTAAGGTATTGTAATGTAACAATGGATAAGGAAAATTCTTAATGGAACTTCCATTACCTGTTTGACAAAGGTCTCCATCAAAGCCTATAATACAGTAGCACCTGGCAATAGAACCATCAGCCAAACATTTCCCTCCATTGTCGCAATGTAGTTTTTGACAAGGACCAAATTCTGCACAAAATACCAACATAATCTAAAATGTACTTGTCTCAATTAATTATTACTCGGATAATAAAGTTTGCCGCTTAGGGCATTGTCCACGTCTTGGCAAGTATTGCTAAATCTGACTGAAAAGTGCTCTATTATGGTTTTATATGCACGTTTTAAGTGTTAGTAACTTAGTTACTGAAAACCATCATTTACAGGCATGTATAAGAACTATTAGTTTAAAAAAAATGATTGTGTGTATAAAATAAAGTCGGAAAAGCACTAACAGATTCATACAAACAATAATAAGACATTGCAATTCATTATTTTACTACTCGTTGGAGTGGCACATATATGTCAATAGCTACCTTTGGTGTTTTGAGTTTTCAGCAGGAAATGGCGTTCCTCTCCTCTCAATCTGGAGGAAATGAAAAGTTTTCCAATGTGTTTAATCATAAAATTGAATGGGGGTTAGATGGTAACAATAACATTCCTTTCAAATCCCAACTTGTATGATGCACCATTGGGTGGGAACTTTGCACTCTGTTCTACTAAAAAATTTCTATCATGAGTGCAAATATCCTTTACTTTAATGTATATATTTTGTACATGTTTAGAACATAACGCAAATGTAGTTAGGTATATATAAGTTATAATAAGCTTTATTGTTATACTTAAACTATGATGATTAGACGCATAATAGATATATTCGTTTGAAAGCAAAGTCAGTCATGTGGAGTCATTTAGTCTTTTATTCCATTTTAAGTACAAGGTGACACAACACTACATGAATCTGTTCCTGTCTCGGAATGTCTACGTTATGTCAAAATATTAGAAATAATGAAGGTGCGTGTACATGTAAAGACCCAATAACCATATATCGTGAAACGATCCGGCTGCATATTTATTTTCTCGATCAGTCCATTGTTTACCATAAGAGTAAGGTGTTTCAATTGTCATCATTCTGCAGTGTTTCTGCTTAATTTGCACCATATTGGTTTATATTATCTTCAAAACTAGAAAATACTATCACGAAACAAAATAATTTGCTTTTAAAGTATAAAAACAGCCCTTCTTCCGGTGTACGTGTACGCTTATCTTCTCCACAACTACTGAAATTAGAAAGTTTTATTATCTGCTTTCGCCGAGAGTTTCTTTCAACAAGCGTTATTAAATAAGAATGCAATTTTTTTTTCTTAATTAGCCAAACTTACTTAAGAGTAATGGCAACCGCTATAACAGGATTCACAGATTTATCACATGTACGTCTTGCTTAAACACCGCGAACGATCTAGTCCGAGCATTGCTTCATTGTGTAGTTGATCTGTTCGGTGACTAAAGCCGTCGAGCGCAACGCTAATATATCACCTTTATATGGTTATATGGATATAAATTCATGTAGGCTATTAAACAAATAAGATGTTAGCATCATATTTAAGACACACAACTCACCCAGCAGAGAGACAGAGACTTGTAGCACTGGGATCTGCCCCTGTATTGTATCGCACATCTGTGTAACAGGTCCCATCGACGAGCCTGGGCTCAAACACGTACACATCACCTACTCCAGTTCCACACTCTCGGACCGATGCACTGTAATATTATATCATTCGCATTCGTTAACTCTTAATCAAAAAAAGCTGACTGTAAAGTGTAGAATGAATAGACATATTTATCCGTTTTAATTTGGATAAGTATACACTCGTTTTCTAACTTGGAATTGTTCAACGTAATTTCGGTTCATATAGCAATACGATATCGCAATTTGTTATTTTGGTATTTAAATATTATAGTATTTTTATTACTGTTAGTCATTCGAGCATTAACATCAACAGATGCTTGCAAAAGTTATGTATGCACTAGTCTCAGAGATTAATGTCCGTAAACGGATGCCTTGTATTTAAAAGGTGCCTACCACTTGCCGGTGATGATGTCGACGTCTGTTTGAACGTGCACATGACAGACCGAGTTCGGCTGACAAAGGATTGGTGTATTGTTGGGAAGGGTGGTGGGAGAGAAGTGGGGCAACAACTGCGAAATCAACCAAACATAACAATAATTGTTTTAATTTATTAAAACTATATTACATGTTAATTAAAATTAATGTTGTCTTCAATTATTATTTAACTTATTTGGTAGAGAACGAAGCTTTATTAAGGAACTAGCGGGATAAGAGCTTTGAAGTCAATGCAGTAAATCTGTGGGCTGGATGAATTTGGTGTTCAGAGATGAGATTATCATTAAATTACAAGTATAAAATATCTAAATTATTCATAGTGCTTAAAATTGAAAACTTGAAGTACATTTGTACACAAGGGCTTCCAAGTGTTATCACAGATTTTCCTATAAAACAAGTGTCATTTAAATGCTAACTTTTGATAACAGGACAATAGACAAAATACGATGAGTATGTCATGCTAAAATAAGGAATGGCAAGAGATAAAAACTACGTTAAATTATTTTTATTTATATTGGCGATCTAAGTAAAAACAAAGTGCAATTTTAAATGACGCAGTTAAAAGCTGATAAAACAGTTTACCAACAATTTACTGTTTCAGATCTATTAAATCTGTAAGAAAGTATTAAGATAAGAACGTAAGCTTACTGGATCATGTGTTGCTGCAGAGGACGCTGAAAGTTAAATGTTAGCATCGACCATTAAATACAAGCTCAACGTATTACATTCATTATTATAATTAATCAAAGATAATAATGAACTAAAATATTTGAAAACATTTTTTTTTAAATAGCAACAATATTCTGGTGTTACAAAAATGATATATTATACTGTATCTTCGCAATGGGTCCTAAATTGATACTTGCCGTTTAATACCCACATTTGAATAAGTGATGCAATACCTTAAATGCATTTTATACGCCAAAGGATGTCAAAAGAAATACATCATTAAATATGAACCAACAGTTAAGAATAAGAATATATAAGACAAAGTCCTATAATCATTGCAACATATACAAGAATTGAAAAGACACAGGACCAAGGTATTCACATGCACGCCACATGTAAAAGTGAGAACAAATCTGTGATGAGTCATTTAACAATAAGAGCAAACCCGACAGTTACCTGCCTTGGAACGGTCAGTCGGCAATATGGACCGACTGGGGTGCTTAAACCGGTTTTACAGAGCTCTAACCTCGCACTTCCTGATGGGTTTCTCGAATGCAAGCAATGATAAGAAAACTGATCCATTTGAATAAGTGTCCAACCGCTGACGTTTTGTTTTACAAGTTATGACGGAAGCAGTGACGTCATTGACAAAACATGAGAGATTACAAATATTCAGATAAACTAAGTTGAAGCCACATCAATTCAGTTAATGTTAATATATTGAAGTTTACAATCGCGTACTTATTACAAAGTTAAACTGTGTCAACACATACCAGGATAGTCTACATCAATGTTGTAGCAGATCTCATCGATGTTGGTGCTAAAATAGTTAAAGTCAGTTATTCAACTTATGTTTATGTAGCAGATTGTGTAAGTTTGAAACTTCTATGTATGGGTTTATACACCCCATGTAAGTGCATGTTACATGAATATGAGGCTCGGTTGGTTATTCAGTTTCATACATCAAGGTGTCAAACAATTTTACTTTTACTTCCCATCAACAGCCTTTATGATATTTGGAGGGATTTTTAAAACAAACAAATCTAATAAAATAAAATATCGGTTATTTCATGATATAAAGTTTATGTTACAGGAAAACAAAGACCTAATGATACTAAGATCTCTCACAGCAATGTAACATTAACATAGGTCCATAAATTAAAACAAAAGTGAACATATGAAACGTTAAAATCAACAATAGTTTTATTTAATTTTAATTGAATAATAAATAAGGACGTCAGATTTAGTTACATTTATACCATATTGTTTAAATTTCAATAGCTACATGTACATCTTTTAAAGATTAAAAAAAAATTAAAAAATAAGACAAAATACAAACAAAAATTAGAAACACAATAACATGAAACGTATGTCGTCATCAGTATTTGAAAATATAATGTGCTTTAGAGAAAATAATCAATCTTAAGAAGATTTAATAGACAATCAACTTATATTTTATACAATCATAGATTTCCATTAATCGACACTTGCCCTACGTAAAGCAATATATTTTCACATGGAAGACTATGAGCCAGCTTTCAAAAATATAAGCAACGGGTTAAATGCTTAGAGCAAATAGCCTTTGAAAATAGACCCAATGTTTTAAAAAACAATCACCGGAAACAGTGTTGGCTTCATGTAAAATTGGCTGACAGAGTTCATCAACAAAGAAGAGCTGTTCCTTTCTAAAGTCATCAAATGTACGTATCTAAAGAGAAGATATTTGTTTGAAGCACTATATAATATTTACATAAAAACTAGTCAATGTAAAATCATAAAATTATTTTGCTTACCTGCCCTTTGAGCTGTTGGCTGTTGTCTGCATACAGAGGGTGTGGTTGCCTGTCTTAGTGGAGATGAAGTATGTCAGAAGCAGATGTGATTGTGGATTACTGTTTGCTTGTGTTACCAAGTGCGAGTCAGGCGTCAGATGAAGAAAGGGGCTAACAAACCCTGGCACTGGGCTGCAAAGGTAATGAATGAGTTGTCGTACGTTACTAAGATTACAACATAAATATCGCTCAGATCTGTAAAAAGTACACATTACTAATTTTTTAGGCCTAAGTTTAAAACGTTAAATGCAAATGTGTGTGTGTGTTCAGCTAAGGTGTAATAAATTGACTATCCTGTACTTATGACCTTTGTGTTCCGTGATATTACATGTATAAGCAAAATATGATGTCGTTGAAGTTAGAAACTAAGAAGCAAAAATGCACACTTGAAAGTGTTAAATGTAGATCAACACTAGTGGTTTAGGCCTTAGTGATTTATTTACCAGGGCATGGTAGTAATGTAAAACTTACGGTTTGTCCGATAAGCCGATGTAGGGTACAGGTAGCACACAGGTTGTGTCAAGCGTACATGAAATGGTTATTGGTACACCACTGGTGACGTCTAGCAGGGGCGTGTCAGGTGATGGAGGTAAAAGGCGGTTCACTAGGTTGGTAACACCTGGCAAAGGGCTAGACACAGCTGCAGTGAGCACAAGTATATATTCTAATTATGTACTTTACCAAAGCCAAACAGTCAAAAGTAATGCAAGTTCTTAAATATAAAAGTTAGTCATCCAACTTGTTTGCTTCCTTTAGATGACCTAGCCATCATCGTTAATCAAGTACAATGCATTTAGTACAGTAAATGCAAGGCAAGAGTAAATGCGAACGTTTTAAATCACTTTCTATGAGTTAAGATATACCCTGAGTGCAGTTGTCGCCTAGAAAGCCCGCAGCACACATACAGGTTGACGTGGCAGGGATGGATTGGAAGTTGGTCACACATTTGCCTCCATTGGCGCAAGTAACCATCGAGCACGATGATGTCACTGACAAATGTAGGTAACTATAAATCTCCCATCTTCCCTCAAAATTATACATAAGTTTCAATAATTTTGCCTCAACTAGACGAGTTATTACTTATACTTAAGAGTATGTTTAAATGTGATACTACTGCTGGGCGAAATAATCCATTCCTTTCGAGTCTTTGATTATATACAATTGGGAACTATTTATCCCTATAACTTACTCTTCTTGCTTGAAACATGACAAAATATAAAAAAATGTCTACATAAAGTTTGTTATTTTTAGATACTAAAATGCATGTTTGTGCAAATACGAAATTAGTCCAAATTATGCCAGATGTGTTAATTTAAAAAAGAAATGATATGTTTACTTACGACCATACACTGTTAATAGAATTCATTAACAAATATTGTGAACATACCTGTGTCTCCTGATACTTTGGCAGACACATAGAAACATCTTTTCTCGCCAACTTGTCTTGAAAGAAAATTGCGATTACTATTTATTGACTGGTTCGAATAATTTGTGAAATGTAGTCTAAATTAGATTAGAAAAGATCCATAAGTGATCCCTAATATGCATTCATGCCACTAAATTTTAAAGACGAAAGAAAAAGCAGTGATTATGAAAAGATAAGAGCCAATTTGAAAAATCAGAAGTAATTAACGGTAAGGTAAATGCACCCTCACGCTTAGTGCAAGAAGTATGCACATTCTTATTTGTACGTACTGTGAATTCTTTATATTCGAATAAATATAATGCTGTATCGAATGTGAAATATATATGTCCTGAAAACTAAACAAAGTGTAGTTGTGTATGTCTCAAAAGCTGGACGTTGCGTTAGTGTTATATATGTTTCTGACTAAAACTCTTACTGAATGTGGTTACTTACCCAGATGCTGAGAGCTGCAGACACAATGTTCGTGTGACTTGGGAGTGGATGGTAAACATAATGTCGTTAGTGCAAACATTTGACCTGATAGTGTCAAACACATGCAGTGTGTCAGCATAGTTCTGGAGACCAAAGAGGCTCAGTGAGGGGCTACAATAGGTAAGAGATTATAGACTCATGATACAATTATTGATGGGATTTTTTATGATAGCTTTTGCATCTTAAAAAAGTTGCTATCAGATTTTGTGAATACCTAATTTCTCTTTCAAACCAAATTATCAACACGTAGTATGCCGATATGTTAAATCGGTTGTATTAAAATATTGAAGACCTTTGTTTATGAAACACCCCATGTACATTTTCCGAGAAGGTTTAGCACACATAGCCTGATATATATAGCATGCAAAGACGGAAGAAATGCTTAAGACTAATGCTTATCTATATTTTATGCTCGTTAACATAATTTTAAAACCCTATGAACTTTAATCAAAATGTAACTAAAAAAGGTGGAAAATCTAATCAAAATATACTAAGCAATTGTAATTCTTCTGATTTACCAGATGTTAAATAAATTTCGCTTCTTGTACGTTAACCTACCTGGGCAGTTATGTTGTCATTTCCAATTCACGCATACCTTAAAAAGTCACTCCTTCTTTTGTATGAAGTGAACTAACCATTCACAGCGCTTTTACAAGTACAATGGTTGGATGAGCCATTTTATGTAAACTGGTTTGAGTGCATTCAAACAAAAATGATTAATGACCTAGGACACGGGTTCACTTTTGTCTACTTATTGTTTACTAAAATTTGCTACAAAAAATCACATTTTTATAATGGTAAAGCAACATTGAGCAAGATATTTTAATAATAATAAAAACATACAATCCATGCATACATATATTTATTTTTTTAATGGACAAAAACTCCGTTCCTTTTATGGTTAAGCAAAATTTGATTGATTAGGAAAATCTCACCATGTGTTTCCGTTAGAGATCTTGTCATAATATGCCATAATATGACATGTGTTGTTCACTATGCAGCTCACTGACGACTGGGCAGGCAAGGTGGGGCTCACAAAATAGGCCTTTGTCTAAAATCAAACAATATGTTTCAAATTTTTATCATACATTTTGTTTGCTTACATAAATACCACCGACAAGAATACTGTCATAACGTGCCATTCTGGTGTTATTTATTTGTTGAAAAGTGTCATAGGATGAGTAAACCAGGCTCCCTGATTCACAATAGGTCCACTGGATATCCCTAAATTAAATTAATTTTATCACAAACGAATTATTGAAACAAGAAATACTCCAAGTATGCTTCAAAATCCAAAGAAATTCACGTATTTTAAAGCGTTTAGCACAAATTATTATTACTCTGAACAGCAAAACAAATTACCTTATCTATGGATGGAGTTGCATCTGAAAAGACAATTAAGTGTTACTTCGTGAAACATTATAAAAACTTCATGTTGACAAGGCTTATATTTAATATCAAAGTGGCTACTTTAACTAATACACAACCTCTCTTTAAGCAGAACAAATCACAAAAATTAAAACAAAACAAAACAAAAAATACAACATAATAAAAACAACTAAATAAGATAATTTTTTCAAAATCCATTTCATATTGGTACTTATTGGACTTTCCATGTAAGATATACAGTTCTTGATTTGTTAAGGATTATCATGATTAACTGGATGTATTATTTACCCGGACACGATACAACGGTTACATCTGGAGATTATAGAATAGTGGGGTTTTAAGTCGGCCATTCAGAATACTTACTGCCAACATTGACGATGACACAGACCTCCTCCGAGACCAGACTGCCGTTATTGGCCTGTACACAGACCGTGTGTGGCCCCGGGGCCAGGGGACTGATCTCTACTGTTGTGTCTGTGTTACCGTTTGAATTTTTTGACATTACCGGAGGCTTCGCGTCTAGTCTTGGGTCCACATAACCAAGAGATGCAGTTGGCCTTCATATGGAAAATATAAGCTGTCTCTTTTATTTATATTATACATTTAATACTAATTAATATTAGAAATAAACACCGCGCAGCATTTTATACTTTACATTGCACTTAATATTTATAAAGCAGAGTCCAGTGATTGTTTGCGATATTTGACGCTGTTTCGTTTGTAAGTATGATTTTAACAGGGAAGTGATTTTAAATTTAAAGTAGTGTTTAATATAGAGATTTTAGAGATTTTGCAATAGATGTTCTTACACTACTCCTGACAGTCCGAACAGTTGCAAGGAAAGAACACATGTCTCGTTCATACTACAGCTAGTTTGGGATGGAACTGCCTTGTCTCCTACAAAACTCTTATAAAAGAAACAAGAAATATAATTTAAAAGTCAGCTGCGGTAAAGAGAAACAAAACTATATTATTTAGAAAAAAAACAGGTTGTAACAACCACAGCAACGAAACATTGTATATTTTAACACTTAGAAATATTTGACATTGGTTAAAGGCCATGCATACTAACTTCATTTCTTTGGGGGAAAGAGGATCAAATTTTATGAAACATAAAACAGGTAGAATTGCCCTCAAACATCTGCCAAAACCTATTTGACTTATTCCAATCAAAACCATAAATATCAGTCTCATATTTATGCTACATAGCACATCCATATCAGTCATCCAAGTAAATATAAATAAAGTTTGATAAGTAATAAAGGAGGACTATTTCCTAAAAGGGAGCTGCTCACGCACAGATGGGCAGATTGAGAGCGCCATACCATAATTAGGCGTACAAAAAATGGTAGACTTTTTTTTTAAAATCCTCCTCTGAAATCTAGTTGGTAATGTATATGTACTGCGCGTTCGTGGTTTTGGTGAGTATATGATGACTGTTTTCGATAGCGATTTTCATCTGGGCTGACATTGCGTCAGCAATTATTGTAAGTCAATTAAACTTGAGGTAAGACAGCTACATCATGAATTGAAATTAAATAAATTAAATAAGATTGTTGACAAATGCCCTTGTATAAATTTTTTTAGGAATGTTGTTTAACAGATAACAAAATTTAATTTAGTAGGGTACATTCGAAACAGTAAATAACTTCTTACCATCTGGTCATTTTTGCTGTCTATGCCTTTGATGGCTGAAATAAACATAATAGAGCAATAATCATAACTATACTATGTTCTACCTAAAAAGCAAAACAAATCATTTTTTAAAAAATTTGTTCGATTACAATAAAATTCAGCTAATTGTGTTATATCCTGTCGATATCAATTATCAGTGCCATTTTACATGAGAAATTATACATAGACGATATAATTGCGAGACAAGGCATAACATTGAAGAGATCTCAGTCAAATGAAGTTTGTATAATCAAAATTGTTGCCATTTTTGTGTGAACTATATGGCAGATTATATATCCGTATATTTGAGAGACGAGACAAAACATTGAATCGAATGAAGTATGTAATCATTGCAATAACGCAGACAAATACCTACCTATATTACATGTGTCCCCTGTAAACCCCTGGGTGCAATAACAAACAGCAGATTGACCATGGCCATCACAGAATCCATGATTATGACAGATCGTGGTGCGACAGCTGCCTCTTTCTGGACAAGCAAAATAAAGCACTTCTTCAAAAACAAGAATATTTTCCGTTTGTTAAGTGAGCAATATTTTATTTCAATCTTCAACACTGGATGCTATACAAGTATTGACAATAGCGTATAACATTCTCCTTATTAAAGGTGAATGTCATAAAAATAACATCTTACAAATATAAATAGTTTCTTAAATGGAAAAACCAACAACAGTATAACATTGTATATCTCAATTTATAACATGATGTTCAGTTATGCACAAGATGCAAGGAAGAAAAAAAGTACAATAGGCATTTATTGTTATTGTTCGAGGAAATTGCAATTGATATATTTCTACGTTATTATTTGTACGCGACGTCCAAATCCTTTCTACTTACCACTGATCATTGACTGTGATTCTACGTTGAGAGTGAAACACCTGTGCTCACCTGTTTCCCCAAAAGTGCTGGCACTGCCAAAAAGAATTTGTACGTCACATAAATTAAACAGCTGACAATAAGGGCATAAATTTTGATTTCGCATAACAAAAGGATTACCTAAGGGTAATCTAGACATCAGCTGGAAAGCAAGATATATATTTGGTGTAAGTTAAGTATATTTGGAAGCGATTTTAGATGTGGAAAATCTAATGAAAAGTTTTGTCCTCCAAGTACATGCGGTTAGGATTTTGCCCGTCTCACTTGGAAGTAGAACACTCGAGAACTTGTTAGGCAGATTTATCACGTCACTGCGTTTAATTTGTGTATTGATTTATCACAACACCAGAGTTTGAGCAGTCTCATAAAAGAAGGATTCAGATTAAACACATACTTAAAGATGGTGGTCAATGTAAGAAACAGTGTTGACAATCAAGAATGCATACCCTCTGATAGCCAGACCGACACAGAGTAGATTTGACGTTCCCTGGTATATAGCTGACGGTCGTACGTAGATGTCGATGGTGCAGTTATTGTTGCCCTGCTGTCCATCCACACAATCATCACATGTAGAGTTTATCTGGAGGCTGCTGAAGTCTGTAGCATCCATTGAAGGTTTGATGCTGCGACAAAAATGATATTAAATAAAGAAGATCTATTCTTTTTCAGTTTACTTTATCAGACAAATTGCTGAACAATTAATTTGTGCACCACGGGAAAGACGTTTTTAATAATTCACCAGGCCGGGACTCGAACCCAAGCATAAAGGTGGTTATTGTAAACCTACATAAAAACATAATAATTATTAACGAAAGTCAATTACGTTAGAAACATAGTTGGATGTAAACATAATAAGCAATAACCATTGGAATCCGAATTAGCAAACCGATATCAATAAATGTGTATAAAAACATAAATGAAGGCAAAGTTAATTAAATGAACTTAATAAGTATTTGCCTGAAATTTGTTTATGTGTTGTAAAGTATTACATCAGACCGTAAGTTTAACATTTACGTTTCAATGAGCAATGAATAACACAGTTTTAAAAGGCGTATCGAATATACGACAATATGCCAGACAGCTGATGGAACCACTGACCATTTGTTCTCGTTTCCATCTCCATGATAGATCTTGTAGATCACGTGACAGGTTGTGTCAACCTCACAGCGCACTGTGGAGGCTGCCGGCAAACTCGGATCAACAAAATAGGGCTTGTCCTGAAGCACAAATGCATCATTCTATATTCCTAAAATACGACCACTCCAATGAAAAACAAGAACACGGCAAGGCGGTGAAAATACGCCCATCAGAAGAGGAAATTGAACCAAACTGTTGTGCACATTTGTACAATACAGTATGGCAAAGTTTTGGACTGCACTCCGGGTTAAAAACTGAAATTAAATGAGGAATAACATAAAAAATCGTTAATGCCAAACGGCTGTGCACTGTTGAGCAATGAACTCTAGCATGATTGTAGACTGCAATATAGGTAATTGAAAAAAAAGGTCAAAGGGGAATAGCATCAAATATACAAACATTTACATGAGAGTAATGGCATTTGTGTATAAAAAGGCATTACTCAAATATAAGACAAGCAGAGTTATTGTGCACTGCATTCTGTTTCAATAACATCTACCCACCTGAAACATGAAGTTTCATGTCAATAGCTTTGATAATGTAGGAGTATTGTCCAGACAAACATCAAGTACGAAAATTGAACTTAGGGTAATAAGTCCAAGATTATTCAGTGTATAGTGACGGTTCTTATGCACTGCACTTAGTCTAAATGCGATCTATCCACCTGCGAAGTTTGGAATCAAGAGCTTTGATAACATAGGGGTTATGTTCTGGACAAGACAATTAATAATAAATAATGACTATAGGCCAAAACTCGAAAATCATGAAGTACAGAGTTACGGTTCCTGTGTATTGCACTTCAGTCTTAATAAGACCTATCTATGTATAAAAATTCAAGTCAATAGCTTTGATAATGTAGGAGTAATGCCCCGGACAATAAAATTAAACAAAGGACAATAACTCCAACATTATGAAGTGTAGAGTGATGGTTCTTATGCACCGCACTCTTGCTCAATGAGATCGATCCACGTATGAAGTTTCAAGTCAATAACTTTGACAGTGTTGGAGTTGTGCTCCGGACAAGGATATTAAACAAAGGGAAATAACTCCACAATCTTGAAGTAAATAGTGACGATTTTTGTGCACTGCACTCCCTCTAAATGAGATATATCCACCTAGGAAGTTTCAAGTCGACAGCTTTGATAACATACGAATTATGCTCCGGAAAAGAAAATTAAATAAAGGGGTATAACTCCAAAGTAATGAAGTACATCATGAGTTATGGTTCCTGTGCAGTGCACTTCGTGTAAATAAGACCTATCTTTGTATCGAATTTCAAGTCAATAGCTTTGATAATGTAGAAGTTATGCTTCGGACAAGAAAATTAAACAAAGGGCAATAACTCCAGCTTCATGAAGTGCAGAGTGATGGTACTTGTGCACTGCACTCCGGCTCATTGAGATCTATCCACGTATGAAATTCAAGTCGATAATTTTCATAGTGTTGAAGTTGTTCTCCGGACAAGAAAGTTAAACAAAGACTAAAACTCCAAAATCATAAAGTACAAACTATGGTTCCTGTGCACAGCACTTCGTCTTATTAAGACATCTTATGTATCAAGTTTTAAGTCAATAGCTTTGATAATGTCGAAGTTATGCTCCGGAAAAGAAAATTAAACTTAGGGCAATGACTCCAACATCATGATGGTTCTCAATGAGATCTATCCATCTATGAAGTTTTAAGTCAATAGCTTTGACAGTGTTGGGGTTTAGCTCTGGACAAACATCTGGATGCCGCACGCCCGCCGACCGCCCGCCATGAATGATCCCATAATCACGACTTAATTAAAACTTCAAAATAACCCAAGAATATTTTTGTAATATAAGGCGGAAAAAGAAACATAAATCGTCTGATAAACTTTCCAGAATATGCATTGAGAATACAATACAGTTATCTTGAATAAAGTATGAAAAGTATTTTTTGTAAGTAAAAACAACAAAATTATGTAAAAAAAATAACTAAAAAACAATATAATCACGGAAAAATAAAAAAGTTTATTTTTGGCTGAAAGACGAACATCTTAATAAAGTACTCATTTACATCGCTCTATTTTTTACTTTGAATCGTAAAGCAACCACAGTATAAGCAAATATACCTTGCTGTCGAACCACAGTGATGTATCTGAAAAATATAATCAAACTTAATTCCATTTACCTTTAAACGTAAAAGCGTTAATAATTGGGCTTAAAAATGCGTTCTTAAATTTGATTTAAAGAAACGATCTTTTCAAACTAATAAACAATAAAGGTAGTTTTATTGGTTATAATATGCAAATAGCTTATTAAAGAAACGATCATTATAGTAATTATATCGGTCATAGTTTTATGTTTCTCATAATACAATCTTCCTGCTTAAATAAGCAAATGTCTCAAAGTCAATGTCACATTACCCGATCATTATAAAACTTTTAATTTGTTAAAATTCTTTTGATATAAACATTTAAACAATGAAGTTACTCTAAGGCTACTGAATTAAATATCTAGTATTGTTTTGCCTTACCGTATGATACATAACAACAAATGTAATAAAATTACAAACTAAACATTTACATGTATTAAAGTAAGTTAAAAAAGGATACATAGGTAACACTTGTTTTACCTGTTGTTACACCCAGCGTAAAGCAAACCTCATCTGTATTATCACTGAAATAGCAAATCATATTCATGAAACAAAGGCAATTGCGACGATAACGTTAATTTATGTACAACTGTTAAACTATTTAAAACAATATAACCAATTAAACCATGTGATCTGGGTAAAGAATTGTTTTTCTATCTTCTTGATAGTCATATAAGACAATCTAAGACTTGAGAATGCGCATAAAAAAACATGTACTCATATCTACATGTAAGTCAAGTATGATCAGAAATTAACACCAATGCCTTGGCTCTCTCCAAGCATACATGTATCTCACCCTTTGTCATTGTGAGTCTGTAGACACACGTCCTGTACTCCGGAGACTTTAGACGTGAACTCCACGTAACCAGGGAACTGTCCCGGCCGGAAAGGGTCAGGTTCGGTAACCAGATGGCCCATAGTCACTCCCGAGCTCAGGAAGCCTGAACGTATGTCAGGACTGAAAAAAAAAATAAAGTTGTGTTTGACATCATGCACTCACATTTGCCTTAAAGCTAAACAGATAAGAGGCCATGCATGAATTTACAATTGCCTGATTGAAAGCGGTTAGGACTTTATACTAAAACAACGATTAACAACAAGGGTTTTTGCTGTTTGCTATTCGTAGCGGTTAGATGTGGTCTACAACACTGTTGATTTAAGCGAACGCCTTTTCATTGACGTTTCTGTGTACACAGTGGATACTTACTCGACAATACGCGAGGTTTCGAAATGAGCATTTACTTTTGTAATCACGAGATCTGTGAATTTGTTGCAATTACAAAATAAAATTACAAGGCTTCATAAGATCATTTTTTAAACATTTAAACTTAATAAATTACGACATCTCAAAATTTGAGTTCTAAACGTTAAGGTTGATGATGCTTTACATGTTTGTCGGGGCTGTATTGAAAGACCATTGTTATGTAAGCTGATTAAGTTTTTCAATACTACTGTTTTTAATACTATTGTTTTAATACTATTATTTAATCGATATTTTAGTTTTAAGAGCATTGTTTAAAGAGACCATTGTTGAACAAGTTAACATGATTATACAATGATTCAACTTTCCTTAGAAGTCACTCACACTTCTCCTGCAGGTAAAGTCCCGGACACAATGAAGGGCAAGATGCAGGGCTTGTTCTTGTTGCACGTGATCACAGCTGGTATTGTAGTGTCCGTAAACTTTGCCTAGAAACAAGGCATGATAAATTTGAACTAATTGCAGATTCATATTGAGTATTCCGACAATAGGAATAACAAACAGAAACAAAGGGTTTAGAATAAAAATGTATAAAAGTCTTGCATTCAATTTGAATAGTATTGATGAAGGAGACTAATGGGAAATGGTTGTGCATTATGTAAAACAAAGCTAATTTAAAACATAGCTTATTAAATAACAAGCTGTTGAATGAAGAACATATTGTTAATATGGAACAGTTAATTACAAAAGCTTATTTATATATTTTCGTCTATCGTAACACTCCACGCAACACCAGGACTGCCTTATATTTATCCTAATTTATCAGTAAAGCTAAATCGCATAAATACATTGTGTGACACTTTTCCAATGACTGCACGTGATTTAAATTTGTTTATAATAGACCATTTCTCGATATAGCCGAAGCTTATACAGCCCTCTGATTGAACTACGATTGTAGAGCTGTGTAAACATGTGAGCAACAAGCCAACGCTTCATAACAGTACAAATTACCAGTAACCGCATGTCAGATTGGTTGAAGTGGCCACTAATAAACCTCATATTTGAAAAAAGTATTATTAATTTTAACGCCAAAAATATCAACGTTACAGTTCCCTTTAAAATAAAATGCAACAAACCATTGCTTCCTTACAGTACAATACAAAAGTAGAATTCATTTTAACACACACCATACTATTAACGTTGCAGTTCTCTCTAAGAGGTGAATGCTGACGATGATCCTAGAGTGACTGCATGATTGTTTAGAGATTCTTTTTTCTCTCTACTAAAAATATGTTCGACATTGTCAAGTGGTCTAGTCTTATAAAAAGGCATTAATTAACCACTAGTTAACCTATATCATGGAAGCAAAAAGTGAAGATACTGGTCACTGACAAATGCAAATCCAAAGACTAAATTGATAATAATTGTTTAAGAAAAAATCTTACTCCTGTTTCCTTTGCATCTGGAATGCTTGATCCAATGTCTGAAATCATAAAATTAATAAGTGAATCGGTTATATCTAAATAGGCATTCACGCAAGCAGGTTAGAAACTTGAACTGACCTAAACAAACCAGGATTAAATGTTTAAATTTAATTTCATCAACTTCAAAACTATTTGAAATATACATTAAGTAAAACCACTTTCAGGTAAGTCTGTAAGTCTGTTCGTTCGTAAATTGTTTGCCATCCGCCATACATGTACTGTTTACATAATTTCTGATAAATATGTAACAAGAATGATGGTCAAATATCCATTAAAGTAATAATAACATGTTTATTTAACAATGGCAATTCATTAGAAATACAAAAATGTTAATAAGACATTTTTCAAGTAATACCAACTATCTTACTTCTTTAAAGTCGTGAGCTTTTAGATCAACAAATATAAATATTAGGGAATAAATCAACATTGGTTGTTGCAACTCTATGCAACTAAACTCAACTTTATTGATCTCATAACCGCTGTAACCGGTAAATGAGCAGTGTAGCATACATTACAAATTATAGAAAATAACAAATTCCAGTACAAATAAACCATCTACAAAAAAAAGGGAAATGAAAAAGACTATTATATGTTAACATCTATGACGTAACGTGTAAACGTGTAAACGTGTAAACAAAGCGTCTCGTGATCTTAATTCAATTGAACATCTTTGTGTGACATATGTAAACACAGTTTGTTGACATTTGTTTCATGAATAAGCGTGGTTATTAATATTTAAAACATTACGAGTGATGTGTTGTAGATTTAACCTATAATTACAATCATGACAAAATTGGCAACAAAGATAAGATTGGTGATTAAATTCAGAAATATATTATTATAAGGGTAAATTATTAAGTAAATTTGTCAATCAAGCATTGTGTAGAGACCACAAATCTAAAATGGTAGCTAGAAGGCTGAATGATAACTGATGATGTATCTATTCGCGAGTTAAAAGATTGCTATTATAAAATCAAATCTAAACTGACACGATGAGAAATAGAAACATTTCAATACAATTTTATGAAACTGGTAACATTAATAAAGATTGGAAAAAAGATAGGAATTAGTGTCTCACAATTAATAGTTACTTATATACAATAGCATAAAAACATAAGAAAACAATTTGAAAAAATAACAACAGTAATAAAAATAGCATTCACTGTAGTAATTAAAATAAAATGTGACTCTACTTAGTGTCCTATAAGTTAAGACAATGGTAATTAAAAGTAAAGACTGTATAATACAGCTAGTAAATAATCAGGATATATGTAATTTGTTTTTTTAAGAATTTTTCTTACGAAAATCTTTAAGCATTTTGATATAATGGTTTTTTAACAGTTCTTTCAATTTAATTATATTTGTATGCTGGTAGAAGTACATGGGAATGCAAATTTCTTTTAGGGTGCGGAAAGCTGGACACAAAAGTAAATAGTGCATTTCATCGCCAGCGTCGTTTGAATTACTTAGTCGACATTTTCTATCGCTAATATCTAAATTTTCCCAACGACCTGTCTCAATAGGCAAGCAGTAGTTAGCTGTTCTATATTTTATGAGTGTGTAATAATCTTTCTTTTGAAGTGAAAGTAGATAGTGATTAAGTCCATAAGTTTCTTTAAATATTGATTAATTATTTGCTTTTGTAGAGTTTTGGAGAGAAGCATGCCAATTTTGTTTCTATTGATCAATGAGATTTTGTTTTACTATGTACTTTATATTTCTGTTTTGTATTGTGTCTTGATATTGCCAAATATCAGGTCTACCCGTCTCGTTTAATATGTTTATGATATTTAGATGTATTCATTTAGACTGGAAGTTTGGTATTTTTAGCATTAAATGATACAATTAACAAGAGAGTTTATTAGTGTTACCAGCTATTAATCTATTCCAAAATCCAAACATTCTTCTTTTAATTATATTACTTAAGAGCCTTTCAAGCTTAAAATTTGATGTAAAAATGTAGTATGTTTTAAGCAAAGTAAGTCTTTTGAACTACCCTAATGAAATTAAAGTTTGTTTGCATGGTTTCAATTGCTTTAAGTTATCTAAGCTGAGTTAACGTAATGAAGTGCATACCTTTATCACACTTGGCGCCTGAATATCCAAGGGGACACAAACATGTTGTAACAGTATCGTTGATAGAGCAGTATCCTTTCAAACAGTCGTTGTCTTTGTTTAAACATTGCCCTGAAACAAGAAAAAATCTTTGAACAACATTACAATGTTTAAGATATCCTCATCCTAATATCAGTACCAATACAAGTGTCATGTGTTGTTTATTTCCATCCTGACCGTCGTTATCGTTGATGTATTCATAAAACCAACAAGTTTTTTTTTATCAAAAAGCAGAGTTTGGCCAATTTTAACCATTAGATTCATTTGCATTTTATACACAAAAGGATTTGTTTCTTTTGTTATTTGTAATGTTTCATAACTTGTTAATGTGCCGTTTCACATTTTTAGGATCACCTTACCTGTTTCACAGAATCTTCCTTTGAAACCTTTCTGGCAGATGCAGTAGGACTGGTTGGTCCCGTCATGAATACACACACCACCATTCTGGCAAGTGGGATCACCATCACACGGATCTGTCATACACATCATATCAGCACTGGGTTTTATTCGTACATACTTATCATTCTTCAAAAATACATAAAATGATCCTATAGCCTGTTACACACGTATATCACCTTTAATTGAAGCTAGATATTTTATCTTGTTTGCAGAATTGAGAAATAGCTGACGATTCGCCGCCTTAAGGAAAACAATTTTATCCGCTGTGAAAATAAAAAAGGTAGAAAGCAAAACGTGTCCTTATGACAACTTACAGCAAACAATAACAGGGCGGTTGAAAACGAGTTTACGCATAAAAGGTGCATATTCTGTTGAAGGTATATGTAGAACATATTTGACGATATAAATTAACAAAAAAAACCCAACAAAAAACGTATATGTCAAAAATGTAACCCCACTAGGGACAAGAGATACATCTCGACAGCTTACCTTGCCCTGGCATATAGCTCTGAACTATAAAGCATCTCTTCTGGGACTGTGTGGCATCGCTTCTGATAAAGAAACACCAACAACTGTGAAACAAGTAAGACTCAGGTGTTTGATCATTTGTTGTGTGTTTTTGATGTCCTGATTTACCAGTCAAGACGAAAGATTGCATTGCTAAAATACATACTATTGTGCATATAGGCACCTTACTGTGGCAAATTGTTGTCTATTCTTCGAACAAATAATATTAGTCGAGACGAGAAATAGGGTGTTTTATGAAGAAATGTATTTGTGCATATAATGCCATTTTATCAAATTAAAGACACAAGTGTGAAATTGTCAAAAACTATAGACAATACTTTGTCTAACACTGGCAAATAAACATTTTTTCATGCAGTTGTACATGTCTTAACGCCTGTGTCCCTATTCTTAACAGTAAATAATGCCCAAAATTTATTTATTACCATTTAACATTGTCTAAGAACTTACCCAGCCTGGAAGCAAAGGAACTCGGTGCCTGCTGATAGTAGTGAATATACCACCTCTGTCTCACATACACTGTCAGCGGGTCTTGGATCAAATACCCCAATCTTCAGGTCTCCCACAGCTAACACTTTCTCACTAGAACCATCATAAATTCTAATTTAAGGGGCGAAATCTGATGTTCTGCCGAATCGTTATCTGTATATATTGCTGAATTTAGTCAGTCCTGGTCAAACAGTTTCTACTTTAAATAGAATAATAAAAACAAATATCACAAAATATCAAGTAGCGGTCGGGTATAAAACAAAAATTAAACTTCATTTGATATTTAAGTTCCACATTTTGTGTACTGAATTGTAACAGTGAGTAACATTAGTACTTAGAAAATGTTGAACCTTTGCTTACTGTAGAACTGGTTTACCTCTAGCAAATTATCAGTTTAAGCGTAGTGACCAAATATTAACAGTTAATTAAATATGCTGATGGTAATATAGAGACAGACACACGGACGGACGGACTGATAGAATGGCGTGCAGACCGATGGGCGAACAGACGGACAGAAAAACAGATAGACATTATCAAAGTCGGATAGAAAGAAAGAATGAGAACAAAAAAGATACATTAACAAAAAGACAAGCATAGAGGCACGTGGCACAGACAGACAGTCATGCAGACCGAGCGAGAAAGAGTGTGCGAGAGAGATTGTAACAAAAAATATGAAAGGGGCTATTACATTGCATTTTATGCGTTAACACAATTTGCAAAATTAAAGGTCAAGCAAATGCAAATTATGAGAGTCCATAGTTACATATAACGTGTATATTGCCTGTTTAATAACGTATTATATTGCATGTCTTATCCAGACAATCGTACCATGTCCCGGATGCTGGTAAGGTGGTGTAAAGCAGGAGGTGACAATCCCTGGTGGCGACACACGACAGCTTGCTGCCCGCCAAAGGCGTCGGCACAACGAACTTGATGCTTTTCTGAAACAGGACAAAATCATTACGATTTATGATTACTTTAGTATGACTGCATTTGAAAATGTGAAATATACTTTGAAGAGGGCATTGTTATAACAGTCGTAAATACACGTAGATATTTTAATCATACAAGGAACAAACAAGCACTGAACATTGTCATAGTAAGCGAATCAAACGCTTCCAACTAAGTATTGGTTAAGGAAGACAACTGTCAGGGCAGAACCAGCAACGCACCACAGGTTACCTGGAAGAACTCCCCATCTGGAAGTTCTTGCCCCAAGAAAGACTTGATCCCACGCGGTAATCGGCAAGTTGGTGACTTTAGTAGCTTTACCTACAATTAAATATCCACTTTACAAGCATCATTCTTTGACATACTTGTAATAACAAATTAAAACTCCTTTTGTCCAGGTTCTCTATGTCATAAGTTTAAGTTTCAAAATGTATAACTAATGAAAGCATAGACTCAGGTAATGAAACCACTTGCGCATCTATATAGTATCAGTTTCGTGAATAGCGATTCCGTGTGACTGTTTCTGTTTAATCACTGAATCTATTTTGGTAACAATAAGGCTACATAGGGCTGCCGTCTTCCAATTCCTTTCCATTCATAACTTAACACTATTTTTCGCAAAGCTGAAATTACGAATAAGGAAATTGGACAAAGTCAAAAGTATTGTAGACAAACTTCTAGATTGTCAATGAAAATAAATAATTGAATGAAGAAAGAAATTACCAAAGAAGTAGATTTGTGTAAATTGTATAGTTGTATCATCATGTAAATATGTAGATGGACTTTAAAAACCAAAGTCATATGTCCATAAAAGGATAATACACGCCCTATAGGACGAAATATCATAGATTACATGCTCTGGGATATTTTTACGACCGCCATACCGCACAAGTAACATTGTTGTAAACGTAAATAAGGAATATGTATGACAATTTCCTATGAGCATGACTATATGTACCAAAATTCGAAAGGACTGTGTTAACTTCAGGTTTACGTTTGCTAAACCTAGACAAGAAACCAAATGACCACCAAAGTAAAACCGTGCATATGTTTTGCAATATTTTATACAGTGCTATTAAAACTTAATAAATGTCTTTTATGCAATACAGAACTTTATCATAGTTCCATTCAAGTAATACAAAATCCATTTTTTGCCATGTACAAGTTTAACCAATTTCCAAGCTCAAACCACTACAATGCTTGTGGCTGTTTCATTATGTTTAGGGTTTGGCTTTTGAGAAACATGCTTTTTCCATTCTATAGCGGTTTAACTAATTAATATTTACAAGGTCACTTCCTTGCCTAGAGATGGACGCTTACTTACATTCTTTTGATTTTCTTCTTCCGATCCAGAAAGAGCTGAAACTTACAAATAAGTCAGGAAAATAAGAATTGATGTATAACAATATATATTGTGTTACTATAGAGCTTAGAAAATACTTGCAAATCTTTTTTGTAATAATGATATCGTAATAACAATGTCAACACTGTTAGATTTTTCTTGAGGTGATATTCAAAACTGCTTTTTATTATTAAAAATAACTTTGTAAGAAAAATTAGAACAACAAAAGCAAAGAAAAAATGTGTCACGACTAAATGAAACTTCAGTATGTTCCCAAATACTTTACCTGAAATAGCTATTACCATATTTAAATGCAGAATTTTATATAATCATAAGATTAAAACGAAAAATTCATTTCTTCATAGAAGAAAATATTAGTCATGTCCATTATAAGCCGGTGAAAAATGAAACTTTAAACAGACTAGTGGGTCCTTCATGGTTATTTCTTAAAATGCCTAAATGACAAAAAGTATGACGATAAACTTTTACTCACGATCTTTGATATAGACAAGTTCGAAACATCTTTCATCTGAGTCTTGGCTGTTAAGAGTAGATACAATTGTATATGCATTTACTGAAAGTGCAGATCAAGTGATAATATCAATATATAGACACTATTGACAACAATAAAAGACATGCGATTTATATCTATATTTTTAAAGAATTGACCAATCCTCCTTTTAGGGCTGAGACTATACCAGGTTATACCATAATCGATGTTGATGGCATTGTCAAGCAATGAATTAAACCTTAATCCACCAGCTTCTAACTTAGCTTATTTTCTGCATCGTCGAAAAAGAACAATATCGGTAAATGCAGTAAAGAATTCACCTAAAAGATGATTATTCGAGTTATCGAGAAGCGAGAAAATATATCTTTGTCTATGGCCAAACCAAACCAACCAGCAGCCATACAGAACATTGCTGGCACTATTGCAATTGTATGGCAAGAATCCGATGACAATGGCAGCTGGATGAGAACAGAACAAATAATTTGTGGATAGATTTTATTACATATCAAGTATATAATTTAGTATTCCGCTAATACATAATTGCTTAGTCAGTTTGTTCAATGTCCATGGTAGTGTGCAATCTTATTGAAAGTTATTATCTTTTGCTTGAACAAATACAATATTTAAAATATTTCATCAAAAAGGTTTTTAGATGCTAAGTAATATTCTCGAGTTGGGATAATATTCAGTTATGTAAAGGCATTATCAATATAATAACTATTATCTTAATACTGTTTTATCAATAAGAAGGTTGATATTGAAATACGAACAAATTAAGTGAACGGTAAGCTTACGTACCCTTGTGTTGTTTTCATGCAAACGAAGTGTTTCCCTACATATCTCGTGGTTTTTAGGTTTACAGTTGCCGAGAACATATACGGTACTCCATTGACTGACTGCGGCGGAGTAATGGTTGTCATGGAAACAATGTCATAAGAGCCTCGAGATACATAAATATCTTGAAATGGTCTGCAGCAAAATAATTGAGGTACTGTGTTATATTTCAGTCATCAATTATCTAAATACGTATTAGTACATTTTTCATTACAAAATACCAACCTTTTGATATTGTCCATTTAGGGCAGTATTTAAAAAACTAATGTTTTTTTTTGTAAAATTAGTCATTCGTATACATTTTACTTGCAATAAGTTGCCGTTAAAAGTTACATTTAGTATTTTGTTCCAGCAAACGAACCTGTAACGTCCCCTTTTGCTACGAAAATCTTATTAAAGAAGTCAAAATAATATGGCAATTTTAATTTATGTTGCAGTGAGTTACAATTATTGTTATTCAGGTGAGTGAAAAATAAGAGACTTTATACCTGCAGTTTGTGGCACGAAAAAAAAACAAAGTTAAAATATAATGCTTACTACCCATGCTTTCTGTAACATTGTTTGTAAATACCCTACTTATCTTCTGGGAAAAATTTATATGTGTATTTCATCTTTCAAAATTGACTTAAATATTGGATTACCCATTTTTAGATACAACGTATATCTTTATGGAACATGGCTTGACTCCTTGGCTGCCAAAATAGCACGTGATTTTGCTTCCTTCATCCAGGGTGGGAGGGGCGAAAGAGAGATTGTCCTGTCGTTGTATATTGTATATTTCTGTTATTCATGTCATAAAAATTGTGTTTCAATCAAGTAAGCTTGTAATATGTAACTGAAAATATAACGAATAAAAATAGTTTTATTAGTAATTGAAATTATTTGGCACCAATAAATTTCAGAACATTTGATATAACAGTGGAGAATGAAACTGGCAAACCAATCATTAAATAAGAACTCATGATGATGTTTTACATTACTATTCGTCAATCTGGAATTCCACTGAAACATTAAGTTGCTAAAAGGACAAAAAGTAACATTGTTTTTCGGTGAGAATTTTAAGTTATGAAATTTCTACAAACAAAGACATTACATAACATAAACATTTCATATATATATTCAAAATATTGTTGTAAAAAATCACTTCTAATAAAATAAAGTTACAAATACATGATTTGTTCGCTTTGTATAGTTTTAAATTATGTTTCCATAAGGTGGGTAAAAAGTGGCAATACAAATATGAAAAAGTATTTTTTTTATATTTATTTTAATGTTTGCATGATTTTAAGAGTAAGGATGAAAATTAAGCTCACCACATCATCCGACTTCACTGAAAAAAAAAGGAAATTTAAGATTTAAAACAAATTATCTTGTGACTTACATTTCAGGCTACTGGTAATATAATATATTTTTGGAAAATGGCGTTTTTATTGTTAACATTTTTCAAAATATATCAAATTATATAAAACAAGAGTTTAGTTTTATGCCATAAAAGTTGAGATCAGAGCAAAAATAATCTTATTTATTACTAAGAATAATCTAGTATTTATTATAGCTGCCTTACAATCGGTTACTTAGTAGCTTATTTATTACATAAAACTAGATTTAAATCACATTTCTTTTTGACAACATTTTCTATTTTATCTTGTTATAAATTATCCTATGCGGCATATGCTCATTACAAAAACTTATTATGTATTACACTAGTCAATTTATGACTATATGGTAAAATTTGCAATTTGTTGTATTTCTAGTTTTATCTTACTAAAATGCGTACAAACTGTAAACGTTTACAAAATAAAAATAACTAATTGTAAAATCAAGTTGTGTGAAGTTTAAACACACGAAATATTGCAATGACTTCCATGCTGGCATAAGTGCTTGATGGAGAAATATCCGGTGTGACTAAGAACTAAACTATTGACTACCAAAGTGTGCATATGTTAATTTGTGTTTAAAATCTTACATTTGTTACATGATGGTCCCGTGTAGAAGGAATTACACTTGCAGGCTGGTCCAGGGAAACATACTCCGTGCCCGTTACAGGTGTCGTTGTTACAGTCTCCAGAGTCTTTGCAAAGAAGATAATATGCAGTCCAACAGTGAAATGGCCATCTTCTTGCCAACTATTATAAACGATACACTGCCCCAAAACATAAATAAGTACCCTACTCACATTCGTTTAGTCTCAGGTATGGGCCAGTGCTGTACTGTACCCTATCAATAAATATCATAAATAATGGATGGGGCAATCGTTTCTTAGTTGTTTGTCGTCGGTCGACGTGTAACTTTTCTGACTGCTGAGCCTCTTACCGCGTTGGTCTGATTCCCTTTGGGGCAAAGTATTTAATAATGTGGAAAGATCTTCCAGCCACCCTGCGATGCGCTGATTCTACCCAGACATTTGCCCGTTGTCTCTTTCCAATAAAACTGCAGCACGTTGCTGGACGTGACCACAATTTGTCGCTGGTTTGTATTTCAAAGATATAAAACTACTTTCCTGCGAGTAGAAGAAATACAATAAATACAACTAATATCTAGTATTTTCCTTGGAAATATTTGTAAGTATAAACTATAGAAATGATTTTGAGAATCAATCATTCAAAAGGTAAAACATTAAAACCATGAATGTCAGTTTTATACTTACTATCTGGGCAGCTTTTGACATTCGTTGGTGCATTGATACACATGTCTGAGAGAGAAAAGTTTAAAGCTATTATTGCATTAGTACAAAGATCTTAGAAAGAGAGACAATGTTAAAGCCAAATGTGTTTGTGTGTGAGTGTGTGTGTGTGTGTGCGTTTGTGTGTGTGTGTGTGTGTGTGTGTTTAATTAAAACGCCACTTTAGCTCTATATACGGACGCCGGTGGCCTTGTGGTAGTCGAGGACTTGTAGTACCTCTGATTGCTAAGCCTCTCACCACCACTGTTCAAGTGCCGGTGTAGTCAAAGTACCTGTGGTGCGTTGGAGGTTCTACCCAGACAATTGTCTGGGGTCTTATTGCAAAAGATATTTGTTTGCTAATATTGTTACCATAATTGTTCCATTGCGATGCAAATCGAAATGGCTAAGTATATATTTTACTAATTATATAAACAATGACATGTATCATATAATTATAATTATGAAATTCCATCATCTTAAATTTAGGATTTACATAAATAAACAAGAAAGTAAGTAAATTCTACATAGGCAATAGCATCAACACAGCACGCTGGCACTGGGAAGCATAAAATGCCTCTTTAATAGGTTCTTTTTACAAAACGTCGAATAAACATCGGAAAATGATAACGAAAGTTTTGAAAATTGTAGAAGCTCTCACAATGCCTCACAAAAGACCAATGTGTCTTGCAATGCTCCTGCATAAGCACCATACCGGGCAACATATTACCAATGCCTTCAGCAGTTCAGATATTTTAATTAGGAGTATATCCGATTTGAAATTGTGCAATACCACTTAGCCTTTTATTTATGTTTACTTAGTCCGGCTCAGTTACAAGAACAGCATGTATCTGATGTGGTTAAATCACTATATATAATTTATATGATTTTATATGTGTTAAATCATGTGTGCATTTCATAATATCTTAATGAAATGTTACATATTCATGAATTAATAAAGCATTATTTGCTGATCAGTATTACATTATTACCGAGAAAAAAATGAACTTTTAACTCAATATATATAACTTTGTTTAACTTTAAGACTGGACAGTGGACTGAAAAGGGCGTTTTTAAAACAAGAAATTGTGTTAAGTAGTGTATTAAGTCCTAAATTTTCATGTCAATAATTCTCAAATAACTGTTGTAAAAAAAACAGAAAGCTTTGTTAGTGTTCTATGAACATCCGTTTTGAGATTAAATTTTACATAGCAAAATTAATTTATCAAAAAAGATGCATTCTATCTGCCGAATCGGCTAACTCTTTATCAGACAGCTTTTGAATAAATGCATTCAATGGGAAATATTAAACAGTATGTAACTTTGTCAATACAATAAATGTGCATTGGTACAATAGTCATCGTTTTTTTCAAAACAGTGTACAATTCATTTCATATCAAAAGTCAAATTCAGGATAAAAACCCAGTAACCATTTTTTCTCTAAGGATATATCACTGAGCTAGTACATTTAAATGCTGCAAATCTCAATACAGAGCCTTTGGCCTATCACTTTGGAAATAGTTGCAATTTATTATAATTAATTACTTGTCATAATGACTGACAGACTAAAATGCGTATGCTCTTAAAATGTTGGTGTAATTCGTCTAGTGTTTGTGGTGCCTGTGCTTGTCACACACAGTCTCATCTGCCATATTACCAGTTTTATAGCGAAGAGGGGCAACTGTTTAGTATAGGTTTCGGAAAGTTGAACCTATGAAAGAAAATGTATGTATTATTAAATGACCTTCTAAAAGGCGCTTATGTCTAACAAAGATATTACCATTTGTGCAGTCTGTTCCATTGTATCTGCTAAAGCACTTGCAGGTATGATGTCCAATGCCATCCACACAGATGCCATTTCCACATGAATCCCCCGCACAATCATTTATGTCTGCATCAAAATTGAAATAAATGTTACTAGATGATTAGTTTAATAGACTTTCTCCCCAAACACATCACATACTGAGCAATGTAATGTGAAAGTCAACCTTCAAATATTAAAAAGATTGTTAGTAGAAATTTCTGATGATGAAAGTGATGTCAAATTATAATTTAGTATCATTGATCAATGAATTGGTACTATGCAATTTTTACATTGAGAAGTACAAAGGACTTGATTCCAACAACGGAGATTTATTTTGAATTATTTATGATAATTTTAACAAGAGATAGCAGTCGGATAATAACATAGTAACTTTATGACGTAAACAAAAATGTGAAATCAAAACGACAAGCTCATCATCTTGCGCTTTATACATATTTCCCAATGTATTTGAAAAAAAAATTAACTAAATATAGCCAAAAACGTAAAATATTAAAAAATGCCACAATTATAAAACAAGTACCAATTTCGCATCTACTTCCTGTGTACCCATGTTCACAAACACACTTTACTTTCATCCCAATATGAATACACATTCTACTATGTTCACACGGATTGGGTTCGCATGGATTTGCATCTGCAAACAATAAATTCACACGATGATTTCATAATTCTGTTTTTACTTTTGTTTGGAAAACCCCTTAAATATATAATGACACCACTGTAATGTTTTGAGTTAATGTTGTCAAATCATGCAGAGCGATTTATCAAAAATTAAAAGAATCACGATAAAAATGTATATATCATTAATAATTTATTAGTCATGTCAACCATGCTTTTGTTTCTATTATATAATTATTCAAGGTTTATTTTAAGGCTTTAAGAAATAAGATATAAATATAACATTGACAACAGTTTTGAACTTATCGATTAAAAGAAATATATATTATACAACAAAATATAGATTTGGTACCTTTTTGACATGTTTTATCGTAAAAGTAGTGCAATTGGTTCTGAAGACAGTCACATATGAAGTCTGTCCAAATGGCTGGATTTCTGCGACAAGTGCCCCCGTTGGCGCAAGGTTTTGACCGACACGGATCTGACATATATACGTCAGTAGCTATAGCTGAGAAGATTGCTTAAACAATCTTTCACCTGACTATACATGTATCGAAATTGTATAAATCATGGTTAAGTTAGCATCTGCTTTCACTGAAAAAGACGATACGCACGACCAAGTCCAGATGGCCTCCATTTCACCAAAGTGGTTTTGAATATTTTTTATTATATTTTGAACAAATTTTATATTTATAGTTATTAATATTAAATTATATTATTTCATTTATGATTTTGTGTTGTAATTTGCATTACAAAACGAGAAACAAAAAGCGCTCAATCTGCCAACGTGTTAATTATAAGTAAATAAATCTGTAATTTGTGTTTAAATAATAACTGTACAAAACTTGATTAATCTTCTATTCATTTGATTGTTCCATGAATAAACATTGATAGCTTTTGAACTCTATGGAGTATTCGCGTAGACATGGTGCTCCACTGGAATGTTTGTATGCTTCCAAGATCAGGTTAGATATTGTCAGAAACAGAAACCCTGTTGATCACAATTAATTAACACTTGACATTTAGGTCTTTACCAGTACAAGGCCTATGGCTTAAAGACGTTGGCTAAAGTAGATATGGGATTAACTTTTTCAAAGATGGGTGACTTCTTGTTAGCTAAACATGTAATTTTCTTGTCATGTGTTTTGAAATCCAGACACATCACAATCAGTAATGGGTAAAAAAATGCCACTGGAAAGGTTCCAAACTATCCATAGTTACAAACTATTCTAAATCTGAAGAATTTCTCATTTCTACCTGCCGCACTGACAGTGACAAAAACGGACAACCAAATTATCTTATTCAGTAGATTTGGTCTCTTTAGATGCTACATGTACAAAAGAACATGTTTGGATTTAATGGATTCAGCTTATTGTGGTTGCACAAATGTATTCTGTGCAACCGATCGGTATGTTGAAAAAAAAACACAAGTTTTTTTAAGACTTATGACCTTGATAAGTCACACAGTCTTGCCAGCAAGATAATACTTTTATTTAATATTGTATTAGGTTTGTCAATTACCTACCGTCCATCTGCATTGCCGTCAAACTTGAACTCCAGTAAACATAAGAGAAACTAAACTGTTCTTTCCAACCTCAATACCAACCTTTGTGTCAACCCCTTGCTCAGCTATATAATTGAAGTTCCTTAATGTCTATGTTTCAGTATTTCATTCGATTCGAATTATGTCCAGGGGATAAATGGCAACATTCAAAGTATTTGCAGATGAAACCAAGAACCAACTTGAAGTTTTCCAGTTTCGCTCGATACTGCAGTGAAAGATGAGTGTCAAGTCACAAATGCAGACCAACACACGTTGACATAATATGAAAAATTTCGAGGACTGACGGCACTCAAATGTTGAGAACACATGTCCATGACATTTAATTTTTTTGCTGCCCCTAACACCCCTGTTTAAAGAAGTCAGCCTTGATATGCATAATGCATAAAATGTCTGCAATGTTCTAACAGTCCCAGAAGAAGACGTTTGAAATTTTACTTAATGATTTCCAATAAGAATATATTAGACAAAACACTTAGAGAAACAATGATACACAATTAACTGCTCAACAATTTGTCTTACGATCAATAGCGCAACAGAAATTAAAGCCGGCAAAGTTTTCCGACACAAGCTATTTAATAGCGCAACAGAAATTAAAGCCGGCAAAGTTTTCCGACACAAGCTATTTAATTAAACAAACACGTTACGAATTATTATGATATATATGTGTATAAAGACTGAGTTAGCCTGCTGAACAATGGTCATGTTATATATACTTAGCCACGAAAAGCATTGCAAGTATTTGCACGACAAATGTCCTCTGTTTTAAAATTCAGTAATCTAGCACTGAAAATCACTGTTTGGGCACTGTAAATGTACAACACATTGGAAAGCAGGCAAGTTTACAGCTGCAAAAACACCTCTTCTGAAATGTAGATTATAAGTTGGGACAAAAGATACAACCAAACCGCTAACATCCAGACACTATTTTATTAAAAACATATAATGCTTTCTATATGATTACACTTTAACTTAAAAAAGATCGTAAATATTTTTGTCACGATTACAGCCCAGTTATCTGAACCTTAGAACTTCGGTAACTGTAGGCTGATATGCCTTTATTATACGAATAACATTGGTCATACATAACTTGGAACAAAGCCGCAGAAGGCAGTAAGGCCCCGAGATATCAATAGTTCGCTTTCCGTTTTGACCCTTTTTCCTAGTCACGCAATTATATTTCTGTGCGGCATTGTTCATTAATAAATCTTCAATTCATGTATACCCGCATTACACAATATAACCACTTGAACTTCGTATTTAAGCAGATTGTAATACTAATGTTAACATTTGAATTGGTCCTGGATATGATTGACGTGTCATTTAGCAAGGGACACTGCCAAAACAAAATGACAGTATTTTTCCAATGGAATTGTGACCAATGATTATGAGCTTAACAAGAAAGTCACACAGGTTTCATCCTAAAAAGTTTAAAAGACATATAACGCATTCTTTTTGTGCACTTCTGTAAACATATATCTGGGTCGGAAGCCTTAAATCACTATAGTCAACATATAAAATTAAAGGTCACTTTACAATCCATTTCAGTAATTTTCTTAACAACATAGACAATGTTTATCTCATCGTATATTTCTTGTATAAGGTTTACGTTGTATAGTCATTTGTACTCTTCAGCCAGTATGGTATAGATTTATATCTACCATATAGCGAAATAAAGATATGAAACAGAGAGTTTAATTGTGTTGCTATTTTCTATTAGGAGAACTTCGCCTTGATCTGTAGTCGCAATTATTGATAAGGAATTGTTATCGATCGTTCATTACAGCAACAACAAATGAAACTTCTCAGTTTCGCTGGACAAACGAGTTTGCTTTGTTTCAAAGTATTTGTTGGTTTTAATGGGACAAACATTTCTAGGTAGTCTGAATGCATTTGCATTTGATTTTACTTTAAGTTACATGTTTATGTTTGTTAATTTCTAATATTTAATTACTTTAATTATGAATAAAAGGCAACTTTTAAGATCATTACTGGAAAGAATGACATTTAAAAATGAATAGGTTTGAGACTTTATTTTAATCATTTGTATTGCAGACAGCTCTACCTGAGCTATGTTTATTTAAATATGCGGAGTTGGACATCATAAAATGTAGCAGTCATGTTGATGATTTTATCTACTTGATTACGCAATTTCTATCAAAGTTAAATTATTTGCATCATCAGTTCCCAAATTTGATACTTGTTTAATCAAAGGAAAACGCTCTATCGGCTATTGATTCAATATTCAGTATGCTTCACCACTACAATGATATGGGTAAATAATTATAGTTGTAAATAGAATATTTTTATTTATTTATTTATTTTGCATAGGGACACAAAGTTATATCATGTATGTGCTTGTGTGCATGTGCGTTTGTGTGTGTGCGCATGATTTTCATGTTTTAACGAGAATAATAATAACAACTCCCTGATGTAAGCCGGTTTATCCAAAGTATGATTTTTTCATGTTTTCAACAAATAATATATACAGTCCAGAACGAATGTACGGGCTACTTCGGATGCATTCTTTTAGCCCGTAAACTTTTCTATGTAAGCTTTTTAAAAAATGTCACGATACATCGGATCACTTAACTTTGAAATACTACGCTAGTTCGGATGATTGTCGCGGTCCCTTGAACCAATCATGTACTTAATTTAGTCACAGCTTTTCGAATGCCGAGAGCCGTCGCCGTGTATTCACACCATCGTGAGCGATTGCAGTTCCGCTTGCCTGACGTCATCGACTCTGCTAATTGACACGGCGATCATGTTTGTGACAAACAATAAGCGCGTTTTTCACTGGTGTTGACACGGTATTGAGTATCAAGTGAGAGTTTATATCCTGCATATTCGAAAGGCAATTAAGTATCTGTTTACTACGCCCTACATGCTTTTACCATAGTAACACCTACGACATCATATTTGTATACGAACGTCAACTGATAGTAAATTGTTGTTGTTTTGAGCAATCCTTTGAAGGACCCAGGACATTGGGAGGAAAACTGGATCAGCGCACTAAAGTTTTAAATGGAGTAAAACTGTTTGTTACGTTACTTCGGATTATACGTAGTTTCGGATAATTTGGCCAGTCCGACTGACATTTGTAGTAACGCTATAAGACTGTATATGTCAAAATTCCTTTCTTGAGCTTGGCTAAAATAGATGTTTAGAATCAAAGCTGTTACATAGCAAAAACAGTATATTTAGTTGTAATATTATGTCAATTGTTTTTGATAATCAATCAGCAAACACCTGTTTAACATGACAAATTGAAGACTTAGGAGTTAACAATACTTACCGGGGGGCATGATGGCTGAACTGACACAAGTTTCGCTGGTCGCAACGCTATAAAGTAACACACATTAACGTAGTAATTACGCAGTATATTTTATGAATTGTAGTTACAAATTACGGAACGTTTTATGTAACCATGATATGTATTGCTTTCTATATTTCGACTTATTTACATATAGCCAACTCTACATTCGGTTCTCTTTAATGTGCCTATTATAAATAATTTTACACAAACACGTATGCAAATACCATTAACCCATACGCATGGTACACATATATGCATATGCACAAATGTACTACGCACACTCAAACAAAAATATAAGGGCGCACAAACGTACGCCAACATAAGCAAGCATTCACACATATACACACATGCAGATTACCAAGCAAACACAAACACGTACACCCGAGTGCACATGAATACACACACGTACACAATTGAACTCGCACACGGGATACAAACTTTCACAAACTAGACAATATGGCCATGGTGCCCCTTATTTCGCTGACTTCAGTGCTGAAATCCATTTAGTAATAGTGAGAAAGGAATAAAAGCTATGTTTAAACAGATCAGAATAACTGTAAAACATGTACACAACCAACATTTAGACACTTATTGTCAGTTTTCTTTGTCGTCCTATTGGAGAAATGCCCACGCCCATGACATCCACGTTAGTAACTGATCATATTTCTTTAAACAACCTTCATACAGGCCACTTAAGAAACATGTATACTAAAAAACAAGCAGTCTTGATACAGGGTGACCCGATGAGCATGTACATTAAATATCAAGGCTCTAGCTCAGGTAGTTTCTGACTAGAAAGTCTTCAAAGTTTTCAAATATAACAATATATGAACAATGGTCATGCCCCTGACGGCCATTGCCCCTGACGGCCATTGCCCTTGACGGCCATTGTTTTTGGCGGATGAGTTATCAAGCCTCTAGCTCTTGCAGTGTCGGACAAGAAGATTTTAAAAGTTTTATCAGGACAGCCTTAAAAAGAAAATGGCCATGCCACGTTGTTTGGCGGATCAAATTCGTGAAACAACTTATCATTTCCGCTGCTTCTTGAAGCGTCCAATGTGATTTGTTAGATTAGGACCAGTGGTTTCACAGGAGATGTTGTTATATGAATGATTTAGTACGCGTAACGCATGATGCATTACGCCGGACGTCGGATGGTGGTCGATCACAATACCTCACCCAAAGCATAATTTCAAGTGAGCTTAAAACATAAAAATGTGCGTATATTTTACACACGTTTTAAATAACAAAAACAAGAATACAAAAGGCTTACTTATTTATATCATAAGCAGTCAGACAAAACTGTTTGATCCCATCAAGGTAGTGGGTAAAAACAAGGTCGGCCTTGTAAACAGATTGTCCATTGTGGTCGGTCTGCCGGATTTCACCAACATTGGTCTTCAGACTTGAGTCCCCAATCTGATCTTGAGGAATCCGCACACTAATATGATCGATTGGGCTTAAAGACAATTGGGAAATGGATATTTTTCAATAGTTGTGTACAGGATTCAGTAAATAGAAATTGAATCGAAACTAGAATAGAAAATATAATTCATAATAATTATGATAAATGGATTACGTAGAATACCATATAGACAAGTTACATAACATTTATACTAAGAAAGGGAATGCACAGTTCATACAGGCATTAAATATAATCATCAAAACAAACAAGCAATGACCGCAAGAAAATTTGGCAATAATATATTCAACAAAAATGCTTCTGGACTTTTATAATATATATAAGACTTTAATACAATTATGGAATATCACTTATTTACCAACAATACTAAATTTTCTAAGTAAGAAGTGTTCTTATGCGAATTTGTTGCCATATGCATTGTACCCTTTCATCGTCAAAGTCAATGGTGGTCTCTTTGGAAAAACCTCAAGAACATTTTAAAGTAGTACATTTAATAACAAAACACACACACTATCTCCAAACATGATAAAAGAACATCTCATGAACATTATATACATAATGTGGTATATAAACAATAGTTAAATGCTTTGGAAAATAAATGATCAATAACAACTGAAGAGAACACAAACTTACTTGTCTGATTTGACAAACAACGGTAGAAATACATGAAGCATCAACGATACAGCCGATTTCTTCTGGTGTAGTAGGCAAGTCCATGAAGTAGGGTCTTCCCTGATAGTTATTGGAATAAAGCAATGGGTTAGTTTGCTTCTACATACATCGCACCGACACAACGGTGGTCATATTTGCATCATCTACCTGCAAGACACACTTTTTGTCGTGTCAAACCAAGGACACACAGCAGGTAGGCAGTAAAATTATCTTCCCGACCAGGTCTTTAACCAAAATGAAAGTTTTAGGTGATAAAGAGGAGAGTTCAACATCAACTTTAATAGTGCTCTTCAATTGAATAAAATGACTGACATGAAACTGTCTTCTTCGCATGTTAAACTGTATTCTATTATCTAAATAATGCACAACAAAGTGTTATATAACAGCAATAGAAGTAGTAGACGTAGTTGTTATAGTAGTAGTAGTTGTTATTGTAGTAGTAGTTGTTATAGTAGTAGTAGTAATTATAGTAGTAGTAGTAGCAGTAGTAGTAGTAGCAGAAGTAGTTATAGTAGTCGTAGGTATAGTAGTAATAGAAGTAGTAGTATCTGTTGCAGTAGTAGTAGTAGTAGTGGGTAGTAATAGTAATAGTAGAAGGGGAGTAGGAGGAGTATCAAACAATACACACCATTGCAACCTCAGTCCTGTTAAACTGGTTAACTGAAATGGAAAATATATACAATATGTGGTTCGAGCTATTTTAATTGCATGACTGTAAGATTTTTTTTTCATTTCTCTGCCAAAGGTGCTTGGAAACCCCGTTGCTTATACATGATAAAGAATGTCGAACTTATTAAATGTGTTACAAACTGAAGTATTCATAAAATATTAACATATAGTGCCATCAATAATCGACTGGGGGTATCTGTGACACTTAGAGCTTGATAATCTTGCTCTGTCATGCAGTAAGTGAGGATGTTATAATGGTTTCAATTGTATGTTGTTTCCAGCAAACAGACGACATCATAATGACGTCGTTTTGAGGATGTATTTAAGTCGTGACGTCGACGACCAAAATACCCAAATAGGCGTTTATATGCACATATTTTTGTTTTGAGAAAACAATGCATGCCATTTTCAGTCATATGGATGTTTTTATAGTTGGGAAATCGTTGTTTTTATTATCTTTAAACTGATAATGTTATAAAAACTTACGATAAATTTAAAACAAACCGTTGCAAATCAAGAAAAGAAGAACAACTGAATGTTTATCTCTTGTAAGATTTGCAACGTAATCTTCCGAACATCAACTTGTACTTGGCAACGGATATCGATTTTATTATTGCACACTGCTTTGTACGTATAATGCAATCGAAGAATGTTATTTTATTTTCGGTCGAAACTTCCGAACAAAATCAAAGATTCTGAATGTGAAACCAAAATTTATTTGCATAACACTCAATGTGGAAATAATATGAGTCCCTTTCGGCAGAAATGTAGAACATATTCATGCCAATGATTAATCCTTACACCTTGCGTACTGAAAGTGTCCAGAAGTTAACTGTGAGAAGTCGTGAGTTAAAGTACTGGCAAGTGTAAACCAACTAGAATGCACTCGCTATTGTAATATTTACAGGAGTGATTCACTTAAATTTATTTTACTTATAGATAGATTTTACAACACACTTAAGATGCTTCTGTTGAATGATAAAAGTAATGTGGGGTGGTTGCTTTACATATGTCCATTTACTGGACTGTTCTGAAAAACCTCCGGAAAACACGATGCGCCTTTTATACAAATGATCATCACCTATTAGACAATTATCCTTTAGACGTAAGTAGGTCAAATATTTTAAGTATGAATAAGATCACAATATACGCGATAACAACTTATTTTTTTAAGTTTATGCTTCAAATATTGAATCAAAATTGTTACCTGTTTATACAATAAGTTCATAATTTTGTGTAATTCAGATAAACATGAATGCAGATTAAGGCTTGAACAATGCCGCGAATTAATATCATTCATTGACGGGAGGAAAGGGTCGAAATGGGGAGCTAACTGCTATTACAATGAGTTTTTCACTGACTATGAATTATCTACTAGGCCAAGGTATGTGCGATATCAGTGCCTTCTGTAGCTCTGAACCGGGTAACGATATGATATAGGTCATTCATTTCATGTAAGCATTTCAGTCTAAAGCTACCGCGCACGTTTGGAGAGAAATGGCGCACGGGATTCTTTAGCTTTTAAACTCAGTTTATTTGGGTTACATCCGGTAGCATATATGAGCATTTATTTTAGACCTAACTTAAGTTAAAATGTAAAATCATATAGAAAGTATTGAATGTTTAATACAATGTATTCTATTATCGGATGTTAGTAACTTTTGTCCCTGTAAATAATCTATATAATAGAAGAGTTTTTGCCGTGGACCACATGTATATGATTTACTACTGAATAATGTTGACCATTGTTTGCACACCTGTAATCGCGAACAGGGTCAAACTTATTTCGCCCCAGCAGCGCTTCTGAGCGCCTTGATATTTTAATGAAGAATCGTAAGCCATTTGCAGTTTTCATAACTTCATAGACCCTATTGACCCCCAAAATAACTGGCGCATTGAAGTGTTTGTGCTTTGTGTCCTTGTAGGTATGTATTTAAACCTGTCTAGATGATACGCTTTGGTCGGAAAAGGGATTTTTGTATTATAGTTCCCCTAGGCCGAGAAATAGAAAACAAAAATAATTTACAAATGGACCAACTTACGGCTGACGTGTATCGTAAAACATCTATCCGTCTCTGTATCAACTCTGAAAACAAAATCCAATGAATCCATTGAACACTTAACTATGAACACATTTGGATACTAAGGACAATATAAAATAAACTCAAACCAAGATCGGCCATCTGCTCATTGTGATCAATATTTCGACACTTTTGTAGAATTTGGGTTCATACAACCTCTAATTATCGATCGGTAAACATAATCACACAGAAGAACATTGTGGCCATAATGTCGTCATATTGAGGTTCATTGTGACATTACCCTTGCCTTCGTTCCTCGCAAAGTAAATAAGGATCGTCTACTTGCCATGACCAAAGTTCATACCAAAGAAGTCTCTAGTCTTGTGCATTATTTAGGTATTGATTGGAAACAAAAACACGATCAAGGTCGCTGTGACTTTGACCTTTGGCTTACTGACACTAAACCAATAGGAGCCTTTACCTTATCGTCGACAATGTCTATGCCAACGTTAGAAAGGGTTGTTCCATCAATAAGACCAGATTACATTTGTATTTTCTTTCTAAATTTACTGGGCTGTTGAGCTTTTGCAAGTTGAGGTTCATTATCCTTATTTAATGTAGATCTTCTTAAATAACACTACCATCAAATCAACATCTTGTTCAACTGCCAAAGACACGTAAGAAAAAATAGGATTGTTTCGTAACCAAACACACCAATTAAAGTATTGTCTTGGCAACGCATTATTCCTCATAGATATATTTTATGTTGCACTGCTTCAACTAGTTTAGTTTGTCATTCGTTGCATGATGCTGATCGTACCAGCCGTCGAATATTTTGTAACCGGATATTTTAAAATGTGTTGTGTTTCTGTCATAGAACTCGCAATGGCACAGCAAGGACTACTCTGTACTTGTTCTTGATACCAGGTCTACTTTTATAACACTTGTTACCCAAAAGTGTGGACCTGACTTACCCCGACGAGTCTGTTGCCCGCACACATATAAGGTGCGATCCTTTTTCTTCAATAGTTGGTTTCCAGGACAATGTTATAAACTTGACCAGAGGCTCTGTGGGGTGATCAACAGGGTCGCTTGAGGTTATATTCTCTCCAGTTCTTGTAATGAGGAAGAATTCGCTTATCGTCCTTTCCACATAAACAAAAAGAATAAGGTTGTTGTAGATTGCCACCAGACACAAAATGTCATTTTATCCTTGACGTTAGTGGGTATTAAGGCAAACAAATGTTCCAAAAAGTTTTAAGGAGTCAAAATAAAAATTACCAAAAATGAAATCAAAATTTCAATACATTGATCTTTGATGCAATATAACAAACACAAGACGGAAAGTGAAAATGTTATAGTTTGAGCATTAGTACTATTTGTCATCCTGTTATTTGGCATGCGACTCCCAATCACTAGGCCAGGGTTGAAATACTAGCACTACTAGCATAGTATATCTTTACATACACATTTTCGCTGGCTCTAGCATATACAACTGTGGTCCATGTAGCCTCGCTGAACACAAAGAACTTGTGGTTGGGCGGTTCAGTTGGCTCTATGAACTCTGGTGCGATAATGTGCTCAAGGACTTGAGCCAAAAACTAGAAAACATACAAAACAAAACTTTGTGTGTACTTTGATTGTGCTGTTACATATTGTTAACAAACCAATACTCATTTTTATCAAAGCATCCGTTTATTTAAACAAAAACATTTATTTTCGGATTCAAAATGACATTTCGTTTCATAGTGATTATTTAAGTTTCTGTTACACACAATCCTGTTCGTAAGAGAAAAAACAGACTGCAATCTGTTGACTATTGCAAGGTTCTAAAATCTAAATATGTCAAATAAAATTACTGTATAATGAAGTCTACATCAATGATTTAACATTAATAAAAGTGCATTAACTTTACCTCACCTAATGATCCTTAATAGTAGCTGGCTTTGCGTTGTTTTTGCTTTTTTTAAGTAAACACTGGTAAAAAGCTACATTTCAATCGGTTTCGTCGTTTGACGAAGAAAAATAATTATAATAAAACAACTGAACCACATACCTGAAGCCCTGTAGTGCTCAACCCAGTCTCAAATGCCTTCAGCTCCTCTGTTCCTATATGCACCGTCTCCGTGTTGTAGTCCCTGAACATTACTGCAATTGCGATCCAGTAGTCGTTCAAATAGCCGTTGTCCTCCGATGTGTCAATGTCTACCACACAACGGCCCTGATGTAGAAACATATCAAGATAATAACAATTAAAAAATCACTAGAAGGAACGACTGTGTAAAGAAAAGTCGTTTGGTCTAAATAGGCTTAAACTAAGAGAACACAATGTAGAGATACCTTCTGCTTACATATTACATTTATAAAAAAGTCAGCTATATGATATAAGTTTGTTCAAATAATGGTTAACATAAAATAAGGTGACAGTGGTGAGTAGCTATTTTTTTGCCATGCTGAGTAACTTAGCTGGCATGGGTTTAGCCTAGTTGGCGTTTTCTAGAAACTAAATTGACAGTGGGAAATAAGTAAGTAGCCATGGGGGAGTAGCTTAGTTAACAATGGGTTTTAGCTTGCTTAGGTAGAATTGTTAGGCTGCCTAGTAACCATGGAAAGTTGATTTAATAGAAATCGAGGAGTACTAGAAGATGCATTCATGTTGATGAACACAGAATATTACTTATTGAAATGGGAACCACAATAGACAAAACACGAGGACCATGTTGGCACTTAATCACTCACCTGAGGGCGCTTGCTTTTAGTAGGTCCATATCAGGCGTCAAGTAATTTAGTGTTTTATCTAGTGACCTACTGAATCCACGTGACCCACTTCAAGACATATATATTATACATATATCATATTTATACTGGCAAACATTCTAGCCAAGTTTGACCTAGTTTTTGACCGCATGTGACCTTGTTACAAACTCTCCTAATATTTCTTGCAGGCAAACATTCTGGCCATTCATATTGATCCACAATGGTGGTTTGTAGTGTGTTGTTGAGGAGATTGACCTAGTGACCTACTTTTTACCCCAAGTGACACAATGACGATCTCAGTCAAGATGTTATGCAGACAAACATTCTGAACAAGTTTGGTGAAGATTAGGCTATAAATGTTGACGCCGGATGACGGACGAATGGGGTATCACCTTGGTAATCACCTTGAGCACGTTGTGCTCAGTTGAGGTTATAACTCTGAATCAAATCAGCGGATAGAAATAAGTGTAACCATGTCGGAGATAGTGTTGACATCCCAGGAAATTTCATTCCTGTCTGGCATTTTTTTGCAAGAAATATCGGAGGTAAAAATATTTAATAAGTATAACTCAATAATAAATTAACCCGTCCAAGGCATGCCAGTGATATGCTCAAAAAAGCATTGGCATTTATTAGCTCGACCATTACAGGGCATGACTAAGCTGTTATGTGTACTTGTATATGCAAGTAGAATTCTTTTAACAACATGTTTACATGTGTATGTTCGAAGGATTATAAAAGACGTTTGGGTCCATTTTCCACCTGAGAAAATACTTGGCATGTATGTTAATTGGTCACAATGCTCCGAAAACTTCAATAGCCAGTCAGTATTATATAATTTTCTCACCTATTCGCATCACTTTTATCACAATAGCTTTAAATTTACCACCAGCGTACTGGTATAATTTCTTTATCCTGTCTATTGGTCTTGATAGATATGACATTGTGCCCGAACAGTAAACAATATGCGCTTCACATTTTAAAGTTGCAAATACAAATAGATTACAAAAGCAATGTCATAGCAAGAAACGTGATGTTTTAATTGTGTACCAGTTAACATGTTCCAGCAAAAAGATCAATATTGTCCAGTCTGCATAAATTTCTGTGGTAAAATTTACATACGACACCTCGTCGAGGTTCAAGATTCTTTGCTAAATACGACTTTCAAATGTTTAGCAAAGACCACAACACACAATGACACAGTGACAGTGATCAACATAACATTTAATAAGGATGACTGATAATAAAGCAGACCAAATACTTCAAGATAAACGTATATGTATTCTGTGTAGTGAACTGTCGCCGCACAAAGCCCTAAAGCCTGTAACTCACCAAGATCGGTAGCTGAACGGATACCTTACAATATGGATAGACAAATACAAACCTTCTGAATATGAAGGCGACTTACAATGAGACCTTCCCTCTCCTACAACAATAAATGTTAACTGGACCTGGCAACCTTGCAGCCATGCAGATCAACACCCTGGAAGTCGACGCTTTTCAAAACCTTCTCTTGGCAAGCAGCAAAAAATCACATTACTTTGGAATGTTTTTCTTGGCTTCTGGAGGATAGGAAATGACATCAACAAAACAACCTTATTTTCTTTAAAAAGAATTTCACGCCCACTGATCAGTTTATGGTGACAACCAACCAAAACATGCAAAATGTGAATATACATTTACACTGGCTGTAATTCTTTTGTGATTCCATCTACCTTTAATGTATAATTTGAGTTAAAAAAAATATATGCGAAGTTAAATATTTGTGTAATGCATGAGTTGTTGTAGCAAAGTTTGTATTTGATTCAATAAACGCACATGCGAATTTCCATGTTTGTATCACAATATGAAGGATTTCAGACAAGAAATGTCATATATTTGCTTATTTGAATTAAGTTATCGCACGGAGTCAACGAGATTGTAGCCTAGCTGACGTTAGTGATTTACTCCCTGGACTGGCAAGGGTAAGCATCGTAATCAGTTGCTCATCATAAGTTCAAAACGTGCTCAGCTATTTCTTATTTCCGGTTGATGGTGTGTTAAATTTCGTTATTTCCTTTAAATTAATCAATGATTTAATTGCTTAATGCTAACGTCCATGCTTTACGAACGCTGTTTGCATATGTGAAAATTCATATAGCGCGCAATGGCTTTATGGTTAAGTTGCTCGCTCAACGACATGCGTTCATTAAGCATAAACGCCAGCAAAGTAAAATTACATGTATATCTTTTTGTACATTTGTAGTATCGGTTCAGACACGATTTTTGCTTATGTTTTTTAAGAAAATTCCTCCAAAACTACGACACGACCATTTGTGTAATTCATGTAATGACCGAATGAAAAGGTTCACCAAAAGAATGTACGCTTTAAAGAAACCTTCGTGGCATTTTGTGTATACACAACTTACTCAGCAAAGAACAAAAATCCCCTCTTATAGATTTATATTTAAAGAAATTTTTGTATTTATGGATGGCCAAATAATGTAATTAAAACATATTTTACAATGTATCTGGTACAAACGACAATTCTTTATTAAACCGTTAAAATTTGATTTATTTTCATTAAATCTTATTTTCTGAAAAATGTGTTTATATTAGGTATTTATTAGGTATTAGGTGTTTTATTTTAAATATAGTTTTTCCAATCGTTTCTTTTTAAAATCCTTAAAACTGGAATATCGCAGGCTTTTACGACTGTCATTTAAAATCGTTGATATGGCGCCCCTTAAGGTATTATCTGGATCTCATACTTTAAAGAATTCTTAAAATTCAGCAAAATACTGCAAGCTTCATGTCTTTCAACAACTGGTCCGATTTTGTCATATTTTACACAATATCGCTCGGCTATTAAAAGGAACTTTTATAACCCAGATTTAATTGTAACAATTATAAACATTGTGTCTTAGTATAATTCGATTTGATTCTGTAAAACACCAATAAGTCTTCAAGAAATCGTCATTCAAGAAATTAATACACTTTGGAAGATTTAAAATTATGTTATAATTCAAAATCTCAAGTATGTTTGTGGTCCACCGTTTGATAAATTAGTATTATACTCATTTATTAATGTGCTACAGTATTATAACCGGGAACACAAAAACGTTCGACCATTATTAAAATATAAATAAAAAAGTTATTTTCAGGCATAACCTTAAGAACTTACTAAAGACAAAATTAACAACTAAACAAACACTAGGACATTGACAAGAAAAAATACACGAGAAATTACACAGCCCATTACAATGTACAATGTTTTAAAGGGAGTTATAGACGAAGATAGAAGTGCATTTTGTCTAATATAGCTAATACTCCTTTTGATGAGTTTTACAGTAGAAACTCCCTTAACAGCAACATTTGAACTCCGGAATATTCTAAGAACCGCATATTTTTTGCGGTCCCGATTTGTTAACTTCTATTTCTTTGTAGACAAAAAGCTTCTGAATACCGAAAACTCCAATTCCGCAAACCGGAACGATTTCGGCACAATTTACGTTCATATTCAAAAGAAGATGAAAGCGACGTGTCGTCATGGAAGCTTGTGTATTGTCAACAATAAGTGTGTAATTGGAGATTGCCGCACCTTTACATCGCTTAAAATTGTTAACAGGCGACGGTGTGACGTATAATTTACAAGTTATGAAAATCACGTTTGTATTGGATGCGTTTGATTAAGTCTTTTGTCCCTATTTATTTAGCGGTGATTTCTTTGAAGAAGATGATAAGCAGTATATGCACCAAGGAACACATTTATGCCAAGATGACAAACCAAGATGTGTGGTCGCCTAGGGCACATTAGCGTATCTGATTGGGAAAAAACTGGACACCCGCTGAAATATCAGCGGACCATATCCATACACATATTAAAGCGGAAGCATATCAGCATCAAAAATATTATCTAGGGAAAAAGAAAACAGCGGCAAAAGACCAGACAGTTAAGAGACATGAATAATTTAAGTAAGCTATGAAAAACGATGGAAGAACTGCATCACAGTTTTGTTCATTTATGCTATACCTCATCGTCTGTGTAAATATCCAGTCCTTTGAGATGGTCTTTAGACGACAGCGGCCCGGCTTCTATGTACATAGCGGCCTCACACTTGATGGCGTCTTCGTCAGGATCGATCCCAGGAATGTAAATTTTGTGTCTTCCATTTAGTTTAAGTCTGAAATTGGTAATATACAGATCCTTTCTTTAAAGAAAACAATTTGATGCACGTATCAATTAAAGGATTTTTATAACGAGGAGAATTACGTGTGAGCTTTGGCTAAACAGCACCAGAGTTCTGTCCACAGTGTGAAATCCACAGCGGAAAGTCCAAATTATTGTTCAAATTTCTAACATACTTTGTACTTTCGCTGGCGAGGGCGATTTAACAGTCACGTACAACTTTCAACTTGTATCTCATTGTAGTTGCATTTCAATCACAGTTTGAAGCAAAGATTATTTAGATGTTCTAACTATTTGACATGTTATAGGTTTGGAATGGTTTCTTTTCTCTTATGCAACAAATTTACTATTGTTACCTGAAAAGATCCAGCAAAAAGTTGTTTACTAGTGTCCTACATTCACGTGAAAGGTTAAGGCCAACAATTCACAGGTAATTATAATAATGTATTTCTTATCCGAGCCACGCTGCACAGTTAGTTTTTAAACTAAAAAAACACATGACTTACTTTTGAAACCAATTTACATGAACATCCGGGGAAATCATCTCTGATTTCGGTATCTATAATTAGCTGAAATCCCCATCGACTTATTTATATGTTTGGAAATAATGGGCATTTAAAGCAATATGTTTCACAATTCGTACTGTCTGACATTCGGAGTAATGGTATAAACAACCCTTATTTAAACTAAGGAATAAGTTTAAGCAGCAATTCTGCATAAATTATCTAGAACCGGGGTAAGATGTTACTTATTCGAATTATCTTAATATATTTCGATTTATTTGAATAATTATTTTACCTAAGTGATGTCTCATACAACATTCATCGAATACAGCCTTACACTGTATATCTTCAAGATGTTGCATAACACAGTATAAAGACGTTGCCAGATAATACGTCTATCGAGAGTTGCCTCTCTAACCCGTCATTATGCCGCTGCTGCAGCCACACCGGGGTGTTCTCACCGTGATAACTTTCTATGGTTCTGGGCCAAAAAGATGGTTGTAAAAGTGAGACACAATGCGTTAATCCGTGTGGTATTAGAGTAAAATTACCTTCAGCATTCAAGTTATGTATTTTTATTTGTGTTTCCTTATTCTCTAATTTCTTGTTGCACTCAGTATATATATAAATTTAAATCTGATATCGTTTTGTTTAAGTTTCAAAAAGTTTCGGGACAAAAACTTAAGATAAGGGTACAATGCCAATTATTAAGAATTGCTTTGAACATATACAATATAAATGTATTTGTCATGTTTTGATTCTAATTACGTAACTAACTTAAAACGTGTTTCTATAATTGTTTGTTCTGTAATATAAAGGCCTGTTGGAAAAATATGTTTTAACTACTATTGAATGCGTTGTTTTACACTGACACTGTGTACTCCATTCGCTTGATGGTCCTTCAAACAAACAGGCAAAAAGAAATTTCGCTTATATTCCAGTTCATTACGCTTACAGCAATCACGGGGAACGCTTATATATCAGTTTGATTAAAATTATTCAAATTTGCAGTGGAAAAATCGCTTTATATAAGACTGGAAACCCACAAAAATATAATAAGATCACGGCTTAAAATGTTTGCCTTTGATATAAATGAAAAAATATAGTGCATCTTTCTTCACAAACTGATGGAGTCAATGTATTGTTTACGACAATGATCACAGGTCACACTTAGAAGAGTTTATCTTGAAAGTATCTAAAAAGGTATACCAAGTACCAATCCTCTATGTGAACTTTACCAGGGAGAAAAGTTCTATCTTCTAAAATGTACTCCAAGAAGAAATAAAAAAAACGGACAATAAGGAAGAAAAGCTCATCGTCCAGTTCAGGTGTTCAGCCAAATCTAGGCAAATTGTGCCAATCAAGTCAGTCAAGAAAACCCGACAGTCGACCTTTACTAAAAGGAAGAAAAAGCTGGCCTGGCCAAAGACTAACGATGGACAGATAGACAGGTTTGAGGATGATTTGGATCTGGTACCTGTTGGGACCTGTACATGATGTTACAAGCTCTTCCCTCAATTACACTTGCTTTAGAAATACTGAATTCGGACCGGAGACATCCATTAAAGCGTAGACACTTTAAGCAGCTAACCAAATTGTCTCAGAGCTAAAGAAACTTTATGCAGAGTTGAAGTCCCTGCGAAAAGATTACCCTTCCTGGTAATACGAAAAAAGGAAACAAGACCAGTTATGTTCATGCTTAAAAACACTGTCGAGTTTAGAAATATTGTGTCAACACACTTATCAAATTTGCAAGAAGAGTTTTAAAGCTGCAAAGAAAATGAAACACATTCCGGCAACTACAAAAATTCGGCAGAATCCTTACTTAGATTAACCAGACATTCCTTTTGTCATAAAGGAATCTATGTGCTCTTGCTTACCATTTGGTCCTAGCGGTATCAAATACAAGATATTTTAATAATACTGAAGCTTTACAAACGTTTTCGTCGCTTGTTACCGTGTACATTTGTAGCCTAAGGGAACTTTTCCAGGATGTTGGAGACATACAGACGGCCGTTTCATACGAGAGGAGAAAAAACTTCAAGACCCAGAACAAAAAAGGTAATACCAGGTCATTCGGTATGCAATGAACATATTAGTGAACTTACATATCTGCTGCAGGAGACATGGATCATCCACAGCAACTACATTACTGAAGTTTTGGCTGGATCTTACTAATGCCCACGGCTCTATTCCTTACTAGTTGATCAAGACTGCATTGCATTATTAACACATCCCGACAAAGCTAGCCATATCACTTCAAGCTATCTCTAAAATATTATTATGTGGTTTTCATACGGAAACACACATGCATGCACGCAAGATGGGTACTGAAAGCACTCAATGAAAAGGTGGCAAAAGCCATGACGCTTTTCAAACCAATGAATTCAGTTCGATTGGTGGTTCTAACGAGGAAATCCACAGAAAGGTTCAATCTTGTTAGCCCGTTTGCAGACAGAAACAGTAAAATCTTTGACAAAGAAGTCGTGTTAGCGAGTCTATGCAAGGAAAGTTAACATCTTCAGCATTAACACTTAGGCTTATTTATACGACCATTTGGAATTACCATCAGCACTTCAACACATAAGGAGAAGCCATAGATTACCACCTTTCACGGGTTTGGGGCTCTAGCGCATAAGCTCTTTAGCTCCTGATGATGATATAGGAGCTAAGGCTCGAATCTTGCTGTATGGACCCTACATGAATCTTCAGACGAAAAGATCCAAGGAGCAGGCATAGGGCTAAGAACAGATAGAATCGGAGAGACTGGACACTAGACAGAAACACAGATGGGTACACACCAACCGGATGAAGGGAGAGTACCACAGTGCGTGTAGAAATAAGAGCAAAGGAGGTGTCACGGTCTGCAAATGTTGTATACGTAGACGCATAATTAAACTAGACAAAGATAGAACGCCGAACCAGAAATATGCTTATATGGCAGGAACTGTGGACTTATGGAACACTGAAGTTAAGCTCCTCTTTCTGTGAATAACCTATATCAAATTACAGCTAGTCTACACCTATTGAAGCTGTCAGACAACCCACAACGTCAGTTTTTAACGCACCGGTACTCTGCGTCATATGTTTTGCTGCCCTACCCTTTTGGCTCATCGATGGTACAAGTAGCGCCATTATTTACCCATACACAACTAGTATCTGGAAGGGTAGAAGAAAGAGACCGCAAGAAGGATGTAATAAGCAGTCAAGCACAACGCCCACTCTGGGTATGCTTCAAAAGAGGCTCGGGTTTCCAGAAGAATGCTCCGCCCTGACATTGTGTTCTGGTCTAGAGATCCCAGACGAGAGATTCTGGTCAAGCTCATGGCGCCCGGGGAATAGAGGACAGTGGAGGCATATTAGAAGAAGCTGTCAAAGTACAAATACTGGGCCAACACCTGCAGACAATTAAAAACAAACATTTTTCCAGTAGTTTCCGTGATGGAAATCATGACAAATGCTAGGAGCATTGGGCATTACAAGACATGCCTGAAACTATGGGATGCAGTACTAATGAAATCTGCTGGAAACGCTCCCATTTGACTGTGGTTAAATAGTAGGACACCAGGCAGGGAGCTAACACAGACTGGGTGGAAAGTGATCACCCCCACCCGCCCCCATCATTTTCCACTTCCATCCTTGTTGTCTGCTACATCCATACTTACAAGCTGTTATCATTGGCATACTCAGTGTCGTTTTTTTTACAAGATCTCGCCAAACAACTGCGAATTCATTTACATGTCAGTACCTTTCATTGCAAGTTGTTACAGCCTAGACTGTTAAAAGGTACGGAATACCCGCTTCTTTTCTCTAAAACAACGGTCTCACAGAACAGCTGCAATTTCTTGTTATTGTCCGCTACACTAACGTCGCCATAAAAATGCATTCCATAAGAGGCGCCAATCTCAAAACACATTAATGTCTTAAATAGTCAGTTGGTCACATAGGTTGGGCTGTAATAAGAATCAGTGTTACCTACCTGTACAATGGTTTGGCAAGAGATACTGGGCTGTTGTTCGGGCGCCCGGTATCGCTGCGGGTCTGTAGTTGTACTTGAGATTGTAAGTGCCATTTCAAGCCCGAATCTACTGGGAATGACAAATTATGCCAACTAAGTCCTTCAAAACTGAAATATATTAAATAGCAATCAATGAAAATAAGCGTCCGTAAGAATAAGTTGCGTAAAGTCACATCATTGAACATGTCCGTGAGAATAAGATGAATAAGGTCAAACATATCCCCTGAACATGTCATCAGATAAGCATTTAAACAAGGTCTAGGCAATACGCTGGAAAACTGTTAGGCCTGTTTTCAATATATTTAAGCCGATTGTTATGTGGAATATATGTAGCCCAAACGCTATTCGACAATTTCCAAAATGTAACTTTAGGAAAATGAATGCGCTGAAAGAGCAGTTTGGACAGTGTAAGTTAAACCCTGTCATCGATCGAATTTATGCAAATAATGTACTGAGTCAAATAATGGACTGAGTTCAAAATAAACGCCGAGATTATTTTTTTTTTCGTCAACACTACATATGTGATCAGAATTCAAATCATATTTGCACCATTCTTTTCCGAATGCGTACAGCAAATTTAAATTCATAGAGATAATCAGATAAGATGAACAACCTCATAACCTGGTTAAGAATCACAGAAGGCTGTCACATGCAGGATATCGGAAATATCTTGACATAGTAAATAATGCACACTCAGAGGATACTTAAAAAATAGCATTTTGCTTTTTGCATTAGGCAATCTCATTAAAATCAGCTCCAGTATTACGCGTAATAGGATCTGATGACTTCCCATTACGGTTCACCTCAAATTGACCTTTTCAGTAGCCAATGAAATTCTCGGCAACAAAATCTTGTGGTATACTGCGAGCAACGTTCTACACGCTATAAAATTTTAATGGTAAAGGGTCGCGTTTAACTCGTGATTGCATGCAATCTACACACATTCTTAAACTTAACTTTACATATTTCAAAAGAGACATATATAACCTCTACAAATATGTATAAACCATCCAACAAAAAGAAGTTTTGAACTAGAAATCCTTATTTTAGTAACGAGTTGTGAATGTATTTACCAGTAATAGAAAGGATGGCTGATTCAGCGGTTTAAAAAGTGGTATGTGTTGACTGCTGTATCGGGAAGGATTCTATAGTAGTTTTGAAAGGAGCGATTGCATTGGTCGAAATACGGGCACTTGTCTATGCATATTCAATTACACAAAGGTCATTTTGACACGACCTCTTATGCGATGTAGTCAGATCCTAATCACGGCCAGTAGATGAGGGAAATTAGGATATGATTTTAATGAGATTGGCATTAGGCCCATTCCTTTCACCTTTCACAAATGAGAGCTATTCTTGTGCGAAGTTGTTTATTCAAAAATCTGCATTTCATCTACTTTACACAATAAAATAAATGGAACATCTTTAAAGGTCAAATAAAACGTTTTAAGAGGTGTCATTGTTTGTTCCCATTTGGTAAATAGAAGGTAAGAAAACACATTTTAATCTTTAATTATTATAAAGTGACACCTAAAGTGTTACAAAAAATCGAAGCCTTACATGATTGTCTGCCCCTTGATTTCGTGTCACATGATGCCCTAAATTAAATGACTAACCTTTTACGTACATTGCTTGTTGATAAAACTGCCAAGTGTAGCGACTCTATCTAATATATAGCGCTATGTTATTGTATGTGCTATATGAGGTGAATTTATATATTCCAAGAAATATCCGTTAAGTGAACAGTACACACAATTCTCAGACATCCGTTATAGTTTAAGAAGCAGTTGATATACATTTCAATCAATGTATGTACTCGATATCTAGCTATTTTGTAATCGATAAAAGTATTAGCGCCCTGATTAATAAATGTTTGAAAATATCAAAGCACACCATTTCTCGTTAAGACACACCTTATGTCTTGTTTCTCTTTGGGGTCAGCATCGTCTACTAAATCCTACCATAACGGTCATCCTCTCTTGTTCCCATTTGGCTTCTGTATTCAGTGCCATTACACTTCCAGTCATGTGTTGTTTGATGTCGTTTGTTATGACTTTCGTTTGACGACTTCCGCCAGTTTTAGGCTTGTACTCTATGGTCCATTTCCCAAACATTTCCGGGGAAGAAAACATCGCCTCATTGGCGAGCCTTGAGGCTGTCGTATCCGCGTTGAGACTGGCACGGGTGCAATTTTGTCCACACGGGCCCAGTGATAGCACCCATCCAGTTATCACATCCAACTTTACCTAGACAAAAGATTAACACTGTTACTGAAAACCATATTTTCAATAGAAAAAAACGCATCGTAATGTTTAACTTACTTCTTTACTTTTTGGAGAAAACATGTGACGTCCATGCTTTTAAACCGACTGACTTCTTACCATGTGACCTCTGAACGACAAAAGAGTACATATTATTAAGCAAAGTAACAATAGTTTTGTACATAGCAAAGCAACATGATGCCATGCCATGCCACCGAGCTTCCTAGTAATCAAAATCATAAATAAAGAGATTTTTTATATCATATAAGTATATTCCAAATATGATTTAAATCCGTTAAATCCGTAAAGGCTTTCAATATTTTTATCAGAAGTGAAAAAGGGTCATTAGAACACGACACCATGGGAATAAACTCTGCTAATACTAAGTAAATAGCAACCGAAATCGAACATTACTGGTGAGTTTCTATAGGATACTTATATACCAATTATGAAATTAGAGCGTTTGGTACCATGTGAACATAAGAATATGTCACATAGAACCATCTAATTCGCACTTCATAAATTAATATATTATTGCATCGTAACAAGCCGTACAAAATATTGTATATAACGAAGGCATGTGTAGATCATGCTGAGATGGGTTTAGTAGTTAAGCTAAAACAGTTTAAGTTAGTTAAAAAGCGTCGGGACGCTTTTAATCTCCCACGCTGAAGACAACACATTTTTGACAGCATATTTAACTAGTCATTATAGTTTTACAAATATCTCAGTATGTGACATTTCCCGTTCAAAACAGTGTTTACGCGTCTGTGATCAGCGTCCGTGATCCGCGTCCGGGAAAGACAACGCGCATTTATTCCATGCATCCGCGAGCTGTCCGTATTATAACAACATTGTGTTTTCATATTTATTTAGATACGATATTTAGATTCTAAACCAACTTTTCAGGAAAAAAAGAAGACTGTTCTGCTACTATATTAACACAGAAATAATTCTATACTGAAACAAAAAATATTTTCAAAGCAGAAGAGAAAACAATGTCGGTCAACAAACTTATTAAGATATTACTGGTATGTTTACTTGACAATATTTCCTCTTTTGAGCAACATCTACCCGGATACAATTTCCAGTTGTTCGTTGTACAGTACAAGTGTGTTTGAAAACACAACTTCCGGAATATATGAAAATACATATTAAGTACTAGAATCAAAATATATCTGCAAACATGCATGAAATTTATCACTGCCGTTATATTGTGTTTTTCTTTTGTAAAAAAAAAATACAAAAAATTGAAACGGAAACTGTAGCATATATAAATGGCATTGTTTTCGTTATTGTTGTTGTTTTAGTTTGAGACAGTAAGTTAAAAAATACTAATTTGGAATAATGAATATGGAGATGCGGCCGCGGACATATGGTATAAGGCCAACAATTATCAACGGGTTTTGTCAGGGATTTAAATATGCGGAAAGCTACAGCTCCTAAAAGGTTGTTCATTTGTACACAATTTTATTTGTGGTGGTTATCTGCACGAACCTGCCATTTGTTTGTCGCATTGTTCCACACCACATTAAACGAGAGTGATCCTCCATTGAAGTGCTGTAGAGACGTTTCACGTGACCCGTGACAACCAATCAGCAGCATCAGCACAGCCTGTAGTAATACCACCTTCATGGCGTCAGGCTACAACGTTCTTACCCACTTGTCCTTGCAAAAGTAATTGTAAAAGTAAAAATCGTCTGAAACCAACAAACTGTCATTAGCAAAAGCAAAACAATCAGTATTTATCACATGAGTCGTTTTCGACAAGAAAATAATATTTACAATTTGACAATTCTTTTATCTTTGGTGATTTGAAACTATAGATGCATGAAATAATGCGACAAAGACAATGCGATAATATACCCAATGGTTTTATATACACTGATTGCCATGTATTACAGCTTTTCGACAAAACTAAATGACATTTGCAACAGGTAACATGTTAAGCTGATGTCATCAAAATTTTAATTTGGTGTTTCGGTTATAAACATCGCTCGTACAGGACTTCGTTAGAAAGTTGACATAACAGCATTGCTCGCTTACATTTAATGAATTGTTGCTTTAACCTGTTTAGTGTTTCCTAAAATAAATCCACTTTACATAGTGTAAAGTGGAATAGATGAAAACAAAAACTAAGAGCTACAGTAAACAGAACGACTAGGCATGTTATTGATCCCGATTAAAATTATTTTTTTAGAAAGCAAAGTTATTACGTTTTTATATGCTAATATGGTTACTAATTCCACATAGTACTGACGTTAAATATATAACAAAAGTTGCTGCCAACTGAAAGGTACTATGTCATTCAATATAAGACCAAAATACTTCAAAATATCAAATGACTTGAAATTAATTTTGAATCATCCGATCCCAATTCCATAACCTTAATCTCTTTAAAAGAACAGTTCAAGCCAATTACAATCTGTTTTTGGCTATAGACTGTTTCGTTGCTAATGATAATCTCACTTTGTTATCATGCAGTCCGAACATTGAGAAAGGTACCGAGAAACATTCCTAGTACAAGTATAAATATGTAAGGGCGTACCGAAAATCCATGTACAATGACATTCATTTTTAAAGCATTTTAATGATAAAACCCCAAATTCCCTCGTTTTCTGCGATGTGTGTGTGAATATACATGTATGTATGTATGTATGTATGTATGTATGTATGTGTGTGTGTGTGTGTGTGTGTGTGTGTGTGTGCGTGCGTGCGTGCGTGCGTGCGTCGTGCGTGTGTATGTATGTATGTATGTAGGTATGTAGGTATGTAGGTATATTCACACACACATGGCAGAAAACGAAACGTAAAGATACATAATAGTAATAGAATGCCGTTTACCGAATTAGGGCCCTTATTTTATCAGGGTTATGCGAATCCGCAAAACAGACATTTCCCATGTGCAAATTTCAGTGAGCCTTTACATCTGCTTGAATGATTTGTGATGTAACAGCCTCCATTCGTGAGAAGTATTTGCGAGAAAAGAATATTTATTATTGTTACCCATTTGCTCAAGTATGTCTAAAAAAGGTGACTATTTCTCTTTCTTATAACAAGTATAAGTTAGTCAAGCTTGCTTCTAACCACGTGTGATACACGAATAAAATTGTAACTAAACCATAATAATAACTAGAAAAAGCAACTTAAAAAACTAAAATCAATTCAAGAGTTTATGTTTGGAATTCGTGTTATACGGGTATTTATGATAAATGTATATGTATACAACACATCAATTGTAATAAAAAGAAGAATACGGTTATGCAGAAAAAGTAAATAAAATAAAAATGTATGTTTACTACATATCTTGGGTAACATGCTGGTATGCTTGCAAATTTTTATTAACTATAAAACACATTTAACAAAAAGGAAGGAAAGAAGTTTGTTTCCAGGTTGTATAATAGAAGAGAGTAAGAAGGGGTGGGTAATCCTGACTATAAAAGAGGTCTACAGTCCAACAACTTTATTTAAAAGGATACAACCAAACATTTAAAAAACGAAGTGATTACACCTGATTTATTCATACAAGATACTACGTCAAAAAGTTGTTTATAAGAATTAAAAAAAATGACAAATAAAATAGAGAGAAAATATATATCCTTCAACGCAAGAGAAGTGGTCAAAATAAAAACAGAAGAACAAACAGAGCATAATGTGTATTTTACAACATATTTAAACACATACAAATGGTATATTTTGAACTAAACAAATCTAATTTAATTCTTATGTTTATCGCGACGTGTTTATGATCGCATTACTGTGGTTTATAAAAATAATCGGCGACATGTTTAAGAAAATTTTAATATTTATAATATATTGTTAAACTCGCGCTTACCTCTTGAAATCGTTGTTATTTACTAAGGAAATTATGTTACCTTCGGATTTGTATCAGAAAATTCCTTAATATTGTTAATTGTGAATAAATAAAAATTCCAATGAGTACTCAGTGCACATTATTTTGTGTAATGATTATTATCTGTGTATGTTTTTATTGTGAGAAACTTCACTCATCGAAGGTCTGCGTTGATGATGCCAGTAAAAGCTTGTGAAACATTTTTGCACTAAACCAGATATGTAATTTTAGGCAGATTATTGATATAAAGATTTAACAAGTTATTTCATCTCAAAATAATTTAATCATACAGTGAAACTGTTTCATTTTTATTCTTCCTTCTGCATTACTTACAAATTAATATTATGTATGCAACAAAACCAGCGGAAAGAATGACAATCAACATTATTTTTTTCTATCATCAGCATTATCAGACAATTTATTATACACTACCGTTGTGTTGCAGCTGTGCTAAATCCAGTGCCTCACTTGAATATCTATGTCCTTATAGGTTGATAGTTTCTAGTGAAGTGAGGCGCACAAATCAGTACCAGGGTAAAAGGCGACGTTAGAGGTCGTGATAGATCATGTGAGTCCCCCGATCTCCAACAAATCAACCTATATAACTGTACATATAATTTTGTTTTGGCAGCAACTCAGTGTCACTTCTTTAATATGTTGCTTTTAAATTACATACAACAAAGCTGGCATATGTTCGGTAAGTATACTTTATCTCTTTTTCTAAAGAGTCCGTGCTTATACTTTTACAATTAGTTTCACATTTAAACTGTTTCTCAGTCAATTGTTATACAGTTATCAAATCTGCTTTCCTACTTACTACTTTACGTAACACCTTTGTATTGAAATCACGTAATGACATGGCTTATATATGAATATATTTGAATAAGTCGGAGCCTACTTAAGTATGCCGTTATCTCATACTATAAAATAGCACCTGTCAGTTTAATCAAATGATAAAATAAATCCTCCACACGTAATGTTTCGTTAAGACAGCTCACAGTAGTGCCTATTTGCTATTCATAACTGATTCTCTTAATTCCTAACGTTCTTAATGAACATGTGTACGTGCTTTATGTCGTGTTTTATTTCTATTATAATGTCGGAGGATTATTTTGTACAGTAAATGTCATTTCTATTTGTGGTTTGCAATATTATGTAGTACAAATAAATTGAGCAATATATTTTATTTAGAAAATCATCCGATAAATCTACTTTTCAGTATGTACAGCTAAAGCAAAGCTGTGGGATTGGGATTAGCCGCCATTTTTGCCGATACTGCGCAGCGACATTTCTATCATCATAGCACAGGGGCACTTATGAGGTGCCCAGGGACTGAACCCGGCCGGTCCATTATACTGACACCGATGAGTCAGGCGTAATGCTGTCCCCTTAGCCCCGAGCGTTTGGAGGGAAGCCACTACTACCAACTTTAAAGTCTTTGGTTTGACCCGGCCGGGGTTCGAACCCACGACCTCCCAATCCGCAAGCCGACGCTCTACCATCTGAGCTATTGCGGCCGGTAAAGCAAAGCTGTCTTTGGTAGGATACTTCACATTGACTAACATGGTTTGGAAGACATAATTTGCCCATTTTTCAAGATAACACCAGATTTAAAGTATAAACAATAGACCATCAGACTAATTGAAGATAACATGTGCAGAATGATCAATGGGAACATACAAAAAAAGTTTACAATACTAGCTCTAGGCATATGTCAATATTATTTTTACCAAGTCCACTAAGTTCCCGCACAAATCACACGTAGTAAAATTGTAAACCGACAGTAATTGTTTAAATGTTTTCATTTAATGTGTTTATCGATAACAGCCTATAGACACATACATGGACATAATTGCGGTGTCCCGCTATCGGCCCAGCGCCGGTCAGCTGGAAGACCTTCTCACGTGATAGTTCTTGCCCCATCCGGGTCTCGGGACACATAACTCGGTGAGTGTAACCGTTAGAATACGGGTGCTCGTTTTGTTTAAATGTTAATGTAAAACTATAAATGATCTAAGTTATGCGTTTTTGCCACAAAATAAATTTATTCCCCCGATTTTAAAATTACTGATTTAGAAGACAGTCTTATGGGTCTAATTTGTATATTAACTATATTAACACATACGTTTCATTAATAGAGCTATATATATATAGATTTGGAATCTGTCACAAGACGCTATTTTTTCCAATTTTCCGTACATCTTAGATTTGCTTAGACTTACACAGTAACATTTTTGACAACTATTTTATGCGTAAAATTTTCCGGCGAACAAAAAGTCTCCATTTTTAAACTATCAGTGTAATACCTTTGACTTATGATCGAACTCAATGCAGAATTACCAAAGCAGTTCTGCAAACCAAACCCACTAGATGTAACCAGCCATTCATTAGACAGGTAAATTTATTTGTTAACAATGTTTTAGAATTACGATTAGTGGTGTAAAAGAAAAGATACCCCACCATTAAAACAGAAGTCACTGGTTAGACACTATTTTGTGATGTACACATTTTTGTATTAGGATTTTCTAAATGTCAATATATTTAAAATGTAAGATGGAAATGTAATCACGTTTTCAATAATCATTCTGTGTCGAGTTAAATCGTTTGTTGCATTCTCTTTTCTGTTGTTTATTATCTTCTTTAAATCGCTTTATAAAATAATAAGGTATATCTGCATAATAAACGTACACACCTTTCCGATAAAGAAGTTTACTTTCTTCTCTTAATGAGGCTGAAAATATTTAGATATGGTAATGACAGCAAACTTTTTTCTATTATATCAATGATGCAGAATGGGATGAAAGAAAGGGTAAAATTACATACTGCGGAGCTGTAAAATATTAGAACGAACTGTGGCAAATTCAATATACATATACAGTGTGTAATTAAATCAAACCTTTCATTTAGAGATGTTTAATTATGTGATAACATTTGGGTGCCGTGTGTTGCTTTCAAATATATCATGGTTAGGAGTTGGGGGTCGGATGCTGGGAGATGCGCGGCCGTAGACCTAAGTGGTTAAATCTCTAGCATCTTAACGACAAGTTATTGTATATTTACCAACAACCCACCGACGCCCAAATATAATTTCCATTCTTACACGACCACCAAATTTATGTCGCACTATTAACCCTGTAAGAAATGACGACTCAAACTTCGAGCGTACAATATAAGCCTACAGCAAACAACATATGTTTCCATATGTACTTATGGAAGTAAATGACGATAACAACTTGGATTCTTTAATCTCGACCAAATAAAAACGTTATACAAGGAGGAAATGTAATACACGAGATCCTAATCTTCTGTCACTTTGGATAATTCTGCAAGTCGATGTAAAACTTTTAAAACTTCTAGTTGCTTAAAAGAAAGAAGAATTCAAACGTTATTTGATTCAGTTATGCTACAAATGTTATTTATCCTACTGTTTCCACGAACAATACATATATAAAGCCCCTTGTGATAACATTTGCTTAATCAAGGACCAGTGAGTAAAACCTGTCTTGCGCATCCGGACAGGACTTATTTTTTAAAAAGCATAAATTCCATGCCGCACTTGAAGTTCGGAACAGATCGTAAAAAAACAGATTTTAAAAACCGTAACAGCATATAACTAAAATAGAATAGTTTAGGAAGGATTTCTTATTGTTGTTGTTGTTTGTTGTGTGTGTGTGTATTTGCGTGTGTATTGTTTGCTTTTTGTTTGTTTTGGTTTTTGTTGTTGTTGTTATTATAAAACATATGACGTCACATGTGGTGACAGAAATTTCTTCGAAAAGTTCACGTCATGAGTTTGTATAATCACGGGGTTCAAAGCAACAGTACTTGGTGTTATTCGTGTAAAAAGGCACACAGGTAGTGCGATGATAGGATGTGCAATTGTAGTTAGTGTTTTCTCGATTTCCGTTGCCAAGAACAGTGAAAAATGTGACTCAATACAATGTTCCTGCAAAACCTAAATCTGTTGACGCTGTACTCCACCATGCCGTGGTTTAGGCTGAGTTTAATCATACATTCATGCTACTACTATGAAGTGTTAGTAACTTTGGCTACAAGTAAGTTAAACTTAGTTCACGTTTCTCACAGATCGTATTTCATGAAGGATTAGTGGTTTTGCTGTTGTTGTTTCTTTTTTTCTTTTTGTGAAACGCGTATGAAAACACCAACACTTCGAACGCGAATTTCATTTTCGAAAAGCAAAATAGATCTTAACATTAACTCTTTTGTTTATAAAATAGACAATATGATAAATAGAATACTAGGTTATTGTTTAACAAAGTAAATGTTATCACACTCGGCGCGACAAAAATATAACGTTCAGCAAGCCTCGCGAGTTTGATTTGTCAAGATTACATTTTATTCAACTAACCTAGTATTTTCTCTTTACATCTCAGGACAGTTATAAAACGTATATTGAAACTGTTGACCTGAGGATATTATAACATTTTCAAAATGAAAAATTGACATATCGGTTGGATTTTAGACCCAACGTTAGAAACAGGTCCTTTTTGCTTTCACAAATAGGCAGGCGATATTTCAATTGCGCTTGTGCGGTGAAGGAAATACTTGAATTTGTGTCACTGTGGCATATAATCGTTTAGAGTTGCTGAATATACCAAGTTGTTATTTCTGCACCTTTCATATTGAAAATAATTGAGTCGTGTTTGAATTGCAGTTATATCTGTTCATATTGTGGGGTTTCAATGAAATGTGGAATAGTTTTATGAATGAGTCAATTACTAGATTGATAAAAGATCAAGAACTCTAAAATACTTCCATGTATGGTGTCATTATCAACACATCTATAACGGTTTGATATATTATATTGATTAAAGTTTCTAAAGAAGAATAGATATACATGGGCGTATAATTGTATGGTATGTGTACGCATCGGCGCTAGGAGGGTCCAGGGGCATGGTCTCCCGGATAATGTTGTGTTTCTAAATCATATGCGGTGGCTTCTGGAGAGTTTTGGTACTAAGATTATAGATTTTAAGTGCAAGTTTATTGTTTCAGACCCTTTTATTTAATCATGACATATTTTATTTCCAGTAGAGAGGCTTCTAAAGCACAAGCGAACATTGTAAGATTATGACAATCTATGTACAGTTTTATTTACAGTTTTATCCACACTATTTATTTATACAAAAAATCAATCATCTGTTTTTTATGAAAACGTATTTTTATCACTGTGTCTTCAAGCAAAATGTCGTGATTTGGAGAAAACAAAGATTGAATATATTGAGAAATTGCAACAGACAAATGGTCCCAATGGAATAGATCAAAATTGGTGTAAAGCAATAATAAAATCAAAGATAATTTAGTCCTGATCGTGCTTGGTGGCTTCTGGAGAGATTTTGGCATGATGGTATAACTAGGTTTTGAATAAGATATTTAGTTACAGACATTTAATATTACAAGAATTGTAATTAATCTTGAAATACTTCTTTATTTCAAATAAGGACACAAGCGCCAATTTCCTTGTTAGGACCTTCTTTGTAAAATTTGATCCACTCCTATTATTAAAAAAAGAAATCATTTGTTTATATGCACACAATTTTATTACCGTGACTTCAAGCAAACTATAATGATATGGAGAAATCAAACTAGCATTTAGGCCATTTTGAGTCTTCACAACAGACTAATGGTTCAAGAGGAAGTAGTCGAATTGATATAAAGTAATAGGAAAATCAAGGATTGTAAATCACGAAATGTATCTCGAATTCATGCCAGTAAGTCCCGTGACTAAACAAATGCAAATGACATTGTCTTAACGATTAGTACGTCTTTACTGCAAATACATATGTTTTATCTGTCAATTAAAGGCAGTAATCATCGTTTATCTAACGAATCATGAAAAGTAAAGTCATGAATGATAAGTGTATAAAACTTGTCCCATACCAAAGTTACTCAATCGATTTAGCAATTTTACATCTATTTTCATTGTGCAAATAGGGGTACTAGTTGACAGCAATAACAATACACTTCAGCCCTGTTTTGGTAAGATTTTAGTGCAGTTGTTTATCTTTTATGTTGTCATTCCTTTAGGACAATGTACACACAGCTGTGTATTCTGCGCACAGGCAGCTGGACGCCTGGAATATATCAAGAAAGCAAGAAAGATTCCTGACAAAAGCATTATGAATAAGGAGGGGCAATACACACTGATATACAAGGTACGCTCATACATAAAATGTGCAGCACGATTTTCCTGTGGAAGATAATTATATATATTGAGTTAAATGGTTAGAAAATTAAATGTTAAAACTGTTCTACAACAATACACTTTCATAAAAGGGGGAAGTGATACACTTTCTCACTACAAAGGTAACTTGCTAACCTAGGCTTCAAGAGCCTGTTTATCGACACAAGATTTATGGACCTTATCGACTACATGTATTTACGTCTTGTACATGTTGACAAATGATCGCTTTATTGTATTACAGTGTATCTTGTTAATTTACTCAAGTGTAACTGGATTTACATTCCGAATTTACGCGGAATTTAATTAATTTTAAAAAATGACAGGTTTAAGCCTGAAATCAGGATGTAACATTAGAACAGTTTTAACAATGTAGATAAATTGTCATCATCCCTAGAGGACAATTTGGACATTACTCCTGCCAAATAAAGTATTATCTAATAATTTTACTATTATATAAAGATCTCACTTACATATTGTGGATAATTTGCTTCTATTATGGGTCGTAAAAATATTTTAGAATTATTCGATGCAAGATTATGTAAATTTTGTCTTGTTATTGTTAACTAGAGACTGATCTCATCTGATGTGCCCGCGCCTTTTTCATGTACTTATTCCATTCTGGAAAGCGGTGCTCTTTTAATAACAGTTTAATTGTGACAACCATGCAGCAGGCAATAAAAGGGAAATCTCAGTTGTTCGGCTAGATCTTTTTCTAAGAAAAGAACCAAGTTTGCCGTGGTTAGCAGTGAAGTTTGCAATGATGAAAAGGAACATCAGACAATAATAGGAATTCGTAGATGTTTTGCGAGGTCATGATTCACTCGATTCAAACGAGTAAGCCGAGGTAAAAATGTTGTTTTTTTTTTCAATCCTTAAAATGTATAGCAAACAAATTGGAAGATAACAATGTAAGCAGAGATGCTAGCTCTCGGATTGTATCGTAGCTTAGTACAGTACAAAAGGGGCAGTGTTTTTTCTGGGGAATTGTTTTGGTTACATAAACCTAAACTATAATCTAGCGAGTACAATTAAGCATTTACTTGATCTGTGGTAAATAACAGACTAGAACAAATCAGCCTTATAACAGTGTTTCGCGTGTGATTAACATACATCTAAATTACTACTTTTATATAACTTTTAATATGTCTACAGGCGAATGTATAGGCTACTTGTTTATTTTTAAGGAAGCATCTCAATGAATTTCTGTTTTCAAGTCATAAGATTTACGCATAAAATAAGATAGATATGTAAAAAACTAAGATACAGGAATTAAAATTCTTTCATTTTTAAATTACACTTATTTAAGGTTCTCCTTTCTTACAGGTTGCTAGTGTAAGAGTATGTTTTCTGTATCCATTGGTATTGAGGCTTTGGGTTAAAAATAAGAATTATATAAATATTAGGACTTGTACATCAAATCAAATTTTAAAACGCAAGGTTTGCCTTCTGCATTAATGCATTTTGCTTCTAATGTTTTATTTTTAACAATTAGCTTCAGAATCCGTTCGTATAATTTGTAATTGAAATGACTTTGAAGGTCCCAGTTTCATACGTTATATTAACTTGTACTCCTTAGAGACGAAGAAAATGCCGGCTACATAGCACTGTTGTAGAGCCTCCGCTTGTGGACCGGGAAGCTATGTGTCTAATCACCGGTTTGGTCACACTTAAAGTTTTTAAAATTGGTTGTGACCGGCCGCATGCAGTTCCTGGTGCAACTCATAAGTGGCTTTGGGTGTACTACTCTGATAACAGAATTTTGGTAAGTAGAAGTTGAATAAATGCATTACATCCTGTTTAAAGCGTGTTTTGTTCTGGCGACACACACGTGTGTTACAAGTGTGTTTTAAAGGATTGTGTATATGCTCTTGCCTTCATTTAGACAGATTTCAAACAAATTGAAGCAATCAACTTGGCTGGTATCACATGCTTCAGAAACCAGACTGACGTAAAAGCTTACTCAAAACCCTTCACAGTAATCTACTCCGCACGCCTCATATTGATATCTAACAAATCAGTTTCAAATTCAAATTTCGGTATTTGTACAAAACATACTTGAGCCAAACTGAACAGAGTGACATGTACTTGACAGCGATCCATGAGACGTAAATGACATTGAACAGATAAAAACGGCACTTCATTTACAATATTTTACGGACATCGATTATCACTCAGCATGGACCTGTCATATCTCTATAAACTAGTCTCTAAAGCCGAAGAAATGAGAAAAAGAGAATGCTGGTACTGGTCATGTATACACCTTATAAACATACGAAACAGTACTCATTACTATGTACTTGTCATAAATTGTACTTAATAGATCTATACTACATCTTATTATTGTTTTGTATTTTTCGTAAAATAAATTGTTTTAAAGTAAATGGTTACTTTTTAATAGCTTTGATGTGTATCATGATAATCATCCAAAATTTACTGACTGACCCGATAAATTGTCTGTCAATTTGGAATTGTCGCCTTGATAAAGTACGGCGTATGACGCCATTTCCAGCTTGCCTATTCTGCGCATATAACGAGAGTAAACAAATGGTATGCCGGTACAGCCGGCATGCACTTGCTTAGCGGGGCGCACATATGTGCCATTAATATTATTCAAATAATCTCTAAGAGCAATTATGGTCATTATTGCGACGTTTAACTTTTTCGGTGGAATATCCCAAGAAAATTCTGGGTTGAACCACCGGCATACCTCAGGTCAGCTGACATTTACACATTAAGACATCCGCATGGAACAGGACTATATATTACAAGGAAAGCATTGATGCGAAGTATCAAAGGGCGACGCAACAGTGAAAATGATTTATTAGAAATTTTATAGATGACTGATTTAAATTATTAAGTAAACATTAAAATCACGTGTATAATAACTTAATTCTGGTATATAAGGCACTTATATGTAGAATCCTAAAAAAAACGGACACACATGTCTTCATTAACCGTCAGATGTACACGGAATTCGGAACACCTCGCCCATTTTCGCTCGACTATTCTCCAGCGAGAACGAGAATGGCCGAGGAGATCCGCTCGCAAGTACATTTTTGTAGCGTCGCCAATAACTGATCAATGATCCTTATCAATAATAAAAAGTAATTAACATTTGTTATTGATCAATATTTTTTGTCTGTTTAAATGTTTCGTTTGTTATATTCATTGTCAAAAAGAAGAAAAGTATCAGAAAAAAAATAACTGCGTCGTGATTCGATCTCTGGAGACCGCTAACATACGAACAAGTTCATAACCACTGCGCTATTCCACGATTGCCATCTCTGTTTGCTTTTGCTGTGTAATCTTGGTGAATAGAGTTAGATTTGCGAAGCGGGGCAGCTGAGCACGAGTCTTTTTTTGCTATGCAAAAGTAAAGTAAAGTTTTTTGGTGTTTAGTTTGGGTCATCAGTGTTTCGATCTGAGGAGTTTTCCGATTTACGGTATTTTTGGTAGGCTCTGTTTCTTTTTCTAAAAGTCTTTTAATGCTTTGATTTATCCAAGTAAGATGATTTCTAACACTTCAGATTTTAAAAGTAATACATTTGTTACAAAGAGAGGAAAGACTGGAGTGAAAATCCTCCCAAAGTTGTTCAACACTGAAGAAAGAGTAGTTACCCCCTTCAGTCATTTCCTGATGGTATAAGACAAGTGCTTTACTGTATCCCCTCCATAGACTGCTTTTTATACAGAGGTATGTTCCGGGGTGTTTTTTTTTAGATTTTTGCAGAGGTGTTGACTTGGACTTGTACCACATCATGATCACTAATTCCTGGAAGAATGGTCACTCTTTTAATGAGTGTTGGGTTTGTGGTAAGGACAAGATCAAGTATGTTTGATTCCCGAGTTGGTAAGTTCACAGTTTGGGTTAGGTTTGTTTTTATTTAAGGTTTCTATAATTTCTTTATAATATGAAGGATGGTTGAAGTCCCCACCAATCCAAATATTACAATTTAATTTTCTAGCTTTATCTAGGGATTTGGCAAATTCGGCAGATCTGTGGTGGTCAAGCTCATGAGGTTAATAGTAGGCCCCGATTAGGAGATATTTACTGTCAAATAAGTTTACTTTAACCCATAGATCCTCACAATCAGATTGTATGCCAACAACAATCAGAAAGACAAATGTATTACCTCATAACAGGGCCTCTGCGGAGAAAAGTTATGAGTCGCGAAGACGGTTATCCTCCCCCGAAAAAATACACCGTAATTTTTGCGCAGTATGGACGCACATTTTCAATGAAATGATCATGAGATTTTTGTTTATTCCTTTTTGTATTAAAAAGTATAAACCTTTAATGTAAATATATATGGAGACTGTCTTCGCCCTTACAAAAGTACACAAGAATGCTCTTCGGTACAATCTTCGATGTTCGGACTGCATGTTTACAAATTAAGATTACCTACTGGCAACTTTACAATCCAGAGCCAGAAAAAGGTTGTTCTGAACAGTCTATCGAGTATACGTGGTAAATTCTGACTTTAGATAAAATGTCTATGCAACATTTAAAGATACATTAACGATTTCTGTAAGGTCGCCGCAAATCTAAAAGTAGCATAGCCAGTGCTGCCAGCGTGCAGGAATGCTTTTATACTATCTGAAATGTTTGTGGTCAAGAAATTATGTTTTTTGACTCCAGATCGGAGGGTTTCAAATTCAATCCCTAACCCCGACTCAAGTTTTAAAAAGGATCTTAATTAAGATTCGGATGTCTTATTAACTTGCATAATCTTGAGAAAGGTTCAACACACCAAGAAGGCATTTATAATATGCTTGAAATGTTCTTGGTCATAAGGTTAAGGTTATATACTGGGGATGAGATGGTTCCGAATTCAGACCCGTTAAGACAAGTTTAAAATAGATCTTATTAACGATTTATATAATCACTAAAAACACGTTTGAAACACACCAAGAAAGAACGAATTTATAACGTAGTTGTGGTGTCCTTGGTCAAGAGGTTAAGCTATGGACTCGAGATCGGAAGGTTCTGGGTTCAAGCCCTAGGCCTGACATGAGATTCATTCCTTGTCAAGACTTTTATAACATCAACAACAGAATATGTTCGGACTAAATATTATGTTATACTAGAAAGTAATATTCATCTTGATTATAAGTAATACATATTTTCTCGAGATTCCATATTGCTTTAACCTGTTCCAGCTTTTGCGTCGCCTTTGATGCTTCGCATCAACAAACTTTTCTTGTTTAAGTTGATATGTTGTTTGTAAGTTGTAAGGCATCCCTGAAATTGTCGACTCATTCATATCGTGTGTATATATTGTACACATTTTTTTTTATTTCCGTTCGTAAATGCCTTTAAAAACATTGCATTTATTATAATTCTCATATTAACTCATACCTTTACAGTTAGTAGTCTAGTTATATAATAACTTGTTTAAAGTCTTAGTACTGTGTTTCATTGTCAATAGTCACCTTCATCCTTGCACGTTTGTGCCTCCGAGTAGACGTGTGTGTTGTTTTAGTTTACTATATGTTGACGTTTTAACAGGGTTCATTGAATGCATAAGTTTATTTTGATTTGAAATAAATATCTTATCATTAAAAGTTCCTTTGGATGTCTCAATTTTCGACAGGGGGTTCTCAACAATAAAGCATGCATTTTAATGTGTTGTCACAGTGTTATTACCACAAGGACACATGCCGCTAAACTTTTTAATTTAAACAGGGTATGCTTCTATCTATTCGGAAATAGTGAAATAATATTTAAACATTCATATATGGACAAAAAAGGCAGCACTAGAAAATACAAACTACCAACATGTTTCAGGTTTATTATCAACGAACAGTAAGTTAAAGTTATTTTTTATGAAAACTATATGTTTGAAATATTTTAATATCTGTATGGTTGTTAACCAAAATGAAGTAAAGTTATCTAAAACAATATTTGCGATTCGCTCTTACATTTAGTTTTTGCTTAAAAATCCTTAAAAGTATACAACACATAAACGCAGGATTGTTTTACAATTTAAATGTGCACAAAATGTATAAATAAAAAAAATAAAGTTCTGAAGCACAAGTCAAACGGCACAAAATTTATAATATATACACAATAACATCACATTAAAATATCACACGTCACAGTAAGGGCGAGTTTGTTAACCCAAGTTATCATAATTACAACAACACTGACTGTCAACGATGTCTTGTGGCTGCAAATGACCTCGGAGGTTGTGGCCGTGGAAAAACTCGTGACGGTGGCCGTGGTGTCGGTGGAAGGGATCTCCCACTGGACATGAAGGACTTGCGCATCAATTTTCGGACCATGAATGCTCCAAAGGCCAGCGCAACTACACCACCGCTACAAGCCGCACCAAGGAACCCAGACTTTAATAGTGATATTGGCGACGCCACCGGCTGACTGTTTATCAGTGGAATCTTGCGGTCGTTAACCATGCAGTAACAACTTGTCAGTCCAACGTTTGTAGATCTCCTCTGTTATTTAATAACATAAAGTTTACTATAATAATAATAATAATAATAATAATAATAATAATAATAATAATAATAATAATAATAACAATAATTATAAAAATAATAATAATAATAATAGTAATATCCTCTGTAAAATATATATCTGGTTCCTTTTTTAATATTGATAGAAGTTTAATATAAAATATTAAATTAATATCCGTAACACAATAACACACTTTTCATCTATATTTAACACTGTTATTAATGGTCTTTTAAATCTTTTTAACAAACAACAACATAAGAAATAGTATTATAATATTGTATTGTAGTACATGCTTAATGGTTTATATTTAATAAACATGTAACACGATTTCGCCAATCTTACATTTGCAAAGAAATTGAATCTTATGTTGAACATGACATAGTATTGTTACTTATCATAAGTGGCGTTTACACTGAAGACGCTGTCAGTTTTAATTCCCCACACTTTGCCTTAAAAATAAGATAGGTTAGGGTACTTACCGCGACTGCTACAGCTGAAATACAACAAAAAGTAATAAATAAATACAATAAACAAAGTTTATTATTCTAAATGGAACTTTTAGGATAGAAAATCCACATTTGCACATGTAAAACCTTCTGCAATATGGACCTGGCCTGACTGTTAGTCTTAACCAATAAGTTAATAGAAGGTAATAGATAAAGATAAAGTGCAAGTTCATTTTATAATATATCTTGGAAACGTCTTCAGATTTGTCATATAGTCGTTTTTCTTTGCACATCTGCATAAACAGATATTGTCAAAAAAGTCCAAGGTTGATGTCTAGGAATAATTGCTTATGTTCCCAATGATTTCTTTAAACCAATACTTACAGACGCCAGTGCTGCACTGATCTGAAGATAGAAATAATTTAAGTAATATACTTTTATTAAAACATATATGCGATTAACAAAAACTATCAATGACAATGTATTTTTTATTCATGGGAAAGAAATGGGAAAGAGAAAGAGTTTTAAGGGTAATTCTGTTGATTTTACAATGTGTCATAATTTATGCTTCTCAACAATATTTTTGAAATTTGTATACTATAGTTTTTGATGGTAAAGAATATAAACAAAGACAATTAAAAAGCAAATGCATTATGCGATTATAGTAAAGCTAAATAAAATTAAAAAATGTAACACATCATTATATCATTACACAGCAACAATTGTGTTACATTATATAGCTGCATATACAATTCATCAACAAGATTGCACTATCTAAACTGCTTACCAGGCTCTTGAAATGTTACGCTGAAACATTTGGACTCACTGAAACAATATAATTGAGTTGAGATCACAGAATATGACATGTATACTTAGTTTAGTAAAAAATTATTTACATGTAAAAATAGTCGAGTTCGCATTTTCATAATCTATATCTTTCTTGCTTTAACAGTTCACTGATGTGAGTAAGTCTAGAAAAGTTAAGAATAAACGCCCTTACATAAGATATGATCAACACTATGTTCTTCTGTGAGCAAAACCATCAAATAACAATAAACATTTTGATAACATGACGACATGAAAATAGAGCATATGTATTCATGTTCTTTTCATATATTTTCAAACAGAAAATGCAAACACAATAAATATTTAAGCTAATACATGTACGGTAGATGTAGACATAATGTAAGAAGAATGGCAAGATACGTGCTGCAAGGAGAACAAGATAAGAAAACTTTAAAAGTAAACTAAAATGAAACCCATAAGTAAAACTTTCATTTACATGTAAAAATATTCTTATTTTAAAGTTTGCTTTAAATATATTATAAAGTATAGGGTATAAAATTAGTTATACATTGTAGTCTCTACGTTCATTTCGAATTATTGTGTTATATAGAGTGTTTACATTTATTTCATAGAACATGTTATTTTTATGCAATAAAAACTACAATCTCTTAATTTATTAAATTATATTTATAAGTGGTATAAAGGGATTCAAAAAGACGAAGTATTGTGAAATGACGACGAATAAAGAATCTATATTTGGCTTAGAAATATATAAGTTATATTTTAATATAAGTCGCAAACGTTTCTTGATCAAATATGATGTTATTCGAGAAACTTAGTTTCTTATCAGCACTCACTCACTCAACCAACCAACCAATCAATTAATCTACCTTTCCACTTTTACACACAGCTGCTTATCAGACTGGCCCGGTTCTGACGTAGACGAGGTCACAACCTCTGACACACAGTGGCCTTGGACTGGGGTCGTGTCGAACACTTGGGCGGACAGCATGGTAGTGCCAGACGCTATTCTTATGCTAGGACTGCAATATATTTAGGTATTTTCATTTTACATAAGGAAACAAAGAAATGGTCACACAGAAGAACTTTCTAAAATTGTTTCTTTTTATAAAGCACCTTTCAAAATGGTCTCCAAGTAGACCAAATAACATACATTATTTATGTGAATAATAAAATGTACAAACTGTTAACACTCCTTCCAGTATTTATATTAGAAGAGTGGGTAGAGTGGCTAGATTGACAGTACAATGATTTTGTAAAATCTTAATTTTATTGAGAAAGGGCCCATTATTATTTACCTTTATTTTTTGTTTGATCTGTCTTTTTTCAGCATATTATTATTTGTTCACTAAATATTTAATAAAGAACATTTCAATAACATAAGTACCCTTAACTTTATATGAAGCGGCAACTTTTTTCTTATGAGATAAGTTTCTTATACAACTTAAGAAACTAAGCAGTTGTATGGAGGGTTATAATGTTACTGAACTAATGTCTAAAATAAAAATATCGAGGAATTTGAGTTTCTATAAATAAGTTGAATCAGTAAGAAGAGAAACATTTATGAATTTGTTTTACAGTTACAAATAAACTGTGGGTTGACTATCATTTAAAAGAGTAAGTAGTATTCAGTAAATAACTGTTACAGAAATTAGCAAAACTAATTCAACAAAAACTTGTTGTTTACGAACATACTTGATTTTATTCTTCTGAAATCGGTTAAAGCAGCTCAGTTTTATCTTTTGTCGAAGAGACGTTGCAGGACCATAAATGCAGTTTTTGTGTTTAATGTTTTGTCCATACTTTGCCTAGTTTCAAACATAAATATATGCTATAATATTGCTCGGACATGATCATACTTCTGTAAAATCAACGTATAAAAACACGAAAGAAAATCTATGATTTGTTCCGTACCATTTGTTGTTGTTGTTGTCAGGGTTAGAGACGACTGAAAGCACACATGACTCCCCCGGAGTACACTGGTACTTTATGGAATTCTCTGGGAATTTCTGTCAAACAAATGTCATTTCCAAGAAAGTATAATCAGACATATCTTTGCTAAATGTATGCATTGTCAATGAAGATTCGAGTAACTCGATGTATTTGTTTAGTGCTCAGAATCAAAGTAAGACGGATGAGCGAAATACTTCTACAATGGAAATGTGAATGTGTATTTAAAAAGGAGTACGTCTTAAACGGGACGAACTAATTCTGATTTGGATAATTCAACTGATGAATGGGTTAAGTGTAACATTTAGTACCCGTATCGATATCCACGTCTGTATTACGGAAATTGTATTTGACATTTTTCAGTTTAAAATCATTCATATATTCAGTAAGGCTTGCAGAATTAACAAACGCAACACACGCTTTATCGGGTCATGCATTACAAACATCCTTTTTTGTCTTATGACAAGTGATTGACAAGACAACGAGTACTTACTGTGTTGTGGAAAGAAGAGTTTGCTGGTTGTATGTTAACTTCGATACATTTCTGGGTTGGTGGTTCACTAATGTTGACATACAAAGAAAAAATAAAGAGTCAGAAAAAGCTGATAGGAAAATGTTTAAATTATCCTACAGCAAACATCGAATTCCAAAGAAAATTTGTGACTTGCCTGAAGTGAAGCTCAGATACAAACATGCAATATAATGCAGGTCTATTTACACAGTAAGTGTAAAGATGAAACATATTGCAACAAATACAAGGAGGCAACAAAAATCTACTGAAATCATGACTATAAGCAATATATATCCACATAGCAGCATTACGATAACATACAAAAATACAAACAGACAATTTGGTGAAGACAAGTTGGGCCTATGGAATCTAATAAGAAAATCCGGTTGTAGGATGGCTGACGTACTTACTTGTTCTGTGTTGATATGTTGACACAGACCCTTGGACTGGTTGGCAAGATGTCCACAGCCAAAAGGTGAGGGGCGCCAAGTCGAACAGGCGGTACTACTGTTGAATTTGCCTCACCGTTGGTCACCACGGCAACAGGCGGTCTGTAAATGATATACCGTTAATGACGTGCGCGCACACATTATTTTTATTGTGTGACATCGCCTAAACTAATGGTACGTCATGTTCACACAATTATGCTGAAGATTTCCTTACAAAAGTACAAAAGACGATTATTCTAATGAGACATAACACTTGATTGCAGGCGCCGTGGTTCTTGAATTGTCTTCTTGAAATTTTCTGACATTACTTTGTTTTAAAGGTGGTATCCGACAATTTGCATATATCAAATATATATAACAATATCGTACCACTGCTTTGGGGAGTTTAACCATATTTTTGGTAAAGATCCATACTTTAGTCTTAATAAATACGAGTTTGAACACTAACTGATTTGTTAGACAGAAATAATCGCGAAAAAGGTTACTCTAAAATCTGTATCCTTTTAGGTGTATAAACAGCTCGACAGTGGTCTCTCCTAAAAAAAAGATATCGACGTCAGGGTGGATAACTCGATGAAATATCGTGATCTTAAAAGTAAGTGGTCATGTGGTTTTCTAGTTTAAAAAATAACCATCTCTGCATCGTGGCTCGGATAGGAAATACCTGTTTGCAATGATGAGTGGTAATTTATACTTGACGGTTCACAAAGAGCTTTGGCATCAATGAAAAGCATTTTGCAAGACCTTTTCAGGCACCAATGACCTATTTGCTTGTTTGAGAAAATATTTTTGGACGAAACTGTCGGATATCCACCTTTAATCTCTTAAAATAAAAGTTACGTTTCCTTCACTTAGATAAATATTTATGTCATTTAAATAGAAAGATTTTATTGAAAGGACTGTCAATGTTACTGTCGATTCTGAAAATTCAGGTATATAATACAGTAAGTAACATCTGGTAAGTAAACATAGTTTTGCAGACATGATTATAGTAGTTTAAAATATGTCATTCGTTGTTATCACATTTCCAATATTATACAATTAAGTTACCAAAAACAAGTTTTTATTTGTTTTGTTTTTACTGCCAATAGCTGTTAACGAGAATTGTCAGGTTTAGGCGACCCTTACATATCAGAGTAAAAGAAAAAAAAATAACGAGTTATACTATTACTAATGAACTATATGAAAGAATTGCTTCTTTAGAGTGTCATTACCTGAGATCTGATGTGAACACAGGTATGACTAAATAGCATCTCTGGCCTTCCGTACAGTTAACAAATGGAGGTACAGATCCAATCTTGTCTAGGCTCTCAACTACAAAAACACAGAAAAAAGAAAACGGTAAAATACTTCAAAACCTCAATCGTATATCAATTTCTTTTAAGTTTAATTGCAATAAAATGTAAAACAGTAAAAAGTTCTTTACTTTGAAAACAAGTTGATGACACAGGTAAAAATCAATTGATCAAAAATTAATGTTATCCCATTTTAAAAAAAAAAGAACTGAAAAATATCCTAAGTAAAATTACGTTACTGAGAAAGAAATCAATTTCAATTGGTGCTTATGCGTAAACGTGTATTAAAAAATTACCTGTATAATGGGTAAATTTACCAGGAACATTTGTTTTAAAATATTGATTATGATGTAACAATACATGGCATTGTTGATGATGATGTTTCTTTTACTTTCACATGGATACTGATATTATGCTGTTACTAAAATTAATATCGAAAGGGTACCTTTACAAACTACCTATATGTGCATATTATCATATGTAAATATATAGTGTATACTGGTAATACATACCTATCTCGCACCTGTCTCCGGAGGTGCCAGGGTGACAAATACAGTCGGCTGTAGAGGTAGTTGACTGACATAAACCAGCGTTCTCACAACGCTTCATACGACAGAGACTGCTTTGTTCTACAACAGGAACACACAATAAAGACAGTGACATGAATTAGGAATTGGAAATAGCTCAAATTCAAATGTGTGAGTAATTCCCTTCAATCCTTGTATAATCAAATATTAATAAAAATTGCTATGATTTCTAGCACTGAATAGTGACGTGAACAGCATCTTGGTGGTCCTGCCTATTCACAGAAAGCCTTTATACTCTAATTAGGCTCATATTACATATATACTCTACTCATGGTATAGCAAAATATAAAAAACAACACAAGCATTGCCTCTTTAGAAATGGCCCAGTGAGAATGCCATACTTTATTTTCTGCATCTGTAGTGTCCGAATACTTACCAATTTGCGTTTCTGGCTTCACATCGTATGTTATGCATCTCTCTTCTTGAGTTGAGTCTAACCTGTGTACCAAAAGCACAATCTTTTTGAGACCTCAGTTTTAAGATATGTTAGGTGTATGATATAAAGGACACACTTAATATAACACAAACAAAATGGGATTGATACAAAAGCATGAAATATTTTGGCCCTAATTAAAGTAATTAATCAAAAATATGAGTAAAATAACTCTTATCTTGCAAACAATTGTTCACTGCTATATATATATATATACTTACTTGACACAGACTGATCTATTTCCAGTCTGGTTTGGAGATGGTGTAAACGCGACATCATACTTGCAAGAAACTCCCGTGTCCGTTGGTGGGAAGATGTTCACACTGGGCGCCGAATGGGCAAGGGTCAGGTCCTCACTATACATACACAGGTAAAATGATGATTTGGTTCCAGTTAATTAAGCAAACAAACTAAGTAAAAAGCCCAGCATGTAGTGCCTTAGTTACTTAAACAGCTTCTATCCTGTTCCAGAATAAAAGATATAGAGTATACGCTCCATTTGGGGCTATTGAGGGTCCATTTGGATATAATATAACCGAGAAGGTTAAATGGTCAGTTGTAAAATTTAAAATTACAACTAGTAACCTTGTGAGGGGACAAATCTACACAGATGTTTTATTTTCTTGAGTGTTAAACAGTGTAAAGCATGTACGTTTTTCGAGTTCCACTTTTAACACATTTGACCTTTTAAGCCATGAATGTTCACATTGGGGTGTGGGGCGACTATATAACCAGCATGGATCTAATGGCGCTTATATAAACAGATAATAAAGTAAAAAAGCAACAATCTATTGATAATACATGTTTTGGCAATTCTCTTGTTGTCGGCAGGTAGTACTGGCGATTTTACGCACACAATGTACAGGAGAAAATTCGTACAAAGACTTATTTTACATCGACGTAATTCATCAGCGGTTTCTGGACTTTGTATCAGTTAACTTATGTATATGTACGAAACAAATTATGTACCAAGTGGCTCCAGTTTTCTGTGTTATGATAGAAGTGTGGCAGGTTCTGGAGGAAGGGCAGGCCAGCACGCTGTTCTGGGGCACAGTGGGTGGAGTCACATACAGAGAGGTAGGCTAAAACAGACAACATGGTAAATATGGTAGCAACAGTCATCGCACCAACATTCTTGTTGACCCTGTACGCCATTAGAGGTATGTAAACAATGTACAATACATTTGATGGTCTTCTTAGACATAAATAGTGGTTCTATACATGCACTATTTCTTCCAAGGCATGAATAACTGACCGCGAGTAGTCAAGGCCATGCAGGGTCAATATTGTGTGTTTCCGAAATTCAGCAACCGACACTGCCCAAAACAAGAACTGTGTAGAAAAAAACTACTTTATTTTAACTTTAAGAGGTAAGTATCATCTTTATTTTCTTTAAGGTATTAGGAAAATCAAAATAATGGCAGAAAGAATAGCCACTTAAGTCTTTTCACACTATATAGTCTTTATATTATCAAAAAATGACTTTGTTTCGTGTGTAGATCAATTTTGACTGTTTATTTAACAATCATTAGTATCACTTATTATAAATGCATTGATTTAATCTCATTTTGTCCCGAGTAAATATGATAAAACATTATTTTTTGACATTTTAAATATACTTTAAAGGTACTTACATTTGAAGAGGTGGGAGCTGTGAGGAAGAAGAAATATAAGTAAGATCTATTTTAAGTCAATTTTTTTACTAATTTTAAATCATATTTAATAAACAAACAATTCAATTCATACAATTAAAATTAGGACATTAAGCAGTGATGTTAATCTCATACGTATAGTGAAGATATTGCACTTTTATAGTTCAGTGAATACAATAAACGCATAGGTTACGATAGTAACTTATAACAATATTTCCATACTTTCTGGAGTAGTGTTAAAGTTAATTTAAAACGATAATCACCTAAAACATTCATCCTGATATGTTAATGTTTGATGCTAACACATTGACAATAAACTTACTTTGCGTATCAATTTGGAAGCACAGTTCATCAGCATTATTCCTGAAACACATATACCAAAACAACCATGTTAAAGTCCACAAGTATTCTTGTAGATACAAACAACTGTTTTTATTCCCTTAAGAAATATTGATCACAAGCAATGAATAAAACAATAATAGGTTTAATGACTAATCCTAAATTGAACTGAACAATGGCCAAAGTTTAACTCCTATGAGAGTGATAAGGAGGCCATCCAATATAAGGTTTTCTCACTACTAAGAGACGGGGGAGTGTCAGTATTGTCTTTTGTATAATAGATCTGCATACCGTTTACTGTCAGCTGTCTGGACACAGTACGATGATGTCCCAGTTTGTGTTGGAGTCACAGAGACGATGCTCTCATAGCGACACAAGGTTGTGTTGCTGGCGCCCCCGACTGGTGAGTGTGCGGTTGTGACGAGGTCTGCTACATTGAGGTCATCAGAGTAGGCGCCATGCAGGACGATAGGCCTGTAATTATTATTATTATTAGGGATTTAAAAAATAGGAACCGTTTCATGTTAGGTGTAACAACACACTGACAATATTGAGTCATTCAAAACAATTGTGTATACAAGAATGTTTCTGTAAAAGGCAATTATATTTAAACATATTCAGCCTCTATATGATTTTTGTCGTTAGTGATTACGACAAACGTTATATATGATCTTGTGTATTTATGTCACTGTATAACAGTAGACATTATAAAAAATACGTAAACAAAAAAAACCCCATAAAGATAGCATACTTACGTTTGATTACACATGCCCAAAACAGGGATAGATATTTCACATGGTTTGTCTTGCTGGCATCTAAGAACTTCAGGTAGAAACAAGTCAGTAAACCTTGGTGGGGTCTATGAAAACAGGAAGGTAACCTTATATATACTGTTTAAAAACATAGTAAGTAATGAAAAATGTTAAATGATATCCTTCTAGTGTATGATTCAATCAGATTGAGTAAGAATGCTACCATAGTATGTGCCAGTTTGTAAATAGATTGACACTATTAAAAAGTAGAAAAGACACAGTATTGGCCTGTTCACCCAAGCGTTATTATAATCCAATATGTAACTAAGAAACGTGTTTTCTACATGAAGTTTGTTTTGATATATGTTCAACAATAAGATGATGCAGATGATTTCTGGAGGAAATTGATGCTATTGACTTATCAAACAGAGCACCCGCATCATATATCTAAAAGTGTTATGCACTTTATATTATGCTTCGTACGGACGTTAATAGGATGATCCCAACCTATCGCTCATCATACTTTTGCTTTTTACAAAAGTTGTCCTTCAGCACTATTTATAAATATGTATATTCTCCAGAAAGTCTGATTTAAATATGATTTTATTATAATGAAATAATATATCGGTCTTTAGTTATGCATAAATGTCATGTTAAAAAGGCCGTTTATCTACATAAACAATAACACACTTGACTTAAAAAACTCCCATTAAGAAGTAAAAAATATCGGCAGCATTAGCTAAAACCAGGACAATGTCACACACAAACCATTTCTCTGCTGCTGTACTATACTACTATAGAGGTTTTACTTTATATATGCTACGATTAAGACTGTGTCCTTTGCTTTCTTCATTGTTGTCTGCTACATATGTTTTGTAATTGCAAGCTGTATTGTGAACCTTGAGAAACTCGGGTTCTTTTGCAAAAAAGACCTCGTAAAAAGATTGCAAATTTCTATTTATGCCTGTTATATTTTTTATAATTGTAAACTACACTTTATTTTTGCAAGTTATACTGTTAAACGCGGCATACTAGGTCCTTCTATCTGAAAAAGATCGTACAGAACAGCATCGATTTCCTGTTATTGACTGCTGCACAACTGTCCTCATAAAATGCATTTTATAATAATAACTATAATTAACTATAATTTAATGAACAAAACCCTTTTCCATGCGACTTTTATTCTACTTCGCTCATCTTACCTTCAAATTACCTTATTACACAAACAGATTTATGTACTAGGTGTCTTATCTGTTATTACCGTACATAATTGAGCTTCAAAAGTCGCCATGGTATTCTATCTGAATCCCTCTCCATGTGTTCCCTAAAAATGACGGACACGTTCATGTATGGAGGTTATCTACCTGTTGCATGGAGTAGATAGTTCGCCTAAGATAATGATCATATTTGTTATCAAACGAGAATTTAAGATCTTTCAGATTGTGCATGCTATCGACAAGAAAATACATGACCTGATCTGTAGAAGTGTTCACCGGACTAGTCAAAGTTTCTCCATGCACTGAAACAAACATGCAAGATGAATGTAAATAAATTGACAATAAACTAAATGTTGAAGTCCTATGAGATAAAAAATATACCATAATTCATTTTAAAACATAAATCCCACAATAAAATGTAAGATATTATGATGCAAAAATGTAAGCCATTTGCTGATCAGTTTGGACGAATGCAGCGATTATACAGCCAAAATGTTCCAGGAGGACTTTTGAAACGTTATGTAATGTTACTAAGGTATTACTCCATGGCACATGTCATACTGATTGGTCAAACGGACACACATGACCAGTCATTACCACAACACAGGTGTCCACTAAGCCTGAACACCAGGCAATCAACATATATAACTGCCATTATACGATAATCAAGTAACCACAAAAAACCTGTTATATTCAAAATGACTTTGGTGTCTATTTAAACGCTTGACTGTATGTTACACATAATAACGTGATCTTCAATATAAATGTTAATTTGGCTTCTTATTGTAAGTATTCTTTTATCACTTGATGATGGTTCTAGGGTTCGTTTAACAAAAAGAAAAAAAAAACACATTCAATAAGGTTTATAAGTATGGTGAATGTATCCAAGCTGTTGTTTTTATTCTCCTGGTTTTTGACAATCCCGATCACCACAAGCATATCGTAAGATCACTATCTGTTAATATCGATTCGAGTTATAACAACAACCCGTTCACTCCACTAATAAATTCCTTTAATGTTCTTTTGACACCAATTATTATCAATCTTGTTTTAATAACCGTTTATTTTGAAATGTGTAACTAATATGCAAGAAAGTTTATTTCAAGGAAAGTACAAAATATATATCTGATATTTTCCAAGATCCAGATCAGACAGGCTTCATCGTTTTCCTTAGTGATTCATGCCAAGCATGTCAAAAGTTCATTAAAGTCATTGTTTTATTCAGGTGTACATACGGTATTGACAAACGTCCCCGGAGGTACCAGCCTGACATACACACGTCTGACTCCCTACATCGAACTTCCCTCCGTTGTCACAGGACTTTGCTAAAGCAGAAAAATACATTCCGTACTGTGGTGATTCGTCAATTTTGTTGTTCTCATACGCTTTCAGTGAAATACCATTGTTTGTATGTGTTTTTGTAAATAGGTGTGTAATGGTTTAGCCATAGTTCTACAATAATGATTGATTAATGCAGCAAAACTCGTAACCTTAGTATCAAAATAAATATATGACAAGGTCTTATAAGTATTGCAACAAAAGTATTCACATGTTAGCATAATGTAAAAGTTACGGCAAAACATTGACGAAACCTTATATTAAGCAGGGAAAAGAGTCAGTGCTTTGGAAAGATCAGTTGGTAAATCAGTTATATCGTTCGTGTAACAACAGTTGTTTACAAGTTTACTATTACAGAATAAACATATATAATTATAACTCATTTATTGTTGTATTCCCTTTTAGATTAAATACGTAATTACAATTTGTGCCATGTTTTAAAAACATCAATCATTTACAATGGTAACTATATCAGGAAAAACACTTTAAATTTACATTTTACTAAAAAGATGTGTACTTTTACTAAAAAAATATTATTTACAAAAGTGTGTATTGTTTCAAGGGAAAAAATCAAATTCATTTTATATTATGGTGAAATTAAGCACAACAAACCATTTCGGTCTGCAATTGAGAATATAATTACCTATCTCACACGTTTGACCCTCAAAGCCAGCTTTACAGACACATGTTCCAGCCGTTGTATTGCCAAGACAGCTGCCTTCATTGTAACAATGAAGCTTTTGACAAGGTCCATATACTGAAACAATTAGTATAAAACGACATTCGCCTAACATCTCAGATGTATGTACTGTATTAGCTAACACAGGTTGCATGCAAATGTTAACCACTGTAGAGAAAAACTATATGACTGGATACTAAATTGGCATTGTATATAGGATGGCTATTAGATCTACACTTTAAGAATAGACTTGGGTCTGTTAAAGTTTTGCAGGTTAAGAATTTAAGTCTAGTCTTGCACGCTATACTGACGATAGCAAAGGATTTGTTTCAAACATGTGACACACTAATACATATGTTGAACAAAACAAACAACAGCAACAGAAGCCATGTTTATATTCTATCATACCATTGTTTATTAAATTGGGTTAAATGAATTTATTCAATTCACGTTAAGTTTGTTTGCTATTTCTAAAGTCAAAGAATTCTATAAATAACCAAAGTAATATTAAAATATAAAAACAGATATATCTAAATAATTACATTAAGGTAAGAACCTCCAACTTACCTCTGTCCCCTGTGGTCCTAATGTTGAACGTTCTCTCTTCACCACCGGGGCTGTTTGAGAACAAAAGATATTTAAAGGAATGTATTTAATAGGAATACAGATTGAAGGCAATAAATGGATGGAGGAACAAATTTAGAACAAATAAAACTTATTTTATTTTGAGTAACACAAACAAGCCCTTAATTTTGAAAAGAAGGCTAGTTTCATTCAATACTACATGTATATGGTGTCCATGTAACATCTTAAAACATATTAATTTGATGAGAAGAAACCCTAAAGCTACCTGACTGTACATGTTCGCACTTGTTCCTATATTCTAATAGATATACTTTTCTGTCTATAAGGACAGCATTAAATAAAAATGTTAGTTTTGCGCCGACTTTGCAATAGTGAAAAAGAATGTCCACAAAATCTAAAACTAAATAATAGGTAACAGTAAATATGGGAAAACCATAGCTTTACTGCTGCTTATTTAAACCGACAGTGCATCATGCCTACCGATTCTTCATTTGAATTTTAAATCTGTAAAATGTTATCTGTTATTCAATCTTCCTGTCCTGACAAACCATTCTTATTTTTAACAAGTTTGTAATTAAGTTTTGTTATAACCACGCTAAAAAAAGCCCCCCCCCCCCAACATAATCTGTCAAATTAGGACAAATATGAAATAATTCAGTCATTTAGCCAAGTCAAAGAAAAAAAATATTATACTAGTAGATTTAAGAAGTCTGGTGTGTTACGGTATGACATCAAATCTGGAACCTTCCAGTGTCTTTTGCGAAATAAACAGTAAGGTTTCTTAAGAAAACCAGGCATTCAAGAACATGTGACAATGATACTGACCCAGACGAGAGACAGAGAGTGTGTAAATCGTCTGAGGGTCCGGAGGTATAGACAACGTCAGAGATACACACACCATCGCTGACTTTAGGCGGGAACACATAGGCAGTTCCTGAGCTATCACCACATTCTGTTACAGGCTCACTGTAGCAGGAAAGCACCATAGTTAAAGAACACATCACTAAAAAAAGTGAGTTTACTATTGATTCTGTATTTTATGCTGATCTATTATATCTAAATAAAATCAGCTCCAATAAAATGTAAACCTTTTATTAAAACATCTGTTAACTGAATTCTGAAAATTGCTAAATGGCATATAAAATACGTGCTAATAGTCAGGATAAGTTCTATCTACAAGATTGACCAAGATTTTATTCGCACATCCGTACCATTGTCCTACTGTGTTTGGCTTTGTGGTGATGGGAATATGGCAGTCTGTTAGTGGTAGACACGTCAGGGTAGATCCAGGGGACAAAGTTAAACCATCAAAGTGCGGCAAAGACTGTAAAACACAAATTTGGGGAGTAATTCTGATTTGGCTTGAAAAATAACAGCAAACCCATAATTTTCATAATATATGTTATTATTCATTATTTTAAGTGAAATGTTAATTAATAATAATAATACTTAAATGCTTTCCGAAAATTTCTAACAATACAGAAACCCCAAACTAACAGATCGAGTTATTAACTTGCTTTGCATTTTGGGTTCAAGCCTTGTCCACAACACACTAGTTTATAATCCTAATTCCTATCTATGCTTTAAGAGAATTTCTTCACAGATATGGTGTAGGTACATACCTGATTCACTGTCAAACCTGCAAAGTGAACATACTTTTAAGATGAAGTTATACAAATGTAAATATGAAGTGCGATCAACTTGAATGCTTATTTACTTCCATTTTGAAATTCAACACATGTTTCTTTGAACAATATTAAAGATTTAACTGTATTCAGATTAAAATATAATTGGGAAAGTTCATTTCTTAAAAAAATTGCAGATGTTTAAAAAAATCTCAGTAACAGAGAGCAACAATTAAAATCCTGACTTCAACATTGTAAGGTGAACATGTTGTGCTACTCCTTTTTAAAACTTAAGATTTAAAAAAATGTATAACCATATTTTTTTATTATTCCGCATATCATTTTAAACAAACAATGAAAGTTTTATTTCAAACGTTACAAAAATGTTGACATTAACACATTGTTTATTGAATCTGTTTAAATGTATGTTTATTCGTGTAACATATGGTTATTAAATTCTACAAATAAAACATACCATTTGGTGTAGATACAATCAATGTAAAACATACTTCATCTAAATTGAGTCTGAAAAGAATAGAAAATCAAAATTGTTGAAAATGGTGATTAACACAATACAACATGCATGCATACACAAAACCAGAGGTACATGATGATTAATTCCTTGTGACCTCAATACGGCTAATGTAGATACATCTAGATATTTTAAGATACAATACTGTCATCTATTTTACACATAAATACAAAGCGGATTTAAAGAAGTGTTTTATTAATTCATGCCAATCAATACAAAATTCCTCTATTAAGAACTGTTAAAGCATAGCATATAGTACACATATTGAGCAAAAGATGTTTATGTCTCCGATTGATTCCGGAGGTACCTTTTCGATTCTCCGTTCAGACCAAGGCATATTATGAAATGGTGTGCGCCATTTTTAGGCATATTTTAGGGCAGTTTAAATTGTCTATCAATGCATTACATTTTATAATGTATACACACATAAATAAGCTAAATAAGAGAAATACACTTCTTTCCATTAAAACTGACGGAATTCGAACAAAAGAACTGAAACCACAATTTAATATGCGTAAGATTTTTTTTCCCAGACGTAAATCACTCGTTACTATTGTCCACATAGTAAAATTCACATGATTATGTCTGACGATGCTTAAATATGCGCTTTTTTACCCTTGACTATCTCCAGTTGTTGTCGTTTGCAGGCACATCGTATGGTTTCCTGTCTCAGTCGGAGTCACTGTTTCCATTGCAACATGTGTTTCATTGGATCTTGGGTCAGGGGTCAGCTCCTTTGGTGAGATACTTAAGGTCGGACCTTTGTAGCCGTTTACTAGCCTATATGATTAAAAAAATCTAGTCATACTTTTGACATTCACTGTCGGTATTCCGTCTCTTAATCTCTCCAGTCGTCCCCATACAGGTGAGAAAACTTTAGTAGTCTCTCTATCGTGAGACTGCATGGCAATTGGTATGTCATGATATCAAGTTTATCATTCTATGTCAATTGAAGATAAATCTTTGGCATATTGTACTATTTTTATTGCTTAAATAATTTAATTTTGTATCTTTGGTTTAATTGGCTAACCTGCTGGTTATTCCTTTCTTTTCTTTTAAATCTGGATTTTTTCCCTCGTTTGTTTGACATTTTACATCTTTCTTTCTGTTAACACTATTGTTTTTTGTTGTTTTTTTCTGTTTTTTTTTCTGTTTTTTGCAAAGTGTGTGTGTTATTTTTTATATGTGCTTTATGGTGTAATATTGTTTTTGGTCCCTTATAAAACATGCGTTTGTTGTGAAGTCACCATTCACATGGTATAGTTAGTACAAATCAAACCGGTCGTCCACAGCAGACCGAAGAAATGTCGCTGACTTGTAACTCTTCAGCTCCATGCTGTGTTGGATCGAGTATTGATTGCAGCGAGAACTTTAGTGTGGGGAGGTGTTTAAGCTGTGTGCTGGTAGTTCTACCCCGAAATGTGTCAATGGTCTTTTTTCATCAGTAGTAACTATTTTGCTAGATGTCGACAATATGACATAATTATGTCTAAAAAACTACAAAACTACAACTAAAAACTACAATATGGAAAGAGGATAAGCTTCTTTTAGAATAACAACACAAAATAAATAATAAACGAATCTCAATAAATCCTCGGCTTTTTATATGTTATGACGTAACGGGGCTGCTTAGTAGAACGCAACATCATCCTATGATTAGGATTTTATTAGTTAAATTTATATTTTACAATCTACATTTTACAATCTAACAACAGCGAGGCGTGAATACCTCTCTCTAACGATGACGTCCGAATCCGCATTCCTCTCCCTAGCTCATCTCAAAACCTCCCTTTTTTCTTATTCTGCACTCCTTAAATATATAGCCTAAACTAATTGCTCATCGGTTCTAAGCTCGCATATATTTTTGACGATCGTGTCATTTCTACAGTGCACAACTCACGCTTCCCACCTATATTATGATGTATGCATCAATCATAGTCCTGAATTATGCCTCTTTATTGTCATTTTACTAGTTTCCCGAGCGTCATAGTATATTTCCTTGTTTTGATTATTAATCCTGTCATTCTTTGCCTTGCTTTAAGTTATCGTTTTGCACTTAGTTTAATTAAACGGCACGATGTCTTTGGGTTGTTTTGTGATTGTTTTCTAAAATTTGATGATTTCTTTCATATTTTTTACATTACAATTTCGACTATTTTGGTATATGTCGTCATGACATTGTATGATGTTATTAAATTGTTCTTATTATACGTCAGGGCTTAAGGTGTTTTGTTTTCAAAATACACTCCCATTTAGAATTTTTAGTTTGCCAAGGCTTTTATCTACTGTAAATATTGTACATATGTTGATAGTTTATTTTATACTAGCTATTTTGTCTGTATATAGGTTCATTGTATCTGTTTAACTCCCGATGTAGGTGCTTACTGTTAGATGTTTGATGGGATATTTTTATTTACACTGTTTGTTTTGATGGGATATTTTTATTTACACTGTTTGTTTGACAGAAAAACCTTCAGGAAGTGCGAGGTAGGTTCGCTCCACAAACCATGTTTAAGCACCCCAGTCGGTCTTTTTGCCGACTGGCCATTCCAAGGCGGTAACTGCTGGTTTTTCTTTATGTGTGTAATCTCTCGTCTTTGTGTTGTTGTCAAATTTACATTTACCCTGTTTGCCTTTATCTAGAGGTAGTTTATATTAAAATATCTGCGGAAACTTTGTTAGGACCTTTTCAAATATTTTGACCTACTCAGATAAGTTATGACATGATTGTACATTTGCTTATGTGGAATCAGTGTATCTTTATGGTGTAATAAATGTTGCACCCTAGTGATTTATTATTAAATGTTACAATGTTGCATTTAACTTCGTTTAATCAAGAAGAAGATTCAGAAATACAGCTCTACTTACTGCTTGGTTCCCTGGTACATTATGGGGACTACACAGGGCTGGTTAAGCTGACACTGGATGGTTTCCGGTATACCACTGTTTGCTAGGAAGCTGTGAGATGAGTTTGTAATGGGAGGGAGAAGGTCCACTCCCGGTAGGTGTGAGGATGTATTCACCAACATCGCTGGGGAAATGAACAGTAGACAATCATTAACATAAGATTTTATGTTTTTTAAAATTTAACAGGTCAAGAAAACTAAATTTTACACATATAAATTTTCTTGTATAAAACAAATATTAATGCGGTATGGATGGGCACTGTTCAGTTAGGATTGGTATTTGCATAGCAAGCCACTGCTGTTTTTTTTCTAAAATTCTTTCAGGAATTTGGTGTATTTCTCTATAATCCAACGATCAACGATTTTAGTACAAAATATCTTAATTATTTTTTTAATCCTGGGGGTGCTTCAAAATGGGCAGGCGCCTTACATAGAATACATACTGGTAAGTCTCATATGCACTTTGTAGTAAACAGGTATCTATACTAAACAATACACTGGTGTGTGAATGGTTTCCTTAAACTAAAGTAACATGAAAAAAAAAACTTTTCGTAGAACTCTCGTAAGACACTTTACGTTAGCTAATTTCCAGCTTATCAGTCTATGGGTTTTTCTGTTATGAAAAGGAATTTTTGAAATGGCACTACATAAATGCAGTAATATATATAATATTAAAGTTAAAATATCTCCAGATGACTGAAATATTATAAGTTATTTAAAAAAAAATGTAATTATCTAAATGAGACGAGTTATGTCATGCCATACCTTCTTCACACTTTTCTCCCTTGAACCCTGCTGTGCAAAGACAAGTGGCGCCAGTAGCCTTTCCAAGGCACAAACCTCCATTCTGGCAGTGAAGTTTTTGGCATGGACCATATTCTACATAATTCATTTTATAAGAATTGTCATTTGTTTCTTTGTGGTGTATTTTTTTCTTTTATTATTTGCATTGCAGCAACAAAATCTTGGTCATTATAGTGGCGCTCAACTATTATTAGTGTAGAAAGCCCTCAGACAACTGCCTAGGTGGCACCACTGGTGTACTGTAGATCAACAGGAAGGAAGACTTCCCCACACGGAATTTCTATATACTTTTGACACACAAAGTTCTTACTTCAACAGGTGAAGAATATATGAAAATATTTAACTGATTCCAGTGTGGCTTAACAATAATAATAATAGTTCAGTTTACTCATTTAATAAGTCGTTTTGGATGAACATAACAAAGTATAAACAATACATGTCTTCTTACTCTTTTAACTGGAAACTATAGATCATTTTTCTATGGTTGTTTATCCAAGCAAAGAGCAATGAAAGAGCAAGTGTTGCACTTTTCCCTTTTTTTACAGGTCAATACAACAATACAAGAAGTACATGTAGTATAATACCATACACTATAACACAATGCAAAGGCTTTGTTAAAATATCTTAACAGATCAGCCTTAAACTAGACTTATTTTTTTAACATAGTTCTTATACATTTAATTTTCATCTTGAAATAGGACTACAAGTAAGAAGTTACCGTGATTGTTTGTTGTGTTGATAGTGAAGTGCCGTTCCTCACCACTCGATCTACATAAAACACACATGTATTCTTGTAATCTTTATAATCGTTATAAAGCAGCAGTATCATTAACAACAGCATCACAACTAGCATAACACCTCTACATTTAAACATACACTTTATATTTACTGATATGTCCTAAAGAAATCGTAAACTGGCATCATAGGTAGAATCATTTTCATCAGCATTTATCGTTATTTTCATCTTTGCCAAAGCCTTTGGCAGAAAGATAAATGCCAAATAAATCACAACAATCCTAAAAGTGTAAATTGTTTATTGTTACATCGCATCAACTTTAATATACACGTCAATGTACTTTATACAGATTATTTCCATGCTGCAAAGTTCATATAAGACTATGATAGTATATTGAGCATAATCGTCTCCTCAAACTTGTCCTCATATAACCAGAAAAATCATTGAAAAGAATTTAAAACATTGAAAAGAATTTAAAACAAGTATTTAGTACGAAATTTCTGGTATAAAGTATTAATAGAGTTATCTGAGATTTAAAATTGTAAATTTATTGTTTGAGTTGAAAGTAAAAAGGCGCAGATTGAAATATAACTGTTGATTGAATTGCTATACTGTTTTAACCTAAAAACACAGATATCACGTGAGCCAGGTCTGCTGTTGTGATTGTCTACCTACCCTGGGGTAAGACAGAGGTCTGCCGTGTTGTCCGAGGCACTGGTCCGGTATGCGACATCTGTCACACAGCTGCCATTTACCAACCGGGGCTCGAACACGTGGACACCTGACGTACCACCGCCACACTCCTGCACCGGTAGGCTGGGAACGCAAACATGGGTTTTGATAATGGCATTGTTTGCATTTTACTAGTAGAAAACTAGTGGACATTAAGTCAGATATGAGCGCTGTAAAACACTTTTCTTAGAGCAGAACCTATGCAGTGAATTATTTCCTATACACTGTTAAAATGAAAGTCAAGATATAAAGTGTTGTCAGTGGCCCTTATGAAAATGTGACAACCAGACACTATCAGTAAATTACTATCATCAGTAAATTATATGAAACAGCGACACAATAATGGTCATCAAGGGTTCATCCAACTGATAATATTTGATTACAGACAGTAGGAAGCCAATGGTACATGGCATGTCAGCTGAAAACCTACATACAAGATTTTAAAAAAGTGTTTATTTATTTTACAAAATAATACATTCAAATATGGATATGAGTAAAAAAATTATAAAAGTGACATATATACCATGTTCCATTAGGTTCGGTTGGTGTGACGACCGGTAGGTGGCAGGATGTGTCAGACTGACAGACAAGAGTGGACCCAGAAGGAACGGTGGGCTCCTGGAACTTGGGGTTGGGCTGGATGGAAACAACAGTTACCTTACAACTAGTGCACTTATAACAGCCAACATAATAGAAAATAGTTACTAAACAACTGTACTATAGCACTAGCAACATCTATTATAATAGCAACAGTAGTAACACAGCTAGATTAAGTTACCTAAAGTATTAACTCAAGTTTACAGGTACATAATTTACCAAATATTGTTTGCCTTTCGTAACAACCAAATGCTACAACAATAGTATTATGATTACAAATATTCTGAGAATATCATTCATTCGAGTAAGAAAACTTATGTATATCAAACTTACCACTACTGGAGGTTGACCTGAAATAGAATATCAACAAGTAAAACAGATAGTACACAAGAAATTAATGTTTAATGAGTATTACACTTAGTTTTACAGTCACACTTAATTGCTTTTTACTTCGCAAGATTAACATAAAAAGTCATAAATATCTACATAAGGATTTTCACCAGGGTGATAAAACTATTATATATGTATGATCACCATGCTTTGACGAAAATGTCCACAAAATCTTTCTTCTGAACAAGGTTTTCTTGGTCACTAAACAATGGCTATTTATCATACATAATTATTTCTGATTCCTTCATAAATATTAAAACTTTATAAAATTCACCTTTCTGAGGCAACGTGTAATAAAGGATTGTTTTTAAATTGGTCACATAAAGTACATGATTTTCTAATTTGAAAACAACCTTACGTAAAATAATTACCTGTAGAAACGGACACCTGAATACACACTTCATCTACATTTTGCCTGAAAAGCAAGAGAGTCATAAATGGAATGAGAATAAGATTGGTCATTTAGGAATTAACCATCCATGGTCTTTACTAAAGCTTAAAAAAGGAACAAGAAAAGTCATTGATGCAAAGCATCAAAGGCGTCACAAACTCTGGAACAGGTAAACAGGTTAAATCAATATGGGAGCAAGTAAGACGACATATTTGAAAAGTTAAATCTTTTAATTAATAGTTATCAGTAAGAATTAGATCTGTTTGAAAAAAACTTTATGGATCTATGGTTTGAACTCTGAACCATCCAGTCTCAATTCCATAACCTGAACCTATTTCATAGGAACATTTCAACATTACAGGCTATTTTTTGCTATGGACTGTTTCGTTGCTAAAAGATATCTTATATTGTTAACATCCCCTTTGAACATCGACAAACGTACCGAGAAGCATTCCCAGCTACGTACGTAAGTACAAATATGTAAGGGCATACCAAAAGCCCATGTACAACTACGTTCAAGGTTTATACATTTTAATGATAAAAAGAAATTAAACAAAACTCTCTCGTTTTCTGCCATGTTAGTGTGAAGGTTACAGGCACACAAAAATAAATGTAAAGAAATATAAAAATAAAAATATTTTAAAAAAGAACGCCGTTTTTCGAAAAAGGATTTTATCAGGATTATGATAGTCCGCAGAACAGACTTTCCCCATGTGCAAATTTCAATGAGCATTCCATACATAGGGCGTCCAGCTAGTCTCCAACAAAGCTGCATGTAAATAGTCTCTACGATAAATTTACATATCCTTTACTCCCACACATTTTAAGCGCAGCTGCTTACCATCACTGTAACTACTTACATATGCTGAGACCAGGTGAGTCCATACAAAGAGGCACTCATTTGCAGAACTGTCGAATTGGTTCGTATACTCATTGAAACGAAGACAAGCATCACTTAACCATTTACCCATTCACATATATGTGGGATCTGCTTATCATCGATTGATAACAATATAGACAAGTTTTTTTCATAAGTGTAGTACAACAGTAGCGTCCTGGCTTGTTTAAAATGAGTCTTATTTGCCGCCAGCATTATCCTTCTTGTAAGAAACCGATGGCTTTTTTATCTTTATAAAAATAATTTTGTTGGGTCATAAAAAGTTTTTGAATTAATCCAACATGTAAACGAATCTTAAGAACATGATTTTTTGCACTGATGAGAGATTCATGCATATATAGATCTACTGTGCATAAAGGACTATTTTGTGATTTCTAGAGATGGGCAACGACATTCAAACATTTTAAATTGTTTTAAAATATCAAAACATGTAATATTCGACAGCGTTTGAATATTATTTATGACGCTAACTTAATAACTCTTGAAAAGATCAAACTTAAAAGATAAAATGTAAGCATTTTGTAATCATATATAATTAAAATAATATGAATTTATTTATAAACAATTTAAAATGTTTGAATGTTTTTGGTTCATGCGAAATAATATCCCTTTCTGTCAGCCATAAAACATAAAAATGTGAGTATACCTAAATATAGGTAAATGACCGTCAGTCCGCAAAGCTAATCCTTTTCTTTAAATGAGATCCATAATAATTGTAAATAAATAACATACAAATGACACTTTTTGTATATACTGTTACAATTGATATGGAAAAGGCATCAAATAAAGATGGAAATACTGATATAAGATTATAAAGTATCAAATAAACATTAAATTACATATTTTCTATTTTTTCTATGGAATATTTTACAAATATTAATAAAAAACTTAGCAACAAAAGGACCATGAGAGCCATAAATCACCCTTCTAATTACCGAATACTTAAAGTAATTAGACGGTGATTAATTAAATCATGGGTAATACAGTATGCAATAAGAATCATTTGGTCAATTATTTTCAGACTGATCAAGGAGTGTTAATGCGACGTAAAAATAATTCAAAATTCTACTATAGGCAATAGCTATATATGACAAGTCCCAAGGCTTCTGGCAGCCATATTTTCGATCGAACCATTTTTTAACATTCTGGTATTAGGCCCACTTAATCTTTTGTATGTACTAACATAAAAATTTTTCAAAGTTGCTTCAAAATAGATAGTGCCAACGAAGCACATGAAATGTCATAAAAAGTGAAATATCAAAGAAATGTTCATAAGAACGGAAATTGTAAAAACAAGTACCTAAAACACACATATAGCATACATAAAAAAAAATAAAATAAAATTAGGAATTTACAAGACAAATAAAACAACACTCTCTTTGCGTACCCAGTTTTGGTGCCGTCTGCAGTCGTTTGTACACAGACCCTGTGATTTCCTGGCGATGTAGGGGTCAATGAGGTCACCAGAGTGTGCGATGTAGGGCTCACAGACTGTACATCAGGAGTTAGATTTACTTTCACGGATGGGTCATTGTAACCCAGGACAGGCCTGTTATCATAACAACGAATTTCATTGAATGAAAACTCAGTGAAAATGTTAATTATAGAAAAGCAATATTGTCAAAATATTACCGTTGGTTTAAAATATATTTCTTTGTGCAGTATTTTATCATCGTACTAAACCTAATAATTGCAAACATTTGTAAAATAAAATATACACATATGTTTTTCATTACTTAACTGTATAATGTATACATTTAACTATTCTGTTCAGTCTATTGTTTATTCAAAGGAATGTAATGCCATGTTTATTGGTTTATCAGTGTATTTATAGCAGACCAATTAATAACTTCAAACTGATTCTAATCGCAGTTTCGTTGTTGAGGTGTAAAACGTACGGTTTGGTCGAGTTTCCTTCGTACTGGATTGGCAATATACAGGGTTTATTGACGTAGCAGACAATACTCGAGGGAACGGCTTTATGCTCCGTGAAATGTGGGGCGTCTGGAGTCTCGGTGGGAGGTGAGGTCACTCCAGGCAGGTTGGTATAATCAGTCACATCTAGCTCAGAAATAGCCAATACAGATTGGCATAAGACAATGAACGATGTACTGTGTGAATTTTGAATATCATTTGCTATAATTTATGAATTGCTTATGAGCAGTAAAATAGGCTGGTGACGTAATAGAAAATTATTTCTTTCTTAAGGATATCTCATACAGATGCAGTGCTGTCATGAGAAAATAAAAGACATTAAATAAACTGAATATGTAAATACCGTTAAGCTGAATTTAACTGAAGAATGATTTAACATACTTGACATCCAGGCAGATTGTGCCCTGTACAATTTTTTTCTACGTTAAGATGGTAGCGTGAACCAATGTGTTCAAGACACAAGTAGGTGTGTGTCTTAAGGTCTTATATGAAGACATATTTCAGTTTGTCTACAGTTAGTCAATGGTTCTGCCTCTGTTTGATATAGGTCTTTCTCTGCTTATAACCATTGAATTGTGGTCAATATGACAATAATTATGTCTCGAAGAGTGATATGACAGTGATATTGAAGTCTTACTTTGGTTGCATGTGTTCCCGGTGAGACCAGACGGACAGACGCACTTGGCCGGAGAGGTATCATCCTTGCAGACGCCCCCTCCCTCGCAGTGAGTCTTCTGGCACGGACTGTACTCTTAAAATAAGATGCATATGGGTCTGTTTTAAATCTTTGATTTTTAGAGCATTAACATATTGCAGTTACATTTGTATGTTGCTCATAATTTTGTGTACATACCAACCTTACCGCTTAGAAGAACAAGTAGCAATACTCACCCCTTACATTGGTAGCTTCCAATGTAAAGTTGCGTTCTTCGCCATTATATCTGAAAAAAGATAATGTCAAAATATCATTTGAGTTAACCAGAAATCAGTTGCAAACAATTCGCAACCATATCATAGATTGATACTGATCTTGGAAATACATTTTATTCTTGTTAATTTGTGAAGCCTCATTTTAGTTTTGAAGAAAATGTCAACCTCACTTAAAGAAAACTGCATGTGATTCCGATGATTTTACATAACTTGAATGCACAATGTCAATTTTGTCATAATATGAATTACCCGGAAGTGATGCAGACTGTCGTCGACTTTTGTGTATTTCCTGTGTTATATCCCACATCAGTGACACACAGGTTGTCGACCAATCTGGTCTGAAAGGGATGGAGTCCTGCAGCACTTGTACGACACTCTTGTACAGGGGCGCTAAAAGAGCAACCAGTTTTGTAAATATGCTGAACTAGAGAAATTTGATACACTGCTCAAATGAAAAAAACTTTCCATGCACATACTCAGTTGGAAGGATGCATTTTAACGCCTTATGGAAATATTGTTATACAAGCTATTGACACATAACATTGCTAGGCATGTATATGTAAATAGTTTCAATGGAATAAATTACAACCCGGCATCTTCAGATTTATTGTTTTGTTGTATACATCACTACAGACTGATAAGAGGTCAACATCATGATACTAGACAGACATATTCAGATACCATTGTCCATCGACTGGCTCAGTAATGACCGGCAAGTGACAGAAGGTTCCTAGGACACAGGTGATGACAGACCCATCTGGCAGGTTAGTCTCATGGAAATGGGGCAGACTCTAGAAAATTAAATTATTATCAACATAAACATCATCAGAAGTAGCAATATCATCATTATTGTCAACATCATCATCATCAACATCATCTTTATCATCCTCATCGTTATTGTCATCATTATTATTATGAGCTTCATCATAACCAGCAGCAGCAGAAGTAGAAGAAGCATCATCATACTTCAAACCATCAACTGATCCAAAATATAACTAAGCCAAAAGGTTTAAATGATATAATAAAATTTAAAAATTAAAATCAACATAAAAAATTGACAGCTACAGCCCATCTGAAAGGTTAGCCTCATAGAAATGTAAAATGCACTGGGGAGGCAAATCATAATTATACTGTTTTATCTACAACATATGATTAATCTTACCTGATTTACTTGAGGTTGTAAAACACCTGAAAAGTAACAATAAGATTAGAATACCCATGTACGGTCCATTTGTTATAAAAAACCTACATAGTATGGATTTGTTTACAGTTTTGAATTAGAACTTATAGGATAATATATGTATTAACCTGTTAACTGTCACTCGGTACAAAGACTTCTCTGTCAGTGTGTATTTAATTTGTTTTTACCTCTGTCATGGGGTCACATTTGTTATTTGTTTGTATTTATGCTAAATATTCCATTATCATTTCAAGTACAACTCAGCAACTTATACATAAATGTACTTATCATATTAAGATATTTTACAACAGTCCTTTTAAAGGTTGTTAATCTGAACAGATGTGTATTTACTTAGATTTCTTGAAATAAATCAACGGGCGAACTATTATAAATTACTATAAATTTCACAGAAAAAAACTATATTTATAACGAAAGATGTAACAGAAATTACCTTGATTTTTGTCAGCAATAACCAAGTTGAAGCATACAGCATCAATATTTATACTGAAAAGCAATGGCAAACTAACCCGTTATCCAATTAAATTTTCAAAAAAAGAAATAAAGAAAGGTCACTTTCAGAAATAATATAGTGGAAGTTCATTTATAATGATAACTATATTTATAATGAATTACTTCAACAGCCTTGTAAGTCTTTGTTTATGGAATATTTTAATATGCTTGTATATGATCAAAACATGCAAAATAGATTGTTTGGATGTGCATCATAACACTTTAATTAACATATTAAAGAAGGATCATTTATGAATTTAGTTTAACTCTTTTTTCGTTTTTGCTTTCGTTACAAGCGACGAACTAAGTTTTTTATGCAAAAAAAATGGCTAGTAACCGTGTGCATCAAAGATGACCTACCCATCCTTGGATCCATTTGCTGTAGTATGCAGACACAATGTGTGGTTCCCGGGCACAGTGGGTGTTACTGTTGTGAGAAGAAGCTGCTGGGCGGGACTAATGGGGTCAGGAGTTACCACGGATTGGTTAACTGACCTGCCTAGTGTTGGATCAATATAACCAGTCACTGGGCTAAAAGAAGCAGTAGAGGATTCATTGCATGAACACCTATGGCCATTTGTGTTAAGGAAATCACAAAAACAATCAGGTTTTATGTGAAAAATGAGAATGTGAAACCAGGTCAACCAAACAATTAACACTTTGATGTGAAATCTGGTATACATTTTTAATTACAATTATATGAACATAAAGGCATAAAAGCTGATCCTGATCTGGTAGATAAGGATCCACCATTAAATTTCTTAGTTCGAGCCATGTTTAGCTGGGAAAGTTTTCATCACGATGTAGGGGTTTACTCACGGAGCAGTCTTGTCCCCAGAGTACATGAGAGGCAGGCTACAGGGAGTGTCTGTGACGCAGGTGATAGAAAGTGGTATGCCCGAGTTGGGTGACAAGGCCGGGGTCATGGATGTTGTAGTTGTGGCTGGTAAGTTAAGCACTCCGGGAAGCCGCTGATCAGGGTCGTGGTTCTTGCCTAATTGATGAATACGCCATTGCTAAGTTTTTTTGTTTTCTTCTTTTGAAAACTTTCTTGAATAGAGTCCTAATTAGGAGTCAATCAGAAGGTGTCGATCTCCAATTGCCGTTTATATTATGATTCCCACCCAGCCGCCATACAAAAACTTTTCCAAAAAATAATTTGATACGTACATTTAAAAATTGTTGTAGCACAATCTATATACACCTTTCGATTTCTGTAATAATCATTTTTACCATTTAAACTACTTATAATAACTAATGACTCGGAAGAGTGTCCGAAAGAAAATATAAAAATGTAAAAGTCTCTATAACCCCTCAGGCCATGCATACTTACAAATCTCACATAAATCCAATGAAAAGGGTTTACACGTTAACTTATTATTTCTTGTGTTTAATGTAATGCTTAACTTATTATTTTTATCATTTTTCATTCTTTAACTTTCAAAATAGTACAAATTCTGTATACCTGTTTTTCAAGAATCAACAAATATTCACTTAAGTACAAGTTATGTGTGTTACTATACTTACTTTCTGTGCATGTGGTCCCATTGAAGCCCGATTCACATAAACATTCTGGTGTAGTAGAGATGCTGTTGCATGCCCCGTGTACACAGTGGAGGGATTGACAAGGGCCATAAGCTACAATCAAATCATTTAAACAGCTGTGATGTATATTGGCTCAATTATCCAATCAGAAGACGTGTAAACAAGAAACTTGGTCATGCCACGAAACCAGGTTTTCAACAATGAAACCATTTATTGAAGTTAAACAGTAGTATGCATCTAGAAGATAACATGCATGCAGGTGTAATGGAAGAAACACATGCACCCGACTGGCCCCTAATCCAATCCCAAGCTAAGTTTGCCCATAAACTACTTACAAACAAAATTTCAGCAAAATACCTCCATTTTTTTTAAAAACTATTAAGCGGAAACTTTTTTCTATTTTAAGTAACTATGACCTTGACCTTGATCAGACTGTCCCCAAATCCAATCTCAAGCTAGGTCTTCATGCAAGTTTGTTATATCCAACATTTTAGCAAGATTGGTTTATCCAAACTAAATTTAATGACCGGAAACTTTTTTCTATTTTTAGTATCAGTGGCCTGATCCTTGACCCGACTTCAGATCCAATGCCTAGCTAGGTCTTCATGCAAGCTTGCTATATAAGTTTCAGCAAGACTGGTTTATCGAAATTAAAGTTATTGATGCCGCCAGCCCGCACGCACACCTGCCATACCCCAACTCTAATAACCAGGATTTTCGTTGAAAACCTGGTTGACTAAACATATAGTATAGAAGCTATTAATCTACTAACACAATTAAGATAAAGCCCAGAAATTATGGCACAAACTTCAATCAAATAATTGAATACACCAAAAGGAGCAAAGTATTAATACAGTATATGAGGGATGGGGATTCCCCTTACTCGGCAAAATATTTTTATTATTGGTTAAGACAACTTAATTTACACTACACTGTCTAACTGAGGGTTTCATTGCTCGGTGAATAAAAAAAAGGAAAGAAGTCAAGCATGCCTGATACAACATCTATTAACAACTTGGCAAAAAAGAGAAATAGTACAGAAATAAACCTTGTTTAAAGAAATCACGAAAACCATCACTATATCCCAAAACTAATGTGCATAGCAAGTCAACATTAAGGTTAAACATACCAGTTTTGTTCGCTGTATTTATTGTATACTGCCTTTCTTCACCATCCGGGCTGAAAAACAATGTTTATTTTCGTATACCTGTTCAACATTGGCAGATGTCAATTAATTCCAGATTACAGAAAACAGTTGAGATAAATACAGATTTATATAGTATATAGTACAGTAGACAATTATATCTGTGTTAATAGTGTTCTATAAATAAAGGTTCTATATTATATATGCTTGTAGGCCTAGTCATTTTTCTCCCAGTGTCCAAGTACTTTTATATTGTTCTTAATTCATGTCATCGCACAAGTGAGTTATTTCCAAATGGTTGATAATTCCAAATGGATGATAAAATATAACATTGTATTAACATTTCAAAGATTTAAGCATTTTTTAATTTATAATTATCCAATGCGAATGCAAATTACAGACAACAATATAATGTAGAATATATAATATAAGACATAAAATGAACTGACATTCAAACATTATAAATTTAAGGTCTCTTTAAAAGTACGGTTGTTTATAATTGTAAATGGGTTGTGTGTGGTTCGAGTCGGCGACTTGTAACTGCTCAGCTCCTCACCACGTAGGACTTTATCCTAAGGAGAACGATACCTTTGTTTGATACACAGGCGTGCCATGTCTGGAGTGGGTCCTGTTTTGTATGCCACATTTGTGTAACATCGGTCATCAAGGAGTTTAGCCTCAAACACGTGCACGCCTGACAATCCCGGGCTGCACTCCTGCACGGGCTCACTACAATATCAGCAAGTCTTCACTTTTCAGCTGGTCAGAAAACTGTGTTGTCGTTGTTGCAAATACAGTTAGCACACATGTTCTGCTAACAAATAAATACTAATGGCGGCAGCTCGTACAAACATACAATTAAAATAACGCTAATCCGGGAGCAAAATGTCAGCCAGTACATATAACAAAGGTTAAGAACATGTACAATGAAAACAACTTGTGGCATATAAACAATGTATTTTGAAATAAAAATATTCAATTATAAAAAGAATGTAAACATGAATTCATGATTATATCAGTATTTTTACACTGTATCTCACTACTTCAATTGTCTAGACCTAGTTTGACTGTCTAATAAAGTGAAAATGCAAATTCATGTGTTTTTTGATTTCTGAATAAACTCTTAGAAATATTTGACAAACCAAGTGTTGTTGCTGTTGGGTTCTGTAACAACCAGGAGATGGCAGACTGTGTTCAAGAGACAGTTCACTGTGGTACCATTGGGAAGGGATGTCTCGAGGAATGAAGGTTTCGTCTGTAACATCACAGAAACACAAAAGCTTAAAAGCTATGTTTCTTTTATGATTATTCATTTTATTATTTGTCACATGAAGATTTTTCCTAATACTGCTTATGATTATTGATAGTTATGTCAAGTATTACATGTATTAAGGCCATACAATAAGGTGCTTGAAGAAAAAATATTACCGATTTGTTTATATGTTATATCAATATTTAAATTAATATGACAATTTTGCTGTACACATAAGACCCTTCTTCATGAATGCGTCTATGCAGGAATATGCTTATCAACATCCCAAATAACACCACCACTCGGCTTTTACTATATCGGAACAAGATACTAACATCAAAAAAATCTGCTTAGCTTTCTTTTAATAGTTCGATACTTTAAAAACATAACAAGAAATTGCTAAGTGTATCATTTTTCCATGAAAATTATGAAGTATGCCATTTACTCACAGGTGTTGCTGTGGGAGATACAGATCCTGGAAAACAAAAACAAAATGTGAGGGTAAAAGGAAAGTATAAACCTTCTTTCTCTAGAATCATCTTTCTGTAAAGGAAAGTCTGCATTTGTCCATCAAACAACTTTTCGCTTCTTGAAACGTTATTTACTGTTGTGATTATTTCAGTTTAATCCAATGACGAAGATTAAGTTGTAATATTTTGAAGCTTTTGATAATTATGAAGGTTAATCTTACAAGCTCAGTTCAAAATGGAAAAAGGAAACAACAACAGCACGCTTTAAGTATGTTAACAGCCTCATTATATCTGAATCAATGCCTTACCCATTTACATACTTGCAGTAGTTCTATTCAATCCACTTTTATAAAAAATATCCTATCCTAGAGGTTTTTCCCCCAAGTAGAATTTAATATACAGCAATGATGACAAGAGAGATACAAATGCTGATTACTTAATGATGCTTGTTTTACAAAAGGTATGTTATTTTAGTCTTATGTATTTGTTCTTTTAAACATTGACACCTGATCCAATATATTATGAATATATGGACACTGGTCCTACCTTTAGGCTCTACGCTGATGGTCACACAGACTTCGTCAATGTTCACTCTGTAAAAATGTCATAGTTGTTTATTGTTATTAAGTTATAATCATTAAAGCAGCAAACAAGAGTCATCTTATAACTTGTTTATTTTTATGAAGTGATAGCTAAGATATGATTTTAATAGATAGTGTTAAAAGTGTTCAACACATGTAATATGAACTCATTTGGTCTTACTGGAATATTTTAAGTTGTTATAGTCATTATATTTTTCAGTAAATTTCAGTAAAGATCATTCATTTGGCTATTTAGTCAAAATACTTTACTGCCAGATCAGGACAATACCTGAAAACAATATATGTGCCGGTGCAAACGTTAAAAACAAAATGTTTACAAATTAAAATTTGATATTTTATTTGTAAGTTTAGAACGATTTTTAAAAATAATAAGTCGTCATCGTTCATAGAGAGATTAGGTCAATAAAAGATCAGTGGAACAAATGTCTGCACAAAAATCTTACCCGGTTCGGGTACCATCATCAGTTGTCTGAAAGCACAATTTCTGGTCGCCTGTTTTGTCAGGTACCACAGTTGTCATGGTAACATGAGATGACGGCCTTTCGGGATTGGGTGTGACAACGTCTGGGTCTGGTAACACTTTGAGACCAGGTTCAGTAAAACCAGGAACAGGCCTGCATTGAAAGATCAATGATAAACATCACTTTTTCAATGGCCAAATCACAAATCATATATTCAAAGCATTTTTATAATAAAATCCATTTATATGTATTCCATTTGTTGAACTGTCAATAAATACATATTATATAAAATATCAAGACTGCATTTTAAAGGCATTTTCTCTTTCGCATATCACATTTTAGTTGCTTATTTATGTTTGTTCCTAAATGCATTTTAAAAATTGTATATAACACTGGGCCAGTTTTGAACTTTTGAACACTGTTATAGGTCATGCATTAGTTTAACTCACGGATTTGTCAAGTTGCCAGTGTACGGTATGGGGATAGTACACGGCTGGCCTGCTACACAGGTCACATGATCTGGTAGGGCCATAAAGGGGTCAAAGTGGGGAGTGGCAACAGTGTCTGTAGGCGCGTTGGTTACTCCTGGCAACGTTGAAGGAACAGTCGCAACTGAAAAGTCAAAATGAGTTAAATTTGTGTCCGAAGTATCACCATTATATTACAGACTTCAATTTAAAAAAAACTGTGAAAGATTATGTTACTCTGAATACAGACACATAGGTTACATTGACACGTAGGTCACATTGACATATAGGTTACATTGAAAAAGTTTAAAAAAATAAAATCTCCTTTATTTATAGGCTTATCCTTATAGCCCTGCAGTCCTGAACATATGCTGATGTAGTATTTCATGGAAATAATTAGAGAAAGTGACAACCATTTTATCTGTTAGTAACTCTTTCAATTTTAAAGAAATAATACATGGAAGGCTGTGTATTTATTTCAAGAACAATTGCTAATTATGTAAGGACTTTTGGTCACTTACCTTTATCACAGGTGTCTCCATGCGTGCCTGGCGGACAGACACATTTAGCGGGGTCTGTGTCACCTTTACATACCCCTCCACTTAAACAGTGCAGCTTCTGACATGGGCTGAACTCTAGAAAGAGGACATGACAAAGAAGATGATGTCCAGAAATGTTAAAGGCAATATATATATATATATATATATATATATATATATATATATATATATATATATATATATATATATATATATATATATATATATATATATATATATATATATATATTATCACCAGTAAAGCTTTTTAATTCGACGTTAAATATCATTTAAAATGTGCATCTTACAATCACTGTTGACAGTTTGCAATAAACTTGGAAACAGAAAACAATTTTAATAGGATCATTTATAAATTTTCTAAATATCTTAGAAATACCTGTCTTGTTCACTGTATTCACAAGGAAATGCCTTTCCTCGCCATTTGGCCTGAAATATAGAAACTCATTAACAAAACCATTTGTTTATGAGCTTTTCAAATTAAATTGGCTGTATTGGAAAAAAAAGAAAAGAAAACTTTCTGCTAGAACCATATTCAAACAGTCAATAATTACTAGTCTTTATCCATGAAAATATTTATATATTTAATATATTTATATACTTGGTTCATGCAACATTGTATCCTTTTAGCAACACTTAGACAACCATCAATCGGTGGTTACAAATGTACCTTGTAACAGTGGGGAGGAAGAGAAGAAGCATTGCGAAAAGATAAATTTGTAAATTTATTGTATTTTCTATTTTAAGAACTTGAAATATGCCTAATATCAGCTGTTGAAGGGACCCTTAAAATAGATTTGGTCTTTCAACACACGTCAACAAACAGATGTCAGTGGTTTGACATACATCCCTTCCAGCATGCAGAGGTCGGTAGTTGACTAATACCCCATTCAAGTATACAGAGGTCACTGGTCCGACATACATACACTGCCCCAGTAAAAAAGGAGGCAATTACATTTTAAAAACATACATCTTAAGATAAAAAGGTTGTTTGTTTGACATGACATCTACACGACAGTAAACTTAGTTTATAGTAGACATATAAACCCACCCAGGAGGATGGACATACACTGCCTGGCAGCTTTCGGTAGTGGGTGGTTTAAAATACAAACCCTACAAGTTTACTGAGGTCAATGGATAGACAAACATGCCTTGTCAATATACAGAGATCAGTCAATGGATGTACATTCACTACCAGTGTACAGCTTTCTGTGGTGTAACGTATATATTGCCTTAGTATACTGTGGTTGAGGTCTCGGTTTTCTATACATACCCTGCCTGTATACAGAGGTCAGTTGTTTGAGGCTGGTCACCAGTTCTATACCCGACATCTGTAAAACACCTGTCTCCTTGGGCGGTAGTGGAGAAAATGTGCACGCCTGACACTCCATCGCCACATTCCACTACTGGCAGACTAAAATTGAAAAGAAAAACAGATTACGTCTGGTCATTTGACAAGTATGAATTTAATTGCCATTATATTATATTTATTAAATGTCTCGTCACAGTTTTGTTGTTTAAATGTCTCGTCTCAGTTTTGCTGTAACTTTTAAATTTGTCTAGTATGTAATTCATTTGTCTTTTCAAGTTTTAATACAGGTTCCCATGCTCATAGGGCCTTGTCATATTTTCTTATTCTGGAAAAATAAATAATGTGTAAAAAATCGAGGAGCAGTAAATTGTACGAGCACGTGTTCTTCTGTTTAAAACATGAGAAAACAACCTATCTTAAACAGGCAAATCTGACATTTTTTGCTTTTTTCGTCTAGAATCAATGTTTGCTTTGAATACAAAATGGTATTTATGTACAAACGATTTTGAAATATGTATCAATTAACATTATCGTCAGGAAGGTAGGTGTTGTAAAACAATTTTCAATAGAGACTAAAGTATGCTTTTGACAGTTTGCTACTTCACTGTTTTGTACTCATTAAATTGTTTGAACTCTTTTTACGTAAGAGAAGTACATCCACCGATTTAGACAATTACTCGGCATGACCGAATTTGCCACAGATATTAGTTTAGTCCTGATCCTGGCATTCAAGTAGAGCCACTTACCATTCTCCATTGGAGGGTTTGGGCGTGATGACCGGCAGGTGACACACCGTCTCTAACTGACATGTTACCATGGATCCACTGGATAGCGTGCTTGGGCTGAATGTGACCTGACCCTGGAAAAATATCTATATTATACTTTGTTTCATCTAAAAAATGTATGTTATATCAATGCAATTAAAAGTAATTTGCAAATATATAACATAACATAAAATAATTGAAAATGAATTATAATGAACAGGAACATTTGCATATTTGGCATATTAAAAGGTACTAACTATTCTTTCAAACAATATGAGATAAGCGATAGTTAAAAAAGAAAAAAATGACTTCGCTTGCTGTCAAAGCCAACGAGCCAAAGGGTCCATTTGAAAGTGTCACGCTGACACATTATCACTATTCCCTACTACTCAATACTTCCTTTAATAAGCAGCTAATATAAGAGGTTTCTATTTGAAGAAACTGCATATTGTCAATTCCATAAAGCATGTGAATTCCGTGAGACTTTTATGAACCACGAGATTGATTCAGCTTTAGCAATTAACTGAACGATATTGATAGTTTAATGTTTACCTCAACACCTGGTTCTTAAGTTTGGAAATAAAGTTGTAAAAATAGACCCAAATTTTGTTTGTTTCCATATTACAAAGCGTCGCAAACCACTAGCAAATGTACTATTTTGAAGCATTGCTTGTCGTATGCATATCTTGGTTGGGAAAATGGCTCTGTCTTAAATAACTTTTCAATAAAGGCTATATATTGTGTAGTCAAAGACAATCATATACTGAACTAAATAAAATGAATAACAATAATTGGATAATTCATTCCTGATCATGTCTATTCCACATAAACAATAGGAACAGTGGATACAAATCAATAGTTCGCGGCATAATTTATATAAAAAAAATCTAAAATCTGCTTATGATAAGTATCGTTTTACTGGAAAGTTGTATCAAAAGAAATAGAGGAAAGGAAACAACGTCCATTTATGAATAACACTTTTGAAGTTTGAAATCCACAGCAGGTGGTTATTTTTTTTCTAGTGTTAATTTTTCTTATTTTGGCTGTTCCTCGTAAATTTCCTGCACATAATTATCTCCTCTTTCTTAGCCGTAAGAGCATCAACATGATTGAGATTCATCTACAAATTAAAAGGCTACTACACATATTATTGTAATGTATTATTAAAGTGCATTTTTATTTATCATTTTAATAAAAATTTACCATGCTTTCTTCTGTCGTTTTACCATTTAACACCATTAATGTGAAATGAGCTTTTTCCTTATTCATTTGAAACTGGTGTGGCTGGACAAACTTGTATACCACGATGCACGACATTAGTTATCTGACAATAAGCAAAGTACACGTCGAAAAGATTATACTTCTTGTATACTTCAATTCACATTATGATAATACAGTATATTTAATAATATTATTAAAGTTAAAAAGCTTAATGCTAATTGTACATATAGACACAGGTTTTGATCTAATTAGAAACTGTTTCCAACACAAATAGAAATAAATTAAAAGTCGTGTTAAACAGCTTGAAAAAAAACGAATGTATGCACCGATGGTAAAAGGAAACAGGGATCTTACCGGTGTAACACTTGAAAGCACTGTTCCTACAACACAAGAAATAATAAATGCCACATAAAAAAAGATCAATATATATCTGTTTAATTTATATATATATTCGTATTAAAATGGTTTACACAAATGAAAGTATATTATGTTTTAGGACAAAATTCCGTTAAAACAAAAGGATTCCATTGTGGCCTTTGTGGCATGAATATGTCTCCAGCCATCCCAAATAGGCTCTGTGTTTTGGACAGTAGTAGACATGTTTCCTTACAAAGATTTTAACAGTAAAGTTTTTGGTTGAGCTTCAAATCTTCTCACATGATTAAAGAATTGTAGAACTCTTAATTGTAAATGACCCGTGTAAATGGACCTTTATGTATATAGATGTCAAATGTTCACAGAATATTTATGTCCATGTTGTGATTTCGTCCTTGTTGTTAGCTGTTAGCAACATTGCTAGTTAAGTTATAACAAGCCGCGTTGGCACCATAAGCATAAACAGTTCCTAACTTAGAAAAAACAAAACTAACCACCTCATTGTCAAACTGCACAAATCCCAGTTATTGCCTGCAGTTATGCTTATTTTTGACAGCTAAAATGATGTGTTTTAATTGAGAGCTTTACTTTATACTCAAAGAGTGGGTCTTTGCATAGCAAACTATTTGTGTGGCAATGTTACATATTCCTATTATTTGTTCCCATTCCCATAAGAGACCCACACTTCTGAGCAGTACAAATAAAATTTCTTTGTTTATTGGTTCTATCATCCCACCAACAGTATTTGAGTTATCTGGAGACGGTCAGTAAGATTTAACTTCATACACATTAAATAAATTCTTCAACAACAAACACCCTAACCAGTTGTAATAATAAAAAATATAAAAATTGCAATATCGGTTAAAGATATTAGCAGCAATCCATAGATAGAGTTCGCTAAAGTATTTCGTCATTTCAAAACAGGATTTATGAATAACAAGTTTCTATATGATAGTTTATGAAATCATTAATTGTATTTTCAATATTTCGGAATGAATTGTAGTGTACACTTCTGCAGAAAATAAAACAAAATAAGAAAACGGTTTTGATTAAAAAGGAAAAGGAAGTTACCTGGAGGGGCTACATCCACAGTAAAACACAACTCATCAACATTGGTGCTGAAATGTTGTAAACATGGAATAATTACAATAGTTAAATGTAGAAATATAAGTGTTACATCTAAGAATAATAAAATATGTATCCTTGATACATACTAATATTTTCCATTAAATTTAGCTTAATAGAACAAGACATGTCACCTTCTCAAAATGTTGTTATTTCATCGTTATGTTCTCCTGTTCCTTTATTTTATTAAGAAATAATCTGACTTAATTTTGCACAGATAAATATTATTTCAAGTAATTTGTGCAGGTATGAAGAAACCTGGCCGCGAAATAACGGAGGGTATATTCGCACAAGAATTTGATAAGAAAAATTACAATGCCAACATCTACGGAATGGACAATGCACTTGGTGTTGTCTCGCTCTTACACACAACTACATTCCAATGTCAATAATTCTTGTGGATGTCAAGAAATCCCACTTCATTATAAAAGAGCAGCTGAAGGCACAAGGACAAAGGTCGAACAAATAGTGATATTTGAGCTTTTTACATTCATGTTCAACTACTTTTCCTTTACAGTAACTCAAGCAAGTATAATGAAATTTCTCTGAACAAAAAGGAGGAGAAGCAGGCCGACAGACTGCAGACAGACAGACGAGGCGCGTCGTACTATAATAAGACTTTTCTGGTTAATATAAATGCTGGTTAATATAAATGCTATCTTTTCCAATTAAAACGATTCATATAATTCAAAAGTAAGTACCCATTTTTTAGGCCATCCTGAGTTGTCTGTACACACAATGTGTGGTTGCCTGGTTGTGTGGGTGTCAGGGACGTCATCAGGAGATGGGAATCCGGGTGTGTCAGATCAGGGCTCTCCACTATTGGGTCTGGACTCACCTGGAGACTGGGCTCATGGTAGCTCACTTGCGGCCTAGAGAAAGGTTAAGCTTACTTTAATATGCATTATTTCCCCTGCTTATAACTTTTAATTTAATTAGATTTTGGTACTGAATTAAGAAGTGTATACAGAACTAAGAAACGAAATTGTTTGCAAAAATTATATGTGTATTGCAAATGAAGAGCCCAATTATATTGAAAAAAATGAATTAAATTTTAATCTTAAAAAAGAAATGGCGATTTTGTATTTAAGTCCAATGTATTACGCAATGGCCTTTTATCGATTGAACATGTGTTAGCATCGGAAACACCAATCTAAACATACATGCAAAAAAAGTTGATGCAGAGCTTCAATGTCGCTGGAAATAATATCAGAAAGCTATGCATATGCAGTAGAGTAGTATTTAGCTCCACTTCATATACTGTTGTGAAATAAAAAAAAGTTTCAAAAAGCTTATGTTCTCAACTGAATAAATTTGTTAGTGGGAATGACACTTTTTAATTCCTAGGGCAACACAACAACATATGTAAACAACACCTCCTCATCAAATGCCAAATTGTGGTACGATTTCAAAATGGTACGAAGTAAGCAATATCCACCTTAGTGCAAGAAATGTAATTATTGTAATATTCATAGAGTTTGTACCGACATGATTCGCCCCAAAGGCTTTTTGTTGGGAAGTAATAAAAGACCAAAAACTGCCATAACTTATTTTAAAAAAATCATTTATACGAAGACGTTTGACCATGAATATGGCACTAAAGACATTGTGGTCGAATTAGTGCAGTCCTGCAATTTGAATAATAATAAATAATAAAAATTTGGCAATCAATTTTTTCTTTGTCATTGTTCCTATATTTATTTTATTGTTATTGCGGTAGTGCTTTGGAGACAACAAAAGAAACAAAACACTTTAGTATAAATGTTAACAATGTGTTTTTAACAGCTGAAATTTTGAATAAAAATTCTGTTTTCAAAAATACGATGGCTGATTTATGATTTGACGTCACCCCATATGCATTTTCAAACCAATTATAAATATAGGGCCACCGTTCTTGGTGACTCAATAGCTTTCAATGTAAATAAGCTACTCAAACCAATGCTTCTCTTACAAAGTAACAGCGATGGCTGATCGCTTTAAGAGGGTGGGAGCATTGCTAAAGCCCGTCAATGTAAGGGTCAAAAGAAGTCTCACGGTTTGTCGCTGTGGCCTATGAACGGTATGGGGAAGGTACACGACTGGCCTGCAACACAGGTCACATGTTCTGGCAGGATCATGTTTGGGTTAAAGTGTGGAGTTTCCCTCGTGTCAGTAGGAGCGTTGGTAACCCCTGGCAACGTAGATGGCACACTTGCTTCTGTATAAGAGAAAGGAAATAATTTGTTTTTCTTCCATTTAGTATGTAACAAAGAGTAAATACATCATTTTTGTAAATAAAAATAATAATTAAGTCAGGAAAGTATGCTAAAATTTAAGGGTTGTAACAGTAGTTTTCTTTCTGAAATAGTTATAATGTGTTGTTTCATTGCTGAATTCACTAAAAACAAAGCAGTATATACATCATTTTGTAAATAAAAACAATGAGTCAAGAACGTATACCAAACTCTTAGGGTTATTAAGATAGTTTTAGCTAAATTCCAAGTACTATTTCCAAACATATGAAGGATTATCACATACTTGATATATGTATAAATCAGATGTATCAATTTGAAAAGGGCTTGCTGCAATTCCATTTACCATTTTTACAGGTGTCTCCCTCAGTTCCGGGCGGGCAGATACATTTGGCTGGGCTTGTATCTCCTTTACACACCCCTCCGTTTTCACAGTGTAACTTTTGACATGGGCTGAACTCTTAAACAGGACATGGCAAGTGAGAATACACAAACACCCAAATACAGTATCAAGATAAAAAAAACCTTACATCGATACAGTACTTTAAATGATGTAGTATCAGAAGACGGTTAAGACAGAAACTTGGTCATTATATATCTGATATTATATATTTAATGAAAATATTCATACCTGTCTTATTAACTGCGTTTATAAGGATATGCCTTTCTTCACCATTTGGACTGAAATTAAAGAGGAGACATAAACAGAATGAAGAAACTCAAAGTCGCCTAACCTACTAGAAAGAAAACATATAGATCATGCAAATTAAGAGTAAAATTCCTTTTCCAGTCAAAATATGTGCATACTTATATATAGCAATAATGTACATATAAAATACATTGTGGTTAATTATGACAGAATCAAAAACCAAAACGGCATAAAGAAGTTTTATTAAAGTAACCTTTGTTAATTTTCACCCTGTGTGCAATTCGTTTAATGCTTAACCTTTCAGTATGCATGGATCAGAAGTTTCACATACCCCAGTCATTAAAAAGAGGTAAGCTTAATGTCAACGCACAGTTAATGCTCCGGAAGCTGTCGGAACACTTTGATCTTTGCATCGCAACAATCGACAAGGTTCTTACAATGAGACTGAACATGACTTTAGTAAGAATTTTTATCGGATTTTTTTTATTATTATTATCATTATTTTTTATCAAATGTTTATACGTGCATTAGATGTTGTATATTAAACTAGTGTTTGAAGTTACGTAATAGCATTCTATTATATACAGACAGTATGAAACTTATTTTAGTAGCGCTGATTTACTGTGCAAAAATAATAATGTAATAAGATTATTTTGGTAACTAATGAAGGTCCACTCCAGATGGATGCCATGGTTCTTGAAGGGCCATGAGAAGGAGCGAAGGATTCATGAATCGCGATCATTTCTCCGTCGGTACGCCAGAGAGGGGGACAATTTCCTGGACAGGATCATGACAACAAATGAAACTTGGCTCTAGTTGTACATGTATGATCCAGGTGCGTTGATTAAATTATAACACATATAGTTATATTCATTGAATGCATTTTACTACATAGATTGAATTTTAGAATTATATTAAACCATGTTATTAAGTTTTCGTTCATTTAACTGGTCATGTTAATCATAGTTTCAGTATTTTCATTTTAGAGTAAAAGTATGCCGTAATTTCTTCTAAACATGTAAATTTCAGACGTGTTTTTAAACAGGAACGAATAGTCAAGCAGCTGTATGGAAGCGACCTGGATGCCCACCTCTGGAAAAGGCGCGTGTGCAGCAGTCAGGCGGAAAGTTCATGTTTATTATGTTCTGCGACTGTCGTGGTATGGTTCTACAGCATGCGGTGCATCAACAACAGATCAGTTAACACTGAATACTTGCTAAGTTTTTTATGAACTTTATTATGAATTATTTATACTTTTATCCCAAGAAGATTACCGCCGATTCCCTTATAGCAACAGCACATCTTCTCATAGGCATCATAGCTGATTTTTTCTTCTAGATCTGCTTTGAGCCAGTGTCGACAGTGTTGTCCAAAAGCATGAATGGATGATGGGAAGTTATGGCACATATTTTTCTGAAGTTGTGTAACCAAAATAAATCTAAGTATTGGCCCAAAGTTTTTGCTAATTAGGTCCTTTTTATCTCCTCGTTTTAATGCATGCCAACGCATCGGTTGGTGGTTTGGAAATACACACCCTGTCAGTATTCAGATGCCAATGATATGAAACACACACCTATGCAGTGAACATTCATAGATGGTTTGACATAAATACCCTGTCAGTAATCAGTATTTGGTAGTTTTGTATCATTCCCTGCCAGTATACAAAAGTTGCTGGGGGTAGACATTTCCTATCAGTACACAGAGTTTTAGGTTTATGTTTTCATATTTAATAAGTTTACATTGGTGGTTTGACTTACATATGAGGGTTGTCCAAGACATGCATGTTTAAATAGGTACCGTGCGAATATCTTGATTTTCATGTATAACATATACACACTGTTTAAGAACAGACTTTTCATCGATGGAATTTTAAAACCAAAGAAAGTAATAAATAATCAGAATTTTCCTCTACGGAATTTGAAAATCAAAGAAAGTAAAAATAATCATTCACATGCAAAGTATTTACAAGTAAATATAACATCAGCGTGATATATTCGGCAAGGGTAGTATGGCAATTATAGCACACAACATTAACATTTGCAATGTCACACGGCTGGAATTAAAGTTGTGCCTTATTATTTTAAGTTAAAACGTAAGCTAAACCTCTCAAATATAACCTGTAATACTAAATACATGTAAACTTCTAATAGTTATAATTATATAATGTAGAATATTTCTGCAGTAGTCATTGTATTGAATGGCATATTCAACTGAAAGCGGGCTTACCCTTGAAAAATAACAACTGTTAATAATTGTCTAAACAAGCTCCCTAATTTTATGTTTCCTGGTCCATGGTCATTTCTCCTTACTACCATCTCTGCCATCTAAATTGCATGTTCTTTAAAATGGTGATTTTTTTTTCTTGCAGGTCATAACATACACAATTACCATTTTCATCCCAAAATAAATATCAGACCTCATTGCTGCACACATTTCCTTGCAATCATTGTCACGTAATTTTGATTTCATCTGATTTAAATTTGTTTTGTTTTTTAATTCTTTCTAAACGCCCAAACAACATCGAAGTTAAACAAAAAAAATCGTCGCCGGATGCCACGGCTTTACGCACATATACATTTGGTTACTTCACTAGCAAAAGTCTCCTCATGACTATTTTAATGAAAAAATGAGATTGGCTCTTTACCTAAAACAGAAATTAGGCCAATTAAACGAATCTTAATTCGTTGATACATTACAGTAACACACAAGATTCAGATTGATAATGTGGAAGTAATAAAAAGTACGTACTCATCTAACTTTCTGTCAGAAAAAAATAAGCGACTGTTTGGTGTAGCTGTAAGACTTTAAACCTTCCAATATCGTTGTGCAATGTTCAAATCCGTACCAAAGCAGATATTTTTTTTTATTTCCGACAAGCAAATTTTCTATGTATTTATTACTTGTTCAATCCATTTTAATTTTTCATAAAACAAACACTTGCAAGTATCAAATCTTTAACTAGGTTAATCATTTTGTTTAAAATAAGAAACACATTAACAAAGGAATAAACATGTTATTGACCGAAACACACCCAATCATATTGATTAACATAGTTCGAACCACTGCGGCTCTTAAGCCTTTACTCACTGGATTGACACTGTATGTCAAATGAGATCTTTTTTATAGCTGTAATTGCTATTGTTCTGCACACCATCATGATAAGTCATCATGAAAAGTCACCAGAATTACCCATTTTTGATTAATACACGCAACTTTAGCCGCTGAAATTATCACGCGCAGACCCATAATTACTTTTTGTGATGTTTTTTTAAGTAATGGGGATAGGGTTTGCATGTATTTGCGGTCTTCGTGTGTTTGGGGGGATTATATTTTATTTAATCCGCATTTTCATTAGTCCATTAATGGCCGATCAATATTCATGAAAACAAACTTTTGCCAGCCGATTATCCCACAATCACTATGAAGCAAAGTGTTATGTGTGAACGTGGCTTACACACCAAGATAATACCTACAAGGTACATATATTAAAATATTAGAAATTCTGCAATTAAGTGACCTGTCAATATTCAGAGCTCTGTGGTATTAAATACATACCCTGCCTGTATACAGAGGTCAGTTGTTTGAGGCTGGTCACTAGTTTTAAAGCCAACATCTGCAAAGCACTTGCCATCCTGAAGGGTAGTCGTCGAGAAAACGTGCACACCAGACACCCCGGCATCACACTCCCGAACAGGATAACTGAAGGTGAAAATTGTCAGAACACTATGCATTCAAAGGAAAATGTATATGCCTATTATTTTACCAGCACAAAATATAAAATCATTCTCTGCACTAACAGTAACACTTAATAGAGTATTATCTTAAAATTCAATGAACCTTTCCAAACCAGCTGACTTTAACCAGTCAGAAAGTGGAGTAAATATTAAGTATTTTCCCTCTTTAAAAGTTATAACAAGCGAACAAAAGTCCTTTTACTCACATATGTAGTATATTGACCCCTTCAATAAAGAAGCTGACGTATAATGCGCACGCTCACAGAACTAAATATATACCAGCTTCATATAATGTACCACACACTTTGAATAAACCCTGTAATGTGGATCTTATTGTAGTGTTATCTCTAACTAACCAAACATACAACAGCAACCTCTAGCATGCAAATTATGCACAGTTTCGAACAAAAACTATCGATGATCTATCAAAATGCAAAAGCTTCACATCCAAAGAAATTTTCTGATAGAGAAAAGTGGCCAAACTATAATTTATATTGATAAAAAGAATACTTTGCACACTGTGTTCAGTTATGGTGTACATGTGTAGTTTGCAATCTAGCATGTTCATTGAAATATATTGTGTTAGCGGATAGCAACATTTACTAGTGCAATATGAAGTATCTGATTAATTAAAAATATCATGAATGTGACAGATTACAATTATCCATTTATTCTAGCAAAATATTTTTAAAAATTATTTACATTCACCACTCAAATGTTTCAAACATTTCATTCTTGTCCTACTGGTTATTAGGCGAATGCTACTCACCAGCTTCCATCCGTTTTGGACGTAATGATCGGCAGGTGGCACACCGAATCTTGCAAACACGTCACCATGGATCCATTTGTCAGGGAGCTGGGACTGAAAGCCGGCTTACCCTTGAAATATAACACGTACACAATACATTTTTCATAAATAGTCGTTTATATATCTTTAACGTAAGTAATCTTCTTACACAATATTTGGGAAAAATGATGTATTTACAACTTAATTACATTCGGGAAGATTGACAAGGTCCTTGACCTATCACAAAAAATAACTTAATATTGGTCTGCACAAAAACTCAAATGTAATTTAAAATTCTCTTGTCAAATGAAATATAATTTTGTGTCCTTTCAATTGGCTGAAAATGTATGTGCAGTGTTGTTATGAAAGAAAAACAGAAATTACCGGTATTGCACTGGAAAGATTGGTTCCTGCAACGCAAAAAACAAAGGATTCAAACAAACGTAAATCCAATAAAAGTCACATGCTTTAACACTGAAATTTGCTCTCCCACTTTTTTGACAATAGCCAAATATATTTGTCGTCTGAAGGACTGATTAAGATGTCTTTCGGTATTGTAGGTCATGTATGTATTATCACCCCTTATTCTATTATCTTCGACTAGCACATAAGTATGAAAAGTAAGTATTTAACATAAAAACAATTGATGCCAAGCATCAAAGGGCGTCCAATTTATGTTTGAAAATATAATACGCTAACTGACGAACGACAACGCCGGACATCCGACGAGTACATTGACTTAAAGTAAGCTGAAGATATGATCAAACAACTGACCTTTCTATAGACATACCATAACCTGCACCATTTGTATTGTATCATTTTTAATGTTTCAAACAATTTAATAATGCAAATTAATCTTTTAAGACACTTATTTAGAACAGATTGAACTAATAACACTATTAAAACCCTCGTAAAGCCCTGCTGACAGGTGAGAATAAAACCTACTAATCCCGCGAGGTTCGAAGTTGCCGAAATCGGTACGTTATGTACATGGTAAGAAGTTGAAGCGGTATAAATCTGTGAAAAAATAGAATAACGTAACCCACTTTCTCGACAATTTCTGCAAAATGGACTTGTTCTGAAACCACTGAGGAGTAAGAAAGAGTTGTCCGTAACTAAATTTCTAACGCATTCCATAAAGGGCGGCGCACTTACGAGCGGGCGCCATTAAGATTATTTAGTAACTGAGAAGAATCGAGCATTCGGCATTTAAGTTTATCTACCATCACCTTGGACATTAGATATATAAAGCCCGATGTGAATACATTGGCTTTGTCAAACACCAGTGTGCAAAACCTGTTAAGTGCGATCGGACGGAGTTTGTTTTAAATGCATAAATTTCATGCCTCACTTTGAGGCCCAAACATCGCTTTATCGTACAAAAATGGAACACAATAACTTGCGATTACAAGAATAGTTTAGAATGATTTTAACCCTCTTGTTGTATTCTTTAACATCATGAGGTAACCTAAATTGCTTTGAATATCTATACATCATTTTTGTTCTGTGTCAGTTTATATACATGGGCTTAGAAGCAGCAAAAACTTAGTGATATGACAAAAAGGCAACTTGTTATGGTACAATTCGGATAGCAAATAGTGTGACTATAGGATAAACAACTGTTGTTTGTTATGATTTTCAATCCTTTATGAAATGAGACTAAATCCAGTGGTCCTGTGATACCTAAATTTGTTGCCTCTGTGCCCCACTCATCTATGGTTAAGTTAGAGCCTGATGTTACAGCGATCCACTTACTGTGAAGTTTTGATAACTTTGGCTACAGGAAAGTTAAAGTTTATTTACGTTTGTTAAAGATTATATATATGTAGATTAGCAAGTTTCCATTCTTTGTACAGCGCATATAAAACATAACAGCCACAGATGAAGTCGAATTCGAGTTTTAGAAAACGACATAGTTCCAAACATTTAAACTGCGTTTGTGAAACACAAACAAAATGATAAATTGGATAGAAGGATGGTCTTGAAAAAACAAAAAGTCATCACACAGGACACAAATTGTTTGACAAACCTTGCGATTTAGATTTGTCTCAGACTTGTGAGTCTAACTCTTCTTTATTCAACACCAAGCTAGTACTCTGATTATATGAAGTATAATATTGTTGACAAAATGTTCTAATCTTAACTAGGAAAGGATTTTTTCAATTATGATTCTAACTTCTATGATGCCCTTTTAAATCACATAAAGGTACTTATGAGCGAGACAGATTGATTTCTTATAATGCACATAAATCATTTAAAGAAAAATTATACCAATATTGTCATAATATCAATTAAAATTTTGATATCGTTTAAAATCTTAAGCAAATGATTTACCTGGAGGCACCACATCCACGGTAAAACACAACTCATCTACATTCGTGCTGAAATGTAACAAACATAAGCAGCTTACAAAAATAATCAACAAATGTTAACTAAAGCAACTAAGGCAACAAGTAAAAACGAACCAAAATATTATTACATTAAGCTCAATTTCTGGAATGTTGGTTAGGTTGTTTGTTATTTATTTATGAGAGAAGCTTTAACCCAAATACATACACAACCCAGTATCTAAATATCATAAAGTTTTCTAAAATTTTTAGTGTCACCAAAGTCCAAAGAAAAATTAGCATAAAACTGATCATGTGAACTCTCCGAATAAAGACGGAATTTATGTAATATGTAAATACCCATTTTTGAGTCCGTTCTGAGTTGTCTGTACACACAACGTGTGGTTGCCTGGTTGTGTGGGGGTCAGGGACGTCATCAGAAGGTGGGAGCCTGGGTGTGCCGGATCAGGGCTCTCCACACTAGGGTTTGGACTCACCTGGAGACTGGGCTCATGGTAGCCCGCTTGCGGCCTTGGAAAAGAGAAAATGGGTTTAGTCTTAGCTGTAAGTTTTAAACAACCCGAATGGAAATTTGACATTAATGTAATTAAGGTAATAAGAGCACTTCAGGTTAATGTTTTATAAGGAAGTACAATATTTGGTCTCATTGCTTTTGTTTAATGACTTCTATAATACTGTTATTAAATCATTCTGAGATATGTAGTTTTCAGTGAAATAAAAAAAAAACTCTTCGTGACTTAATCAATTAATTCATCACATAATATGTTCACCTTCAAATAGAGGCCTGCATCCTTATTACAATAATTTAAAAGTGTCCAGTTTGCAATATATTATTTTATACTGGTTAAAAAGCATATATTTCTTCTCAGTTAAGGCTAAAACGTATTTATCAAATATGCATGATCAAAAAGCAACCATGTGTCTGTCAGATCACACTATCTTATATATTTGTGTGTTTTGTCAATGCTTTTAAATGTGATTACTTATCACACAAAGCAATACTGGCTTGCAAACATGCTCGCAAATTACTTGCAAAAAAACAGTGTTTACTCACGGTTTGTCTTGTTGTCCAGTGTATGGTATGGGGATAGTACACGGCTGTCCTGCCACACAGGTCACATGATCTGGAAGGGTCATGAAGGGGTCAAAGTGGGGTGTGGCTTCTGTTTCATTAGGTGAATTCGTTGCCCCAGGCAATGTGGAAGGAACTCTTGCAACTGAAAATATATAAATATCAAAGCACTTAGAAGTGCTGTTCGGGCGGTGTCAGTTTGACCCTGTACGGCTACTATTACAGCTGAGCAAACAATCGTCCAAATTTTACTGTAATAAATCAAATGTACAGCGCATTGGAAATTAGAAAGCAGAGAAGTCTTCAGCTGCAAATAAACACCTTTTCTAATACATAGATTATACATTGGCACAATATTTTAATCTGAGCCACTTACATCCGATAGTAGAAACCATTTTATTAAACATTCTTGCTTTCCATAAGATTTTGCATTTTAACTTAAGTTAGGTCTGAAATAAACACCGGATTTGACCAAAATAAACTGAGTTTAAAATTAACTACTACGTCTTACACCCCTGTTACCTTAATCCTAAAGTCCCGATAGTGCCATTTCACTCCGAACGCATTCGGAAGCTTTAGACTGCCCATTTTGACTCTTTCTTCTAGTTAATGAGTAATATTCCTCCGCGTCGTTCATTCATAAATCTGCATTTCATGTATATTTAAATTACACAATATAATGAACTTAGACATACGCATCTGTTATATACACGCACTACTTCTAGCCAGGCATGAACAACTGACCTCGATTAGTCAATGTCATGCAGGGACAATCCTGTGTGGTTCTGAAATCCAGCTTTCTCATCGGTCTGGATGGTGTGGCAAGCTACACCGCACAATTATAGCGCATCACCAATTTTATATTATAAACATTAATATAACTGTTAGAAATAGCCATTTACAATAAAACAATGAATTTTATAAACAATGTATCATATAAAAGATGTAGTGTACATCATATGTTTTCATGTGATAATTTTTAGTGATTTCTTCTGTTTGATAGATTTGATATGTATAGTGAATTTTACTATTAAATAACATTTATACGTTAATGCCCCAACTTTGCATCTAACACCTGTCGTATAAGCCGTTCAAACTTTTTTCAGAGGCAGTCGGCTTAAGCCGAGACACATGACCCGTCATTCCAATTTTTAAATGGCGTTTGCCTGGTAGTGAATAAAATCCTATCCAAATAATGAACATTATCTCGTGAATTCAACATACTTATGAGACGGTCATTTCATTTCTAAAACAAAATCTTCTACCATTTATGTTTACATTTTAATTCTCGTAAAACATTTTGATGGAATTAAAAATTTAAAAGTAAGTTCAATAATAATAATGATGAGTTCCATTTCACACTAAAGTTGGAACCCAACCCAGTACTTTAGAAGTTGAAAAAGCTTGTATGGCCATAATTCAGGTTTAAGTGATATTAAAAGACCACTGTTTGCAATTGGCTACATGCCCTCTTTGATAAATGTATATACCTTGATCACACGTCTCGCCAGTAAAGCCACGTGCACAGATGCATTTTGCTGGAGTTGTGTCCCCTTTACAGCGTCCCCCGTTCTGGCAGTGAAGTTTCTGACAAGGACTATACTCAGTGATGTTGGACGTCTTTATTGTTAATGTCCTATTCTCGCCACTATGACTACAAAAATATACACAATTAGTGTCAGAATTGACAAGGTATAGGTATACTATTAAAGTTAACAAGAGCAAGCAAGGTTTGCGACGGAAGGTCAAGCAACATGCACATGAGCACAGTGTCTGATCAAAAACTTAAAGGGAAATAAAAAGGAAATATCATCTGCACAACCGATAGCAAGGAAAAGAAAAAAAGGAAGGACAGTAAGTCAGTCTGAGTTATCGCATTCTCATGCACAACTACGAATCATTATGAGTATCATGCAAGTGTGAACAAATTCCAATAAGCATTTAAGAAGGATAAATGGGCAAATGGGCTAGCAGGCGGGAGGACAGATGGGCGGACGAACAGAAGTACAAAGTTCGCCAATCCTTAAAACTGTGGGTTTATAAAACTAGTAGTCCAAGCATTTTTGAACCAAACCCAAAAAATCTGGTCAACAGAAACTAATGCACTGCTATTTTTTAGGAAAAAAAAACTAATAATAATTTGGACATATTAGGGTCATGTAACGATTTTAATTTCGGTAGCTTATCTCATATGATTCAATAAGGTAGGAAATGATATTTACACAAAGTTATAACCTTGAGTTTTCATGAAATAAGGCATTTAAGTGTCTTGAAACTGACATGATTTTTGCCCCTGACTGTGACGTGTAGGCAGACTCATCTGGCACATTGCTTTATTAGTGAAATTGAGACACAACGTAACAAGAGACCTCAATATTAGGTTACTTCGTTTTTGTATCATTGATTTCTCTAATGAATCAGATTATAGAAAGCCTGACAAAATGTTTGTTCAATTATATAGTAATGAACATATCAATTAACTTTTAATTTTCTGCATTACTACAGATGCAAAACATGGGACATTTTAAGTGAGAGTTTAAAATGCGGATGAAGTTGTTGAATAGCAAATTGCCCTGCATATTTCATTTAACCCTCATAAATCATCTGCAAATAACATCAATGTGCAGTAAGGATTTGATGACAACACTGTACACAAAACATCTTATATTATCATTCAAAAACGGTAATTAAATCGATCTACAGTCACTTGCTTCCTTACTTCTACATACATTTTTAAATGTTATACAATGGACAGATATGAAAAATATGTCAGTCATAAATAAAACATACTTTATACATGCAGTTTTATTAACAATTTGCTTGTATATAAATATGACACAACATATGAACCGGTTTTAACTATTTTAACTTATTTGATATGAAAAAAATCTATATATTCAAAACATCATTTCAAGTTTTAACATATGAACTTCAAATTTACTGATGAAATGTTTCGAATGAAAAGTAATGAGAAACTTTAAGCACCATCCAAATAATACATACAGTTTTGAGGAGCTATGACATATGTTACATTATGTCTATAGACAGTGAACGAAATCTAAGCTTTTACTAGATAACAATTTTTACTACTATTCTTAATTAATTGATATATAAGTGAATATGTGGACTTAATACTTTCATGAAAAAATTTCTAAAACAACATGTGAAAAAGATTAACACCTTTCCTATGTGACAATACCTAATTAAACTGTTCATACATCTCCTTTGAATTTCTAAATAAAATGAACATTTAAGAAATTGCTTAACGCCATTTTATCTGCATTCTCATATAAAACAGGACTTGTTAATACTTCATATATCCGAACAAAAGCGTGTCATCTCTACATCAAACTATCATGAGCCAGGTCGAAGGCAACTCCTGATGTGATGTGTCTCATTAACATGCATTTGTGCTTCGTACTAATGCAATGTTGATGTACCAGATCATGTGATGAATAATGAATAGTATGTAAAATGTATTGTTTCAATAACAAAAAGTAGAAGGCAGTGTGAACAATTATAACCGGATGCATTTACATGTTTTGTGTTTACGCGCAATATGCTGAACTGAATGAATATAACAAAGGTTAATTAAACTTGGCTCGAGGTAAACATTAACATGTATTGAACAAAACAATAATGATTCATTCAGTTAATTGGTTCTTCAACAAGAACTTAGTATGATATAGATGCCCTTAATTTTAGCTATTATCAACCAGTTAAAACCACCCAACCTAGACAAATATCATAAATCGACAGCAAAAATCGTTTCTATAAATATGTTTCATTAGGATGCACGCTTACAATGCCAATTCACACGAATTGTTTAACAATATACTAATGATAATTAACTGTTATTATTAACTTAAAATAAATTAGAATAAATTTGCTATCGCTCACCCTGCAGATAAACATATTTCTGTAGAAGACTCGATGTTTCCGGTCACGAAGCCGACATCCGTGACACATAGGCGTGACACTACGTGGGGCTGGAACACATGCACGGTTACATCTTCCATATCACACCGTTGAAGAGGGACACTAAGAAAAAGACAGAGTAGAATAAAATAATTAACTTGCAAATAGAAAACGAAAGAAACGCTGTTTGTCGACCTTTAAAATGTTTCCATGTTCGTCTTCTATAGATAGACGGAAGGAGCACATGTGAAGTTAAAAGTGGCAGATTAATTTCTGAAATGGCGTTCCGGATAGATAAGAACATATCAGTGCACATATCCAAAGAAAGAGCTTGAAATAATATGCATAATTTGTTATTGTTTTATTTTCTAACACCTTTGCTAGATATTTTAAGATAATGGCCCTTCGAGTGCAAAATCTGAACGATCTTAAGAGAATTAGAGATGAATCCTTTAAAAAGTTTTATTGTTTCCAACAGCTTCCTTAATCCTAGACAGATACAGCCTTTATAAAGCAATGGTTAACGTAAATGACATTTAACATTTTCATAATGTACGACTTGACTCTAGCAATCTCGGTGTTGTAGTGACTTGCAGTTGAATTAAGGCAGAAAATATTACAAATTTAGTTTTCATTTTATATCCTGCTCACGAGTAAAAAGTTAAACATCGAAATATAAAACTTAACGTGGACTGTACACCCTCTCATAAATGCAAACATTTGTTCCAAGTTATAATCAATAATTTATTGAGGAACATGTATGCACTTACACAGGTAGGCAAAGGAACTTACACATACAAACATCATGAACACACAGATCTTTCAGCAGATCTGGAAAGCGGTAAATCATAAATAGATACCATTGTCCATTAGGGAGCTGCTCCGTTATGAATGGCACATGACACATTATGTCAAAGTCACACTGGACCACTGATCCTTCTGGCAGGTTTGATCTGTGGAAATGGGGAAGTGTCTGAAACAAGAGTGAGAATATATTCTCAGTGTAGTGTTAAATTAGTTGATGTAGACTGTTTTAATTTTTCATATGATCTAGTCAGGGAGTACATAAGAGCTCAAATTCGTAGCTTTTATTAGATACAGTGATGTTGACTTATAAGTTAGAAAGTTATAGATTTCTCATTACATCATTAGCGATGGCGAATAACCGTGTGGTAGTAGTAGTTGTAGTAATAATAATGGTATCAATCATGAAATACATGCAGAGAAAATAGAAAATGAGAAGTAGAAATAGTGGTTATAATAGTAGTACTACTACAAGAGAAGTAGAAGTAATAGTAGATGAGGTAGATGTAGCAGTAATAGGAGTAGCAGTAGTAGCAAGAGTAGCAGTAGTAGCAGTGATAGTGGTAGTAGTGGTAGTAGTGGTAGCAGGAAGTTGTATATGTGGTAGTAGTTGTAGTAATAGTGGTAGTAGTAGTAGCAGTAGAAGTAAAAGTAGCTGCAATAGTAGCAGTAGAAGTTTACATCTTTATTGCTCCATTTTCCGAAGAAGATTAACATTTACAAAAATGCATTTATATATAGTGTAAACAAATATTATAAACATAATTAACAACAACAAAAATAACTTTTAACGGTACCTCATCTACAACCACTTGTAGTAGGAGGAGAGGGGGGAGTAAGAGTACTACTAATAATACTACTACAAGTGGTAGTAGACGAGGTAGTAGCTGTATTGCTTTTGTTGTAGCAACAGAAAAAGTGAGCAGCAGAAGCAGTATTAGAATACGAAAGCGAACCATCCATGCTTCTTACTTTATTAACATCAGGCGTTTTCCCTGAAAAGAGAAACAATGATAACACTATCAAAGATACAATTTGATTTATTCTTAACCATACATATCTACATAATAAAACCATTTTCAATCTAATGCAACTCAAAAAATAGAAATGATTCTGTGACTTAAAGAAATTAGGACTTTCTGACGAATATTCAGCCGAATATCAAATTGTTTATCTTAGCCAAACAGGTTATACAAGCTTATGTCAAAGGACATAAAAGGCAGCATTGTATAAAAATATAACACTAGTTCTGAATGGCAACAAGACGTTTTGCATACAGCTGTAAGCAACTTTTCTTAGGCACTCAGCACAATTATCCGGTTGCAAAGATTTAAGACACGCAGCTGTCTTACCTGGAGAATCTACAGTTTCCATGGTGAAGCAAAACTCATCAACATTGACACTGTAAGAAAACATCATCTATTATCATCCCTTTTACGTGCATTATAACGTATATGGTATGTTTTGTAAAATCTTAGAAATGAAATATGTTTAAACAAACGTCATCGTTTAGTTTAAGTTTAATTTAAATATACTATTGTATAAAAAAATAACAGTGTAACAAATATGTGTTATTTTCTAAAATACACGGAGATTTTAAAAACAGCATAAACACCACTCACATAAATAATCCATGATGTTCACCTCTGAACATTTTCGAACTTAAGAATACCATTTCTTCTTTTAAAAGTATCTAATTCTATTTATTTTGTTCTTTAGTACATATTCTTTGACATGTATTTTCTACCATTCATGACAAATTCTCGTGAACTATTCAAAATGAGTTAACACGAACCTAGTATAAATGAAATAAAAGGGCATGTTATAAAATTGTAAATGGCTTATTTAATATCGCCGCAATAGTATGTCAGAGAGTTTCCTAACTGTTCTGGTCTGAAGTGCTAATTGTTAATGTCCAGTGACAAACCTACATTTACTCCATATTTTAAAAATTAAAGAACTGTACTAGTTACCCCCCTTGTGGGTAGTTTTTTCATTTGTTTTATATAAGAATCATTCTTAATTTTATTTTTCATTGGCTTATTTCAACATAGTTCTTAAGTGCTTTAAACACACTTTACGTCATTTAATAAGATACCATTTCATGTACATGTTACAGTCTCAAATATTCTCAAAGTTAAAAAAATCTGCAATTACTATAAACCACATCTCAACCCAAAAGTAGGTAAAAAGTAGAATTTTGTACTAATGAAGCATTTTGACTGACTAACAAACACGACGATGTGCACTACGTGGTTTCCGTATTTACTTTGAATTTTCCTATTTGCCCAGTTCTGTCAGCCATTCACATTGCACCATTTTCATATTGACCAGGATTTTGTTTTTTATCTTCGTCTTCAAATTTTCTTGGTCCATAAAGTAATGCGAATATGGCATAATCAGACAGGAAATGCCATGTAACAGCAAAAGAATGTAATTAAATAATAATAAACACCACTGGACTTTGCCTGTAAACATTCCTTCTGCGCATAGTCTATTAAAATACAACTGCATAAACTGTTCGATTAGTAATAAAATGTTCCATAATTAAAACTTCATACCTCATCGTATGGTGAATTCCTATGTGGAGATTAATGAGTGCTAATGTCCTTGTTCCATAAACGTTGCTAATGTCCTTATTCCATGAGATTAAAAATGTCCTTATTCCATAAGAGTACATATATTCTTATTCCATTATGGGTCCTTAAGAGTACCAATGTACTTATTCCATAAAATACAAATGACTTTATTCCATAAGAGTATGAATTTTCACTCGGTAACACAAATATGCCTGCTCATTGTATTTAACGGCTAATAATGAGAATAGTTTTCGATGGTTATACAACTAATAGTCTGTTATAGGCACAACCGTACCTATCACTAGTTCCGTTGAGTGTTGTCTGGAGACAGACGGTGTGGTTTCCGGGTGCTGTGGCGGTGGCAGACCAAGTGGCCAGGGTTGTTATGTTGGATCCAGGGTTTGGGTTGATTATATATGCCGGCTGGTTCATGTGCACGCTGGGAGAATAGTAGCCTAGAACTGGACTGAAAAACAAGCAATCATACATAACACATATGTCATAAAGGTTAATTATTCGATGACAGAAGAGTATGGGAATAATTGCTGCACGTTCAAGGCTAAACAAATCTATGTTATGTAATGTTGTTGTTTTCTATTATGTAGCAACAAATTTAACATTATTTGTCAAAGGGCTTTCTGAGTCTATTATATCGCTGACATCACATCATATCATGTACTCAGAAAACTTTGATGTTTTCTTTTTAGGCAAAAGCACATGTATCTGTGTGTATAAGACATAACAGTTCAATCAGACATTCAAATCAGCCTTGTTCGTATGACTGATTAAACTTTAAAGTACACATCATGCACACTTATATAAGTGTATAAATCTTTTACAAAACAAATAAATTAATGTTTTACTAGTTCAAATATATACCAGTTATAACCGAGTAACTTTAACGCAAAGCTATGTAGCAAAATAATGACGTGTTAATCAAATAAAAACTAGAAAGTGTTTTTGGAAATGGCCTTTAATTATGCTGGTAGAGAAATCGCATGAAAGACATAGAAGCTGTCCAGTATGTAAATGTCGTGTTTTTGGGTACGTAGCTGTAGATTTCCTATGCTAATTTACATATAAGCGAGAACTACATGATAATGAATAGTAAAATGGATGAAGAAACGATTGGTTTATAAACCAATCGTTTTTGTGCTTAAACTCAAACAAAAGAGCATCATTTTCAAAGACTTATGTCCTTTCTAGGCAAACACACTTTTTTGTTTCAATGGTGGATCAAGGTAAATCTCCACCATATTAGGGCCATAGGATTTATTTAAATTTTCACATCTTCCAGGCTCTTGTTTATATATTACTGTTATCTCTCCGACAGCTAGCGATATTACCTTATTTATGTATATTATGATGACTCGGTGATCACAGTATATCTGCTTGGAACACTACTTCACAATGACACTACATGAACATAAATTTCAATTATAACCAAATACATTGAAAACTAATGCAAGATTTATTTATTATGTCTTTCCATTTGATAATGTTGAGAGATTTCCTAGTTGACCTGATGTACAATGGACATTCTTCCTACACCTCAACTAAAAACTTTTTGACGTCTCTTAAATGGCAACGTCGCAAAGATATATTTCTACAATAACATACTACATTTTAAAATTACCAAGTGTTAGTTATAATTTGTATTTACAGAGTACTTCCCGCAAAGACGAGTGGAAGAGGGCATGGAACATTAGTGGAACACTTGATATTGCTAGGTAGACCAGTTGATGACAGAAACCCGTGGACTGGTGCAATATTTGAGGTCATGTTAGCTACACCTGGCAGTGTGTGGAGCAGATCTAGTCGTGTTGCTGCAGCAATAATACATCAGAAGTAACGTTTCAGATACTCAAAACATTATGATCAGACACCATGGCCATTTGCATGGCGAGATACAAGCTTAACTGACTGAAAAGATATTAACACTTTGTCAGCTCTAGTGATGTAAATAAACCATCTGTAACACTGATAAATTATAACAGATAATGTTTATCTGATTACAGATATTATATAGATATATATCAATTTCTTCAAATAGTCCTAAAGCAAAATAGTTATTTCTAATTTACAACAACAGTTCTTAAGATAAGCAAACATGAAAAAGACATAAACACAAAAGAACTTCATCAAAATCCTTTCCTGTGAAAAATCAACCTCATCGCAAAACGGTTTAATGTAATTCAAAATTCATTAAAACATTGTTCTATGCTGAAATGTATAAAATGTATGATAAATCTAATCATAGACGCATTCTTCTGTATTAACCCCTTCACCCTTAAACTCAAACAATCTCGAAGAAACAGACACATATTTTTGTTAAATAAATTAACATAACAATCGCATTACTATGATTAAAAGTTTAAACATCATCTCTTTATATTCTTGTTTATGAGAATCAATCTTAAAAGAAATGTTCATAACCTGTCTGGCAGGTGTCTCCCTCAAAACTTGTGGTACAGAAGCACCTGGCAGGTGGAACATCTGCCAAACATTTTCCTCCATTCTCACAATGCAGTGTCTGACATGGACCAAACTCTAGGGAAAACATCTTTACATAAGGTTATTCTAAGACAAAGAATAAACATTAAATAAACATTTGTTTATCTAACTTATATTTTATTTATCTTTCAAATCTGATATATACGGATCTTTATAATAGTGTCAGACAAAAACAAGAGTTGTCGGCTAAGACCACAATAAAATGTCGTTTGTAGGAAACTGGCCATTGTAAAAAAAGACAAACATTGCAAAAATGTTAAACTATGCTGATTTGCCATCAGAACAGTATATGAATGAAGATGTGATGTTGCATTGTGGGCACAATCATTGAAAACATCTTTCAACTTGACAATTTAATAACATTAATTGCAATAAAATACAATAGTTGCATCGGTACCTTTGATATCTTGAGTTTTGAGCTGGAAGTTGCGCTCCTCTCCTCCAAGTCTGCCAGTAAGAAATTAAAAAGCTTTCTTTAATTGTGTTAATTCATAGAGATTTTTTTATAAAAACAGGTACTAGAATGTAAGCTACGTTAAAGCTAATTACACCACTACTGCTGTGACTCGAACATCAGAAAGCTTTGCAGTGCTATGCAAAAATATCTCGCATTAATGCTACTTAGTATGAAACAATACCTTAAATTTTACTTCTCAATATACAATACATGACAAGTACAAATCTAGTTCATTATTATGTCGAATACCTGATATGTCTGTACTAAAAAGAACAAAGAGATAAGTTGAAATGTTCTTGGCTTAAAGTTGAACAAGTGTAGGGCGGTCCACATGGCTTTTAATATGTTAAAGTTTATTTTATATAATTCAGAGATATTTTTTAAATGTTTTTGTTATATCGATACATAATGTTTAGCTAACGAATTTTACATCAATACTTAATACTGACCCTGCAGAGAGACAGACATTAGTGGCGTTGTGAGATGCGCCTGTTTTGTACCCCACGTCTGTGTAGCAAGTCCCATTGACAAGCTGTGGCTCGAACACGTGCAGACCAACCACCCCAGGACCACAATCTCGAACAGGTGCGCTGCAGCAATTTAGCAATTGGAATCATTTACACAAACCTAACAATATAACATGTTTATGTTTAAACCTTTAAATATCGTGTTAGGGTAAAGCAGTATCACTACCCCTCCGAGAAATTAAACAAAGGTGGACCATCCCTATCTTGTGTAGTTATATAAGAAGAAATTTATTTAGCAACATAGAAAGGCATGTCCTATGATTCTTGAATATTAAGCAAGACCATGGCTTTGTTCATATTACTGTCAATGAAACAAGCATATTAAAAGGTTGCAATTGATAAAGGTTTACTCACATTACCAAGGTATCATTAAGATATGGTAAATTGTTGTCGTGATTATAAAAATGTGTTGTGTAACCAGCTAGTGCCTACCAGATACCGGTGTTGGTGTCGGGCTCTGTCTGGATGTGGACATGACACACCTGGTTCGGCGGACACAGAATTGATGTGTCTTTCGCATAGGTGGACGCGGCGAAGTGGGGCAATGGCTAAGAAATCAAAAAATGTATTTTACATATATGATGGCTAGTTTATTATATGTTCATTGCCCGTTGTTGTTTTTAACATATATAAAATCATATAAAATCATATTAAATAAATTAGTATATTTTACTTTATATAAGAATTCAAATTAGCTTTTTTGTTTCAGGTACTATCATGCTTAAAATTAAAACATAACTTTATTGCCCTTACTAAAAATAAATCTGCCTAAATTAATTGACACCCATCAATGCCATTTAAGTTTTACATGCGTTAAGTTTAACCAACCGATAAAGTAACGATCAAAGCAATACATAAAGCATTTTTTTAAATGCCTACAATAACCCACTAATGGCAAAAGTTTTGAAATTAAATTTGCAAAATTAAGAAGATATACAAATTATCACTTACTGGGTCATGAACTGCTGATGGAGAGGCTGGAAATAGTAAAGGTTTTTAAGTTTTTAACAGGAACTTCTAGTTAAAATGTCTCATGTTTACGGGTAAACAACAGCTTTCAGTTGGCTTTCATAAAATATCAAAGCATAATTTAATATAATTATACATTTGAGTCTTAGAAGATACCTTAGCATTTCAAAGTGCTGAATGTAACAATATTTTTCAACATCTACATTTGTATTATCAATGATACTTTAGAAAAAAAGATAAAATGCTATTTAAACTGTCAAATGATTTTCCCAGAAATATTTACTTTACAAACATATTTAGTTAATTTTATAATTTCTAATAAGCACTAGTTAAGCCGAGTCATTAAAACGGGTTCAAAACAGCAATTAAGTAAAATAAGCTTATTTGAAGGTTGAAATGTGTCTGAACTTACCAGTGTTCTCCACAACAATGTTGTAGCATATCTCATCGATATTTGTGCTAAAATAGTTAAAATAAACGGAACAACTTATATTTGAGCTGTAGAAATAATGACAACACAAAAATAAGCTCTACAATTCTACATATATGTATGGTCCAACTGAACTGAAACAAAAACTGAAAGCATCGCATTGTCGTTAAGTACTCTTATAAACATTTCATAATTCAATTTATAAAATATGGACAATATGATTTTAAAGAAAATAAATAGCACTATATTTCAGGCAAGTATATGAAAGCCTCTTTGTTTTGTTACTTAATACCACTTGATTCATAAATAACAATTAAGTATACAAAAGATCAGAAAGTTGGTGTTATTTTTGCATAAAAGCATTTTGGAATCAGCTTTCAAACTAAAGGCACTTACAAAAGAACCATGTTTCAAAGAAAAATTCGAGAAGCAAATGTGTTCATCAAAGGAGGCTTAATTTTCAAATTAATCCACAATAAGGCTTTGTCTTAGGCTTATGCCATCAGGAGAATTCTTGGAACTTTAGATACGGTTTCAATTTCAACAAAGTAAGCACAACCTAATCGATCGTACCTGTCAACCGACCCATTAACCGTTGTCTGCATACAGAGGGTATGATTGCCAGTCTTCGTGGGTGTGAAATGGGTCAACAGTAGGTGTGATGTGGGTTGGCTGTTGTCAGGGGTAGCCACAGGAGGGTCAGGGGTCAGATGGATAAAGGGGTCAACAAATCCTGGTACAGGCCTGTTTTGACATATATACATACATAGATTTGTAACAAGAGAATATTGATTTGACTAATTTTGTTTGCTTTTACTTATAGAAAAATATAAATATATTAATTGCGGAAGATGCAAAATTGTCTGGCTAAGATGTTATAACTTAATGAACTATCAAGTCCAAATATGGAAATGGCTGATAATGATCAAATACTCACGGTTTGTCCGCAGATCCGATGTATGGTACAGGTAGCACACAGGTAGTGTGGGGATTGCAGGTGATGGTTTGTGGTAACCCACTGGTGGCATCCAGCTGGGGCGTGTCTGGTGGCGGCGGTGACAGGCTGCTCGGCAGGTTGGTCACTCCTGGCAGGGAGCTAGCAACAACTGCAGGACAGACGAGAGTTAAGAAGTCAATTCTATCAAACTTACCGCCACTATTTGTATACCGGTTAATTGTGGTGACTAACGGGGCCTACCATTTCAAAATACAAGTTATCTAGAAAATACATGTACATGTATTTGTGACAATGTGCCTGAGTTCCCGCCAATAAATAGTTGTTATATGGAACAGCTACTTTGAAATACCCAGCATTTTGTATGTAATCTCTCTCTCTTCCACCATTGGCCGCATTTAGGACTGAAGCTCACCAGCCGCTGGCCTGTCGACAATGATCGGTGCTTATCAAAATCACCTATGACATGCCTCTAAATGAGTTTATTCTTTACTTTATCTCAAACGTCACAAGTGTGGAAGCAATTAAACGTTAGACCGGACCCTATGATCGTATCAAATGAGGAAAATAGTGTGTTGTCTAATTGGAGCATCCATGGCCTTGTATTTAGGATTACTATCTCCACAGCCACTCGCCGCTTGGCAACTTACTGATCTCTTTATGCCTTCTAGCTATCGCACCATAACTCGCACTATATCGATAGATAAAGACATGTAAAATAAATGTAAAAGTGAAGAAATACTTTAACAAAACAAACAGCCTTTTAAAAATCCGTCACAGACTGTCATTAAATATAGAAAGATGCTTTATGTGTAGGCTATAACTGAGCTCCAGCTTCGCACTTCATAAAATTGTCTCTGAGACAGACTGTGTAAGTAAAATATCACATAACCTTAGAGAACGTACACAAGAAAACTGCAAGTAAAATTATGAAAACCGAAAAGCTATGTTCGAACAATGTAACAGTCAATGCAACAAACGAGTGTAGGACAATCCCACCTCACTCCCAGGAAAAACGGGTAATCACAGGGGAAAGAGATGTTAAATGTGGTAACAAAAATGCTATACTTACTTTATAACCTCAATTAAGATCTATGATGACTGCTATCATGTATACATGTAATACATGTATATAGGGCCCAGACGGAAAACTGCCAGAAGTTCTTAGCGATGGCTGACGGACACAGTCAGCGCTTTATTAAATCCCTAAAGGCCTGTCCGGCCTATCCTTTTCGTATAAAGATAAAATACTTATCTGATATAAATGCAAAGCAATAACAATTCTTGCTTTTTCAACTTGCTTTAAGAAGAATGCATTACCTTCAGTGCAGTTGTCGCCCGCAAAGCCTGAAGCACATATACAGTATGATGTGGGTGTATCGGACTGGAAGTTGGCCATACATTTTCCGCCATTGGAACAAGTTACCATTGTGCACGGCGATGTCACTAGTAAAATTGAAAACTTTCAATAATATTAAAATTCTAAGATACTGTTGGATAGCTAAGTTTTAAAGTATTTGATTTACAGTCAATTCTCCATAGTACCTTAAACTTTTATTTATACATTTCCTTGCATCTGCCAACTACCTATGTGGAGTATTTAGGTCGTAACTTGCTTCATCAAAGTGTTTAACTAGTTATGCCCAAGTGTCACACCCCGTGGTCAGTCGGTTGTTTGAATGAGGAGCTCTTTGATTCAAAGTCAAACAACTTTCTTCATTTAAACACTACACTGCGATTTCCCATAAAACATGTTTTCCCAATCTGACCAATTATTACTGACAGTTTTGTGTATTTTTATAAAGCCAGTAATACAAAAATTTGCTGCATAAAAAAATAAATCAACTATTGAAATCTAATAACATCAAGATGTATCACAGGGATTCTGTGTTTGAACTAAACACTATCAGGTGTTTCAAAAAACAAAAATTTAAAAGAACAATAATAATATAGATCATTATCAAATGCATTACAAAATTTTGTCAAACATCAATTATCTTTCCCCAAACGCAATTTCAATGAAGTTAAAGATAGAGATTAAAAGACAGTATATAAAGTGAACATACCTTCATCTACAGACACCTTGGCAGACACATAGAAACATCTTTTTTCTTCAACTTGGCTTGAAAATGAATACGACAAATGTTGTATTGGCAGAAAAATGTAGTATCAAATAAAAAAACATTAAAACATTTCATTTTTTATTTAAGACACCTTTATAGGCTATTAAAAAGACGTCCAACAGTTAAAGCAAAAGCCAAATATATCAACTGAAATAATCCATCAGTCAACGACCCAACAATCCTTAATTTAGAACAAAATTGTCCTTAATATTATGTGATAGTTTATATTTAATTTGTAGTTTATTATAAAGACACGAAACTTAATACCGAAAATGAATCGGGGGCCTACTATTCTATATTTTGCATACAGTGTGTAAGCCGTTTGACATAACCTTAAATGCTGCAATGATTGGAATATATGATTTATGCGTCGCTTGACTAACAGCTGAGGAACCGTTGTTTAATACATTAGCCTCTCATTTCTTGGGATGCGGTCTTAATTTTGTCTATTTTCAGTTAATGTCATACATAAGCTAAGGAATATTAATGAAATGATTCATATTAACCCTTTTAAGTGTCAAAGTTTAAGTAAACGGCACAATTCTTAATTTCAATTTAGCAGACAATTATAGTTTAAAAATCTGTTTGAGAGTCACATAAAATAGCAGGAATTGAAAAAAGAACTTTTGCCTTAAAATGAAGAATAAACAATGCTTAAGAAAACTTAGATGTAAATTGTTGGACTAAAAGCTTCCTATCTAAAAGTCTGGTAGAGGCGTCTACAAGAGATCATTATGATAGTGACGCGTAACTAATCAAGAAATAACGCATGAAGCTAAATATATATATATGCTGAATGTTGCCATAATGGCGACAAATATGTTTTTATCTCATAAAACATAACATACCCAGTTGATGAGAGCTGCAAACAAAGTGTCCGTGTGGCTGGGGAGTGGATGGTGAAAAGGATGTCGTTGGTGCACACAGATGACTTGATGGTGTCAAACACATGCAATGTATCCGCGGGGTTGTGGGGGCCAGCGAGGCTCAATGATGGACTACAAGTTGTTAAGAACTTTTAAGATAAAGTATACAATTAACACATTGTAACAGTTATAGAAACAATATATTAACCATATACCTCTTAGTTGTGCTAGTGACATGGCAAATGCCACAATCAGTATTAACAACTAAAACAGTACTACCAGATCCAAATATTTTTTCTTAAAACAACAAAGAAAACGCTCTTTTGGGTTTTTAAATATATTCCTCGTTAATTTTAACAAAATCAGACACAACCCCTCTTGCATTTTCCAGGGAGGAGAGAATTCGAATAGTCAGAATTTCTGATCGGAGTGAATTCCTTCCAGTTGAGTTAAGTAGATATGATCGTAACATAATATCATCACTTACCAAGAGAAAAAAAGAGTAGAAAACATATTTGAGAAATGCTTATGAAAAATAATGACTTTTGGAAATTATGTTTGATTAAAAAAAAAATAAACTTGACAAAAATGTAGTCCCATGAAAAATCTCAAAAAGAAAAGAAACTTTTAAAATCGTCTGACTCAACAGAGACTGAACCGTGAACATTGAACAATCAAGACTCATGTTTGATTTGGGACACGATTTAAAAGATAAATGACCTGACAAATAATGTCACTTTTATTGACATTTAGTGTGTGTTTCAAAGTAACATGTTTAAAGTACCGCGCAGTATAAATGGTACAGTTGAGTATACACATGTGTAGATTAAATACCAAAATGGAATCAGAAAAACTTACACATTATTAATAGCTCAATGGATATGCTTTTCTGGTTAAAAGCATTGAAAATGGCGTTCGTTAGAGTCCCGACCCTGACCCCTAACCCCACCGCCGCACCCTCCACCCTCAAACACACACAACCCAAAGATAACACCATGCTGATGGATTACAGCTAGACTCTTGATTGGTTTATTATACACAGAGATGTCACAGGGGAAGAGGTCGTAAAACAAGTAGTCACGCTTGATGCACAGGCTTACTGACTTGCCATTGGTCATTAACTCTCTTATCCCCGCACCTGTCCTGATACTGCTGCAGCCTGAGGCTGTGTCTCACCGGCAAGACCTACCCCACCCCCAGTTTCTTTCCCAATTCATTAAACTTCCACTGTGATCACAGTGTGAAGCCAGATACGGTCACATTCCCATTTTCAACGCCTTTAAAGCAAAATGTTAAGTACGAGAAATGTATCACCATATGGTTCCATTAGAGATCTTGTCATAGTAAGCCATAATATGGCAGGTGTTGTTCACTATACAGCTGACCGAAGACTCATCAGGCAAGGTGGGGCTCACAAAATGGGCTTTTGTCTGATGTCAAATAAAATAATTTAAATCTTGATTAGTGACATATTTTGTGTGTTCTTACATAAAACAGGACTATAATAATTGCAACATTTGTGTATGTTGTAGGGTAAAAAGACCCCATATGAATTTGGTTTTGGCCAGACCTCCTCACATTAAAATATTTGTATGAATTTGGCAAAGTAAACTTTTACTATAAATTAAAACGTACTAATGTTTAAGCAATAGATACTTAACAATTCATATCAAGCAAAAGTAAAATAACTACCTTATCAACATTTTCACTTGCATCTGAAAAAATAGTATAATAATAAAATTTAAGAAAGAAACATTTTAAGCAATCTTTCAAGTCCCCTCCATATCTGGTACGGGGACAATAAAATAATGAAATATCTAAAACTTAAAAAAGAGAAAAAATGTGTGTTTTGGAACGATGAAGTCTTTTCAAATGCAAATTTATTCAATAACAAGCATGGTAATACTTTCTCAAAATTTCACGTTTGGACATTATTAAACCTATAATATCTCTGAAAAAATATATGCATAACAATAGCTAAATTAAATGGTGGTTCTAAAAAACAATACTAAAATCAATACTAAAAATCTTATATTTTAATAAAATAAAGGACTTGTGCATATTAAACAAATAAAGGTCAAATAACTTTTACTATACATAGCAACTAGAACATTGTTTACATCTGACAGGTATAAACCGGCGCTTATCAGTTCATATGAATTAAGGTTTGGCAAAATACGGGGATCGGTCGCAGTAGTTATTTAATAGAATTAACTTAATGAGACACGGTTCATGTAAGCCCACTGTTTAGATTTTGTATGAGGATTATTCTATATATTGTTCTCGCAAAACCCTTAAAATCAATTTATCTATTCTTTAGTAGACAGGTTTCGAGGCTGCACTTCAACATACTTACTGCCAACATTGACGATGACACAAACCTCCTCCGAGACCAGACTGCCGTTATTGGCCTGTACACAGACCGTGTGTGGCCCCGGGGCGAGGGGACTGATCTCTACTGTTGTGTCTGTGTTACCGTTTGAATTTTTTGACATTACCGGAGGCTTCACGTCTAGTCTTGGGTCCACATAACCAAGAGACGCAGTTGGCCTTCATATGGAAAATATTAGCCGTCTCATGTATTTACAGTTTACGTTCAAAATAAACTTATATCAGTAATAAACATCAGATGGCAGTTTATACTGAACATTGCACTCAATATTTATAAACCAGACGCGAGCGACTTTTTAAATTATTTTGTTTGAGCTATTTGGCTTTCTTAAGTTTATACTTATGATTTTAATAGAGAAGTGGTCTTAAGGTCTCACGATAGAATGGTCTCTTGTGACCTATAATATATTGGTTATATACATCTTAAACATAAAGTACTCTTTTTATGGAGATTTTTTACATCATAGAATGAGTGTACTTACACCATTCCTGACAATCCGAACAATTGCAAAGGAAGAACACATGTCTCGTTCATACTACAGTTGATTTCTGACGGAACTGCCCTGTCTCCCACAAAGCTCTTAAATAAGAATAAAGAAATATGATTTTAAAAGATATGCAATGTTGGAGATGGTTTTCATTAAAGCAACTTATTGATCTTTAATATTATTTAGAAAAATAACGAGAAGAACAATGGCAAAAATCTTATATATTTTAACACTTAGTAATTTTTGACTCTATGCATACTTTTAACTGCAGTTTCTGGGGTAGGGGTGGGGTCGAATTTAGTAATCCATAAAACAAGTGGAACTGCACCCACAAAACTGTGAACATTTGTTTGACTTATTCCGATTAAAACTTTTATTCTCAATCTCAAATTTATGTACAACAGCACATCATGATAAATACTAAAGGAGTACTATTTCCTAACAAGGAACTGCGAACACATAGATGGACAGACAGACTACACGCGAAATACCATAATACGACCATTCAGGCATACACAAATAGTGGAACTTGTTTGGTTATATACAAGTAGATCTGCATATGCCTTTTATCTCACCAGTGCAAACTAAAACTCTAAAGACATTTAACTAAATATGAAAACTAAAATGTGATCAAAACTGTTAATTAGCCAACAAGGTTCAGTTGCTAGAAAGTAAAAAACGGTACTCTCTATCTCACTAGTTTTTGCAGTGCCAGCAGCAAATGGTGACTCATTCAACTCGTTCATTGCTTGTTTGTGACTATAGTTATAGACAAATGCAACCTGCAGCGATACTGACAATAAACAGACCTTAGTAGAACAACACATTTGTGGTTTCGATGAGTATAAGAAAACCATCAGTATTTTTTATTAGCAGGTTCTGTGAACTTTATCTGGGCTGACTATTGCGTCAGTAATTGTAAGCTGGTCAAACATGAGGTAAGACAGCTACATCGTGAATGGAATAAAGAAGGGATAACATAATTACCAAGGGCATATGCCCTTATATTAAAAATATTTTATTTAAGGGCTGTGGTTTAAGAGGTCATGTAATTTAGTAGTTACATTCCAAACAATAATATACATTCTTACCATCTGGTCGTTTTTGCTGTCATTGCCCTTGGTGGCTGAAATAAAAATAATATAACAAAAATCATAACTAGAAAAAGTTCTTTATAAGAAAAAATAAACAGAATGGCTTCAAATTTTGATTGCTTAGATTATATTGAACTAATGCTATTATTTCCTGCAGATTAGTGCCATTTTGTGAGAACTATATGTCAGATTATATATTCGTATATTTGAGAGACGAGACATAACATTGAATCGAATGATGTATGTAATCATTGCAATAACGCAGACAAAAACCTACCTATATTACATGTGTCCCCTGTAAACCCCTGGGTGCAATAACAAACAGCAGACTGACCATGGCCATCACAGAATCCATTATTATGACAGATCGTGGTGCGACAGCTGCCTCTTTCTGGAGAAATAAAATAAAGTACTTCTTCAAGAGAAAGAATAATTTCTGTTTGTTAAATGATAAATATTTTATTTCAATCATTAAATTCTCTATGCAATAAGTATTATTAAAAAGGTGAATGTCATCTAACGATACATCTTACAGATATAGTTACTTTCTTAAATATAAATATTCCTAAAACAGAGTAACATAGTATATCTGACTTTATAACATGATGTCCCTTTTATTATATTCCTTTGGGAAGGCTATAATGCAAGTCCAGTGAAGAAGCAATGTACAATATGTAATAAATGCCATTGCTCATGTAAATTGCAAATGATTAATTTTAACGTTATTATCATATGTACGACGTCCAAATACTTTCTACTTACCACTGATCTGTGCCTGTGATTCTACGTTGAGAGTGAAACACCTGTGCTCACCTGTCTCTCCCAATGTGTTGTCACTGCCAAAAAAGAATATGTACAACTCCACGTCACATAAATTAAACAGCTTACAATAAAGGCATATATTTCGCATAACAAAAGGTTTACCTCAGAGTAATCTAGACATCAGCTGGAAAGCAAGATATATTTTTTGTTTTAGTTAAGTATATTTGGAAGCGATTTTAGATGTGGAAAATCCAATGGAAAGTTTCGTCCTCCAAGTACATGCGGTTAGGATTAAGCCCGTCTCACTTGGAAGGACACTCGAGAACTTGTTAGGCAGATTTATCACTTCACTGCGTTTAATTTGTGTATTGATTTATCTCAACACCAGAGTTTGAGCAGTCTCATAATAGAAGGATTCAGATTAAACATTTACTTAAAGATGGCGGTCAATGTAAGAAACAGTGTTGACAATCTAGAATGCATACCCTCTGATAGCCAGACCGACACAGAGTAGGTTTGACGTTCCCTGATATGAAGCTGACGGCCGTAGGTAGATGTCGATTGTGCAGTTATTGTTGCCCAGCTGTCCATCCACACAATCATCACATGTAGAGTTTATCTGGAGGCTGCTGAAGTCTGTAGCATCCATGGAAGGTTTGATGCTGTGATAAAAATGTTATCACATATACAATATACTTGTTTCCAATCAATTTGTCAGACATGTTTGTTATGTACAATAATACACCAGCGTTTAAGGTTACGCTAGTCAGGTTAAGGGTTGTTTACCGTTGTGGTTTTGATGACTGAGCATTCGCGTGACTGCTAGAAGGAAAGGTTCATGCTAGAAAGTTCAATTGTTTATTTTTAACTGGTTTTCGAGAATGTTCTGGGTTCGTGAATGAACGTGGAAATTCTTTGGGTATATATAAGGGCGTGTTTGCCGATATAAATGAATAGGTAAATAAGAAAAGGTACCTATCAAAACTCTAACATATATTTAAATTTTATCTACCAGTAGACAAAGGCAAACAAGGTAAATGCAAATGTGAAAAAAGACACAGAGACTAGACATAACACACATAAAGAAAAAACATCAGTTACCGCCTTGGAACGAAGTTTGGAAGTTAAGATAAAGAGTTTGCTTTAGAGATTGGACATATAGTTTGGAAATACTTGCAGCTTCTATATTAAATCTTTCTGTGTTGGAACGTACGTGGACTAACTATATTCTACAGTCATATAAATGTAAAAGTGTTAAATTTGTAATCATATCATTTACATTCGTGTTTTGTTCTATCTTTGGATTATTTCAACTGTGCTTATCTACAAGGACATTCTACCAATAACTCTTCAGGATTATTCGACGTTGGATTATTAATTGGACTGTTAAAGGGACACCTCCTAAAGAAACAAACTGTAAGTTAACATTTATTTTGCTTTCTGAAAAACTGTCTCATTTATTTGTTATTGTTTTATTACGCCATAGATTTAGTTGTTTATTAAAATAAAACATTTTTGTACTAGTTTGTTACTGGCTTGTTCTTTCTGTTACACCATTTCGTCGTTTAGTAAACTTGCCACTTTATAAATCAACTTATATAACGACACCTGTCGTAACAAGTTGCCTAAAAGTTAAACAGTACAACACTAGTCAGCTGGAAGACATTTTCACAAAATGCCTCACTCCGACCGGGACTCGAAGCCATTTTGTGAGAGGTCGATGAGCCATTAAACTGGTACATATAAACAGCCATTATAATAGATATTTTGTTTTCACACACACACACACACACACCCAAAATTCTGCCTATATATACAGCCTGATATTCTATCCCAGCAAATTTGTTTCCTCAAACTTTATTTAACCACTCCCTACCCATCGATTTATGATTTGCCTTGAGCCTTTTATATTTTCAAATTATATGTTGCAATGCTCAAAGGGCATTGACATATTTCCTTATTATACGCCATTAATGTTTTGATGGTAAGGATAAAAAACCTTGAAAAAATGAAAGAAAATAGAAAATTGGGCAAAGGGAAAACATGGACTGAAAATTTAAAAATGCCTATGTATTACCCAGAAAATAGACGAGTATTTCTTGAACAAAAGACTTAGAAAACCATATATGACAATTCTGTGGAACTCATTTACAAAAATTCTAATATATCACTGTAAATGTTTTAAAAAAGAAATATAACCATTTAACTTACCATACTTTATTTATAATCTTATTTTATAATGAAACTCATTTACAGCCAACCCTCATTTTGTAAAGACTCTCATTCTCCCGATATTTAGGTTCCGTTACCGTGGAAATCAGCTACCTGGGAACTTCTTTGATTTTGCTTACTTTAACAAGTATTATTTTTTCAAAAGGTTTAACAAAACATGAGACCAAGCGTGCCAACATTTTCTGGTGGTACATGTAACAGAGAATTGTTTACAAAACAACCCGTTAGAATAGTTATGTGTAACCAAAAAAAGGTAATAACCATCGAAATCCATATTAACAAAACGGTGAATCAAATTAAGCATTGTAAGCAACAGACATCAGACAAATTTAGTCCAACATTAGCGTTTGACTAAGCAATTAATAAATAAAACATCTTTAAAAGGTGGTCTTGTATCAAGTATACAACCATCCATGCCAGACAACTTATTGAACCACTGACCAATTGTTCTCGTTTCCATCTCCATGATAGACCTTGTAGATCACGTGACAGGTTGTGTCAACCTCACAGCGCACTGTGGAGGCAGCCGGCAAACTCGGATCAACAAAATAGGGCTTGTCCTGAAGCACAAATACATCATTCCATATTCACTAAATACATGAATAATGAAGAAAAATGGATATTTAAAATAATAATCATGGACTGATTAAAATTTTAAATAACCCAAGAATTTTTTTTGTAATATATAAACGGAAATATTACATTAATCAACTGACGATGAGCTTTGCAGAATATGTGTTTTGTGCACAAAATAGCAATCTTAAACAAAACAAGAAAACTTTTTGTAAGCAAGAACAACAAAGAAATGCATACAAAGTTAATTAAAATGCAATAAAATAAAGGAAATATAAAGTAGATATGCTTTGGTTGAAAGACAAATATTTCATTAAAGTATCAGATAATTATGTCGCTCTGAATCGTAAAACAACCGCAATATAAGCAAATATACCTTACTGCCGAACAACAATGATGTATCTGAAATATATAATCAAACCTAATTTAATTTACCTTTAAACATGGGTTCTTAAGTTTGATTCAAAGAAACAATTCCTTTAAACTAACAAATAATAAAATAGCTTCATTGATTATGATATGCAAATAGCTCATTTAAAAACGATTACTATTATTATTTCAGTCACAGTTTATGTTTTTCATAATATGAATTTTCCTATTTAAATCAAATAAAGATTCAAAATGAATGTTGTATAAACCGACCATTATCAAACTTGAAATTTGTTATGGTGCTTTTGATATAAAGGATATACGTACTCTAAGGTTACGGAATTAAATATCAGGTATAGTATAGCCTTACCGTATGTTACTTAATCAAATTACAAAGTGAAAATGTAAATGTATTTAAGTAAGTTAAAAAGGGTACATTGGCAAAGCTTGAAAAACGTCGTCATGGTGTACCTGTTGTTACATTCAGCTTAAAGCAAACCTCATCTGTATTATCACTGAAATAACAAATCAACTTCATAAAACAAAGCAACTGCAAATAAAGGTTTACGCAAATTTATAAAGTTCTACAAGGATAAAACATGTAACTTTATATGCAACTGTTGAACTATTTGAAATTATAAAACCATTTAAACCATGTGATCTGGGTAAAGATTTTATCTTCTTGATAGTCATAAAAGACAATCTAAGACTTGAAAAATGAACATAATAAAATAATTTAATTTAAAATAATGTACTTATATCTGCATATAAGTCAAGTATGATCAGGAATTAACAACAATGGCTTGGCTCTCTCCAAGCATACATGTATCTCACCCTTTGTCATTGTGAGTCTGTAGACACACGTCCTGTACTCCAGAGACTTTAGACGTGAACTCCACGTAACCAGGGAACTGTCCCGGCCGGAAAGGGTCAGGTTCGGTAACCAGATGGCCCATAGTCACTCCTTGGCTCAGGAAGCCTAGTCGTATGTCAGGACTGAAAAAAGAATGATGTGGGTGGCATCGTACACTTATTGGTCTGCATTAAAACTCCTTCTATAACAGAAAACAGGTCTAACGCATCAATTTACAATTGCATGATTGCAAGCGGTTATGTATTTCTATTAAACAACAATTAACAATAAAGGGAAATGCTATTTGCTATTAACAGCTGTGATATGTGGTCTACAACACTGATGATTAAAGCGTTTGCCTTTTACTTGACGTTTCTGTGTACAAAGAAGACTCTTACTCGGCACTACACGATGTTTCGAAAAAAGCATTTACTTATGTAATCAAGTGATCTCGGAATTTGTGGCAATTACAATAGAAATAAAAAGTTTCATATAATGATTTTGTAACATTGAAATATAATATAATACACTTTTTCCAAAATTAAATTTAAAACGTTTAGGTTGATGATATTTTGCATGTTTGTAGGGGAACTATTGCAAGACCATTGTCATGTAACCTGATTTACACTTTTCAATACAACTGTTTGTCAATACTATTGTTTCAGAACTATAACTTATTTAATATCTTAGTTTTAATACCATTGTTTTAAAAGACCATTGTTAAGAAAGTTAACATGAGTATACAATGATTCAACTTTCCTTAGAAGTTATGTATACGACTCACATTTCCCCAGCAGGTAACGTCCCGGACACAATGAAGGGCATGATACAGGGTCTGTTCTTGTTGCACGTGATCACAGCTGGTACTGTAGTGTCCGTAAACTTTGCCTAGCAACATTGCATGATACATCTAACTAATTGCAGAAGCTTATTTTGAGTATTCTGACACGGTGTATAAAAATAAATGTATCTTATCTTTTATTTAATTTTAATGATTCTGATGAAGGAGAATAAGTGGAAATGCAACATTGTGCATTATGAAAAACAAAGTTTCACTCTATATTGTAGCACCATTGCTAATTTAACAACAAACTGTTGAACAGAGCAGGAAATCATCATTATGGAACAGTTAATTTCAAAAACTTTATATATTTTTGTCTATCATAACTGTCTACGCAACTCCAGAATTGCCCTAGAAGTTATCAATAAAACTAAACTGCATAAATAAATAAATTGTGTGACACTTTTTCCATGGAATGTATGTGCGTCATAGAAAGTATATAGATTTTATCTCGATATAGACAGAGGTTTTTACTGGCCTCTGACTGTAGTACAATGTTAGAGCTTTGGAAGCATGTGTGTAACAAACCAACGCTTCCTAACGGTACATGTTACCAGTAATCACATGTCATTTGTGGTCAATGGGTTGAAGTGACCTCTAAGTAACCTCATATTTGAGACAGGTAGTATTGATTTTAATGCAAAAATGTCAATGTTGCAGTTCCCTGAAGCTAAGAATCCTTACAATGAACCTTGTGTGGCTGCAAGATGGTTAAGGGAATGTATTTTCTCCCTACCAATAATATGTTCGACATTGGTAAGGATTCTAGTCTTATAAAAAGACGTTTAAACATAAGTACAAGTTTACCTAAATCATGGAAGTGAAAAATGAAGATACTGGTCACAGACAAATACAAATCGGTGCACTAAACTGTCAACAATTATATAGAAAAAATCAAACCCCTGTTTCCTTTGCATCTGGATTTATTGTTCCAATGTCTGAAATCAAATAATTAAAATTAAAATGAATCTGACGTATTTAAAAAGGCATTCGAACATGTTGCTCAGAAATTTGTACTGACCTAAGTAAATCTTGATTAATCAGTTGAATTTACTTTCATGAACTACAAAACACATCTGTAAAGTTACTAAGTGAAAACCACTTTCGGATACGTTCGTTCATAAGTGATCCTAAATCGCCTGCCATGTACCTCGGTAAGACGCCTTTCAAAACAAGATTTCATGTATGTATGTACATGTATGTATTTCTTACACTACCCTCATCATTATACTTTAAATTTAAAATCTGAGGAAAATATACGAGTTTTTGTACATTTAAAACATTTTAAGCACGTTTAAACTGACTCCGATTTCGATTGAAATGGCGGTGGATACTGAAGCATGGCTGACCATTGTAGCAAAAAATATTGAGGAGGATTCAAAGAAGTACTAAAACCACTGAGTATTACAAAATGGGATACATTCATATGCGGCGATATTAAGTCATCACGAAACAACTCAAACTCAAACTTTGAAAACCACCTAATAAAATGGATTGTCACAACTTTTACACAATTTCTAATAAATATGAAACAAGAATAATGTGAAAATGCCCATTAAAGTAATAAGCACCTGTTTAAAGGACAATTCATCAAGAAAAATATTACATGTGTGGTATTTCATTCTAAGCAAACTAAGTCCTTTGAACTATGCTAATGAAATTAAAGTTTGTTTGCATGGTTTCAATTGCTTTAAGTTATCTAAGCTGACATAACGTAAGGAAGTGCATACCTTTATCACACTTGGCGCCTGAATATCCAAGGGGACACAAACATGTTGTAACAGTATCGTTGATAGAGCAGTATCCCTTTAAACAGTTGTTGTCTTTGTTTAAACATTGCCCTGAAACAAGAAAAAATCTTTGAACAAAGTAACAATGTTTAAGGTATCCTCATCCTAATATCAGTTCCAATACAAGTGTCATGTGTTGTTCATTTCCATCTTGACCGTCGTTATCGTTGATGTATTCATAATCCATATAGGTTTTTTATAAATTACAGATCAATGTTTATCATTATTTTGATATGTTTGCATTATACACACCAAAGGGTTTGTTTCTGGTCGGCTTAAATAATTAATCTAATTTTCAATTATTTGTTAAAGAAGTGTTTCACATTTTTATGAACACCCTACCTGTTTCACAGACTTTTCCTTGGAAACCTTTCTGGCAGATGCAGTAGAACTGGTTTGTCGCGTCATGTATACACACACCATCATTCTGGCAGGTGGGGCCACCAACACAAGGATCTGTTGCAAAAATCATAACAGCACCAGGTGATGTTTTTATATACTTATCATTTTTCAAAAGTACAGACATCATCTCAATAGTTAAGAGCCCTGTTGCAGATGTGTATTTCCATACATTGAGGCTAGATACGTCATTTGTCTTCAGAATTGAGAAGTACCTGGTTCTACGTGGCGGGAGTTCTCTTCTGACGGTTTGCCGCCTTAAGAATAAAAATAATAGTATGCATCTGCTGTAGGAATAATAGCAAAAGGTAAAAGAACAAAACATGGGATTATGACAACTTACAGCAAACAAGAACAGGGCGGCTGAAAACGGGTTTGGGCATATGATGTGAATACCTGTACAGTCTGTTAAAGGTATACGTAGAACATGTTTTACGATATGAATTAGTAAAAGACATACGTGTCAAGAATATAACTTTACAAAGGATGTATCGACAGCCTACCTTGCCCTGGCATAAAACTCTCAACTATAAAGCATCTCTTCTGGGATTGTGTGGCATCGCTTCTGAAAAGAAAATACCCAAAAACCTGTGAGAAAACTTAGCCTCAAGTTTTTGATCATTTATTGTGTGTTTTTCAATGTCCTGATTTAACAGTCAAGGAGACAGATTGCATTGTAAATGCATAAATACTATTGTGCACGTAGGCAACATCCCATGGCAAACTGTTGTCTAGTCTTCGAACAAATTATATTAGTCAAGTACTAAAGTGTTTTAAAAAGAATAATGTTTGTACGTATAATGCCTTTTATATAAGATTGAAGACAAAAGTGCAAAATTGTCGAAGACAATAAAGGATACATTGTCTAACACTGGCAAGCAAAGAATTATTTTATGTAATTGTACAAGTCTTAAAGACTCTGTCCCTGTTCATAACAGTAAATAATGCAAATAACATTTATTTCTATTTAACATTGTCTAAGAACTCACCCAGCCTGGAAGCAAAGGAACTCTGTGCCTGCTGATAGTAGTGAATATACCACCTCTGTCTCACATACACTGTCAGTGGGTCTTGGATCAAATACTCCAACCTTAAGGTCACCCGCAGCTAACACTTTCTCACTAAAATTATCATACATTCTAATACAAAAGCAGAAACCTATTGTTTTGCCAGATAGTAGGTTATCTGTATATATTGCTGAATGTAGTCAGTCCTGGTTAAACAATCCTAATCTTAATGGAACAGAAAAAACACAATGCCACAGAAAATCAAGTAACTATGGATACAAAAAGATTAAACCTCATTTGATTTTTCAGTTTTACATTTTGTGTTCATAATTGTAACAGTGAGTCACATTAATATTGAGACAATGTTTTATCCCTAATTTATGTAGAATGAGCTTACCTGTAGAAAGTATTAGTTGAAGAGCAGTGTCCATTTAATGATGATAGTATAGAGACAGACAGACGGACAGATGGACAGATAGAAAGACAGACAGATATAGAGAGTCCGATAAAAAGACAGAACAGAGGGTGGTGGCAAAAGCTATACATGAACAAAGAGACAGACAAAGAGGCACATGGACACACACACACACACAGACAGAGCGAAAAAGAGAGATTATAAAAATGAAAATGGTCATTTCTCAGCATATTATGTTTTAAAAGAATTTGTAAATTAAAGGCCCAGTAAAAGCAAATCATGAGAGTCCATAGTAACATACAACGTGTATATTGCGTGTGTAATAACGTATTATATTGCATGTCTTATTCAGAAAATCGTACCATGTCCCGGATGCTGGTAAGGTGGTGTAAAGCAGGAGGTGACAATCCTTGGTGGCGACACAAGATAGCTTGCTGCCCGCCAGGGGTGTCGGTTCAACGAACTTGATGCTTTTCTGCAAGGAGACAACATTTATTACGATTTATGATTACTTTGGTATGATTGAATTTGAAAATGTTAAATATACCTTGAAGAAGGCCCTCTGACAAAAGTCTTAAATATTCGTAGGCATGCATTTTGATCATACATGTATAAAGAAAAAAAATTAAATTTTGTTAGCGATAGCAAGCACTGAACACTAAGAAAATCCGGCGCGAACAGCTAAGTATTTGTTGAAGAGGACTCCAGATAAATGTTAGGGTAGAACCAAAGATGCACAACAGGTCACCTGGAAGACCTTGGGGTTACATTAGTCAAAACCCTACGTCCTTTGTTTAAGTTTCAAAATGTATAATGAATGAAACCATTGACCCAGGTAATGAGACTGCTAGCGGATGTTTAAAGTATCAGTTGAATGAAAAGCAATTCTGCATGACAGTTCCTGCTTATCACTAATTGGTCTACTGAACTATTGGTAACTGAACCTATTTTGGTAACAATAGGCTACAAAGGGCTAATTTCCCCAATATCTTTCCATTAATAACTAAATACTATTTTCTGAAAATCTTAAGTCAATAAACCATAAAAATTGCATTAACTTAACGTGTTTACGTATGCTTGACCATAATAAGAAATGATCACGAACCCGTTGACAACCAAAATAAAAACCAGGCATATGTTTTCGATATGATGTCCAGCATTTTTAAAAGCTTGATAAATGTGTCTAATGCAATATAACCTTATCTTTTTATTTACATTGAATAAATAACAACTATTTGCCATCTACAGTTTTAACTAAATTCTATGGTCTGAACACTACTACAATGCTTGTGGTACTTTGATTATGTTTAGTATTTGGCTTTTGACAAGCATGCCATTGTATTTGTTATAGCAAATTATGAATATTTACATGCTCACTTCTATGCCCAAAGATGGTTAATTTAGGAAGTGTACTTACATTCTTCTGGGTATCTTCTTCCGATCCAGCATTTGAAAGAGCTGAAATTTACACTCAAGTCATAAAGAAATCAATATACATATAGCAAACAATAAAAAGGACCTGTCATTGCACAATATTGTGTTACCACAGAGCTTACAAATACTTACAAATTATTTGAAATAATAATATCATTATCAATGAACAATGTTAAACTGTTGGTTTTATTTTACAGGGATATTCAAAACTGCGTTTTATTATTAAATACATCTATGTCAGAAACATTAGGAAGAACGTGCAACAAAAGGTTCACGGTTAGAAAAATGCGTCACGTTTAAATAAATTGTCCGTATGCTCCCAAAGATTTTACTTAAAATAGTATATAACCATATTCAAATGCAGCATTTAATTGTAAAATAATAACAAGAAATTAATTTCTTCTTAAAAGAAAATTTTACATTTTTTTTCATTATAACCAGATGTAAACTGAAGCTTTAAACAGATTGCTGGTCCCATCATGGTTATGACTTGAAAGGATTAAATCACGAAAAGTATGAAGTTTTACTCACGATCTTTGATATAGACAATTTCGAAACATCTTTCATCCGAGTCTTGACTGTCAAGAATAGAAAAAATTACAGCAAGTCGAGATCAAGTGCTAACATTATTACATTACAATTTACAACAACTTACAAGAATAAAAGCCATGCGGTTTCTTTATAGTTACATTATTTTACTGCGATGACCAATCCTCCGTTAATGGCTGAGACTAGGCCAGATGAAGCCAATGCAGTGTGATAATACTGGTTAATGATGTCATTGGTAAGCAATGAATTAAACCTGCTTCCAGATGCTTCCATCATAGCTTAATGTCTGCATCTTCGGAAAGAAAGAAAATCGTTAAATGCAATAAAGCATTAAACTACAACGATGAAGATTAAGCAGGTTTTAGAGAAGAGAACAATATCTTTGTTGTCTGTTAGTTGAGCTGTGGCCAAACAAAAACAACCAGCAGTCATACTGAACGTTACGTTGCTGGCGCTATGTATTGCACGATTCTATTGATAATGGAAGCTGGAAGAGAACCCATGAGTTGTTGACCAAGTAACAATAGATGCAGGAAATCGAGTTTAGTATGCCGAAAATATATCATTGGTATAGACAGTTTGGTCAATGTTCTTTGTATTGTACATTCTAATTGAAAGTTATTATCTTTTGCTTGAATGAAAATAATCTTTAAAAGTTTTTAGGTGCAAAGTAATAATGCCAAGTTGAAATAATATACAGATATGTGTAGGCATTTTCAATATAATAATTATTGCCTTAATATAAGTTTGTCAATAGCAAATTTGATCTTGAAATACAGTACAAATGTTACATGTGTAATTAACGGTAAGCTTACGTACCCTTGAGTTGTTTTGATGCAAGCGAAATGTTTCCCTTCATAAGTCGAGCTATTTAAGTTCACGGTTGCCGAGAACAAATTTGCTATTCCACTGGCTGACTCTACATGCGGGGGAGAAATGGTCGTCATGGAAACAAAGTCACCAGAGCCTCGAGATACATGAACATCTTGAAATGGTCTGCAACAAAATAATTGTGGTACTGTGTTGCCTCTAGTGTAATCTTTCAGTTTTCAGTTATCTAAATGCTGTTGTTAAATTATTTGTTATTGTTACAAAATGCAAATCTTTTTTTCAGTTGACCAGTGTTAAACTAATGTGCTGTTTACATTAAGTCATTCTTCTAAATCTCTTGCAATGGATTGCTGTTAAAAAGTGACATATCTAAACTTTAGTATTTGGCAATCTACCTTTACATTCACCTCTTAAAACGAACATCTCCTCTAAGGTGTTCAAAATAATATGAAAATGTTAATACATGATAAAGATAAGTAGATTACATTTACAGTGATTGTTATTCATGTGATTAAAAAGTAACAGACTTTTATACAAGCAGTTTGTGGTACAAAAAAAGTTAAAATATTATGCTTACTACCCATTCTTTACATAAAATTGGATGTAGATGCTACACTTATCTGTTAGAAAACTTTGTGTATTTCATAATTTCAGATGAAACTTGAATATAACAATCCATTACCCATTTTTAGACACAACATATATCTTTATGATACATGGCTGGACTCCTTGGCTGTCAAAGTAGCATGTGATTTTGCTTCCTTCATCCAGGGTGGGAGGGACGATAGAGAGATTGCCCTGTCATTGTATATTGTATATTCCTGTTATGCGTGTCATAAAAAAGTTGAAGTCAATCAGGTAAGCTTTTAAAATGTAACTGAAAATAAAACGAATTAAAAATAGTTTAAATAGTGATTGAACTAGTTTTGCACCAAGTCACTTGTTTAGAAAAACGTTCGATACATCAATCTGCAGGCTCTTAAATAAGAACTCATTTTACATCAATATTCGTCATCTCGAAACGTTGAAAACATTAGGTTGCTTACTTGACGAAAGGAAAATAATTTTTCGATAAGAAATTCACGTTGTGAACTTTCAAGCAACATTTCAATTAAAGCAAACATTTCAGATATATTTAAATAAACAATAATCACTTCAATTGAAATTAAGTAACACATTCAAAATTATTTGCTCGCTTTGTATCGTGTAATATTTTGTTTCCGACAGGCGGATAAACAGAAGCAACACTGATATGTAAAAGATTTTCTTTTATAACTATTATAATGTATGCCTGTTTCATTAGTGAGGATGGTACAGTTCACAGTGAGGATGTATTTAAAGCTTACCACATCATCTGACGTCACTGAAATAAAAAGGAAATAAAATTATTTTTGCAACTTAAATGTCAGGTTTCAAGTATTCTAATAGATTTGGGGGAAATGGCGTTGATGTTTTGTTGTTGTTTTGTTGTTGTTTGTTTTGTTCTTCTTAATATTTTTGAAGTGCAAATTAAAGCTTAAAACATAGGATAACAATTCAAAGTTGTTATTTCGATTAACACTTTTCTTTACTTTAATTAACTGTAGAGTGCATGCTTATGGAAGTCAACAGTGCTCAATACATGTTAACTTCAATAAAAGCTTTTAAAGTATGATGAGAAGCTACATAGTTAAGATATAACCAGTTTATAATATGTCCACAAAAGTTGAGATCCGAGCAAAGAATAAACTTTTTGTTACAAGACTACCTTAGTTTAAATTAGTACTAGATATAACTAGATATTTAAATGCATTTTTGTGGCAACATCTACTAGTTTTCAATTTGAATGCCGAGATGTTACAAAATTATCCTGTGTAGCATACACCCATTTCAAAGAACTTGCATTTATTATTATAGTTAACTTATGACTGTATGGTAAAATTTGCAATTTGTTGTATTTCTGGTTAAATTTCACTTGGTTGCATGTAAACGGTAAACTTAAATAAAATTAAAATAATCAATTGTAATATCAAGTTGTGTGAAGCTTAAATACACGAAATATTGCAATGATTGCCATGCTAACATAAGTGCTTGATGGAGAAATTAAAAATGTGACTAAGAACTAAGCTATTGACTACCAAAGTGTGCATACGTAAATTTGTCATAAAAATCTTACATTTATTACATGACGATCCAGTGTAGAAGGAATTACACTTGCAGGTTGGTCCAGGGAAACATATTCCGTGCCCGTTACAGGTGTCGTTGTTACAGTCTCCAGAGTCTTTGCAGAGAAGATAATATGCAGTCCAACAGTGAAATGGCCATCTTCTTTGCAAACTATTATAAACGATACACTGCCCCAAAACATAAATAAGTACCCTACTAACACTCGTTTAGTCTCAGGTATGGGCCAGTGTTGAACTGTACTCTATCAATAAATATCATAAATAATGGATGGGGCAATCCTTTCGTATTTGTTCGTCACTCATTGTACCTTCTCTGATTGCTGAGCCTCTTAACACAGTGGTCTGATTCCCTTTAGGTCAAAGTATTTAATAATGTGGGAAGAACTTACAGCTGCCCTGCGGTGCGCTTATGGTTCTACCCAGACATTTGTCCGTGGTCTCCCTCCAATAAAACTGCTGGACGTTGCTAGATGTGACCATAATTGGTCGCTGGGATCTTGTATTTTCCTTAGAAATATTTGTCTGTATAAACTGTAGTAATGAGTTTGAGAAAGGATCATTTCAAAGGTAAAAGTTAAAATCAGGAATGTCAGTGCTATACTTACTATCTGGGCAGCTTTTGATATTCGTTGGTGCATTGATACACATGTCTGAGAGAGAGAACGAAAATGATATAGTATTATTGCATTACTACACATATCTTAGAGAGACAATGTAAAAGTCAAATTTGTGATGAATATGATGCTGATGATGACGACGAATTTGAAAAACATTTATTTCCGGAGATGTATTTTTTACATTCATTTATATATATATATATATATATATATATATATATATATGTGTGTGTGTGTGTGTGTGTGTGTGTGTGTGTGTGTGTGTGTGTGTGTGTGTGTGTGTGTGTGTGTGTGTGTGTGTGTGTGTGTGTGTGTGTTTCAAACGCCACTTTACCTCTATATAAGGCTGTCGTGGCCTTGTGGTAGTCGCCGACTTGAAGCCGACTCTAATGGCCAAACCTCTCACCGCGAGGATTCAAGTCCTGGTCAAGGCAAAGGACATGTGGTGCATTGGAGGTTCTACTCAGACATTTGTCTGGGGTCTTATTGCACAAAATAGCTGTTCGTTAATATTGTTACCATAATTGCGCCATTGTGGTGCACTTCAAAATGGCTAAATACATATTTTACAAATTATATATACAATGACATATATCATATAATTATAATATTGAATGCATTAATCTTAAACTGAGCGTTTAATTAAATAAATAAGTTATTAAATTCTACATAGGCATTAGCATCCTTACAGCACATTGACTGGGAAGCATAAAAATGCCTCTCTTATAGGTTCTTTTTACAAAACGTCGAATACACATCGGGAAAATGATAATGAAAGTTTTGAAAATTTTAGAAGCTCTCACGATGCCTCACAAAAGCCCAATGTGTCATGCAATGCTCCTGCATATGCACCACGATATCATACCATTATATTCCCACTGCCTTCAGCAGTTCAAATATTTTAATTATGAGTACATCCGATTTGAAATTGTACAATAGGACCTAGCCTTTAATTTATGTTTACTTAGTTTAGCTCAGTTACAAGAACGGCATGTATCTGATGGTTCATGGGGTGCTTCTTGTGTCGTTAGCTAGGAGACTCTACCCTCCTCCTCTCCCTGGTACAGTTTTCAGCATCAATTTATACCTGAAATCGCTGGTGCTTCCCTTCTTGAAAGCTTTACCGATAGATATTTGGTTAAAGCAATATATATAATTTATATGATTTAAAATGTGTTAAATCATGTGTGCTTTACATAAAATCTTAATGAAATGTTACATTTTCAAGAATTAAAAAAGCATGTATTTGCTGATCATAATTACATTATTACATTATTACTAAGAAACAATGAACTTTTAACTAGAGATATATACTATGTTTTACTTAAGGACCGGACAGTGGAATGGAATTGTGTTTGCTAGTGTATTAAGCCCTAAATTTTCATTTCAATAATTTTCAAATAAAATTAAACTGTTGTAAACCAAAAAGCTTTGTTAGTGTACTATGAACATCCGTTTTGAGTTTAAATTTAACATCGCAATTTTATTTTATTAAAAAAGATACATGCTATCTGCTGAATCGGCTAATTCTTTATTAGACGCTGGTTTGTAGAAAGTAGCTTATGAATGAATGCATTCAATGGGAAATATTAAACAGTGTGTAACTTTGTCAATACAATAAATGTGCATTGGCACAATAGTCATCAATTTTCAAAACGGTGTACAATTTCATTTCATGTCAAAAGTCAAATTCATGATAGACCCCAAGAACCATATTTTCTCTTAGGGTATATCACTGTGTTAGTACATTTAAATGCTGCAAAACTCAATACACAGCCTTTGGTCAATTACTTTGGAAATAGTTGCAATTTGTTATAATTAATTACTTGTCATAATGACTAGCTAAAATACATATGCTCTGAAAATGTTGGTGTAATGCGGCAAGTATTTGTGGTGTCCCTAGTGCTTGCCACACACAGCCTCATTCGCCATATTACCAGTTTTGTAGTAAAGAGGGGCAAGTTTATAGTATAGGTCTCGGAAAAGTTCACATAGGTTGAACTTAATGAAAGAAAATATGTGTATTATTATATGACCTTCTAATAGGCGCTTAAGTCTTACATAGTTATTACCGTTTGTGCAGTCTGTTCCATTGTATCTGCTAAAGCACTTGCAGGTATGATGTCCAATGCCATCCACACAGATGCCATTTCCACATATATCCCCCGCACAATCATTTATGTCTGCATCAAAATTGAAATATATGTTACTAGATGATTAGTTTAATACACTTTCTCCCCAAACACATCACATAGTGAGCAATGTGAAAGTCGACCTTTAAATATTCAAAAGATGGTTTGTAGAAATTTCTGATGATGAAAGTGATGCCAATTATAATTTAGGATCATTGATCAATTAATTCGTACTATACAAATTTTACATTGAGAAGTACATAGGACTTTATTCCAACAAAGGAGATTTATTTTTAATTATTTATGATAATTTTAACAAGAGATAGCAGTCGGATAAAACATATAACATAGTAACTTTATGTAGTAAACAAAAAGGTGAAATCAAAACGACACGCACATCATCTTGTGCCTTATACATATATCCCAATGTATTTAAATTTGTTTTAATCCTAACATGCAGCTTCAAGTAATTTAATAACTATATATAGCAAAGAACGTAAATTTAAAAAAGTGCCACAATTACAAAACAAGTACCAATTTCGCATCTACTTCCTGTGTACCCATGTTCACAAACACACTTTGGTTTTAATCCAACACGAATACACAGTCTACTATGTTCACACGGATTGGGTTCGCATGGATTTGCCGCTGCAAACAATAAATTCACACGACGATTACATAATTCTGTTTTTGTTCTTTTGTTTGGAAAACCCCTTAAATATATAATGACACCACTCTATTGTTTTGGGTTTATGATATCAAATCATGCAGAGCGATTTATCAAAAATAAGAAGTATCACGATGAATTAGTTAAAATACATTCATCATTAATAACTTGTTAGTCAGGTCAACCATGCTTTTGTTTCCAATATATAATTATTTAAGGTTTATTTTAAGGCTTTATCAAACTTATAAAATAAAAATATATAATGGACTACGGTTTTGAACTTATCGATTAAAAGAAATACATATTATACAACAATATATAGATTTAGTACCTTTCTTGCATGTTTTTTCGTAAAAGTAGAGCATTTGGTTCTGAAGACAGTCACATATGAAGTCTACCCAATTGGCTGGATTTCTGCGACAAGTGCCCCCGTTGGCGCAAGGTTTTGACAGACAAGGATCTGACATATACACGTAAGCAGCTATAGCTCAGAAGATTGCTTAAACAATCTTTCACCTGAGTAAACATGTAATGAATTTGTATCACTAATGCTTAGTTTAGCATCTACGCTCACTGAAAAAGACGATACCCACGACCAAGTCCAGATGGACCCCATTTAACCAAAGTGGCTTTGAATATTTTCAATTAAATTTTGAACAAATATTATATTTGAAGGTATTAACATCAAATAATATTAATTCATGTATGATTTTGTGTGTGGAAAGTAGTTTGCATTTAAAAACGACACAATGGTATCAAGTGTCGATGAAAGACAAACAACGCTCAATCAGCCACTGTGTTAATTATAGGTTACATATTTCTGTAATTTGTGTTTAAATAATGGAAATTACTGTACAAAGTTTAATTGGTCTTCTCTTCATTTGACTGTTTTACAAATAAAGATTGATAGCTATTTAAACAAAATGGAGTATTGAATGTTTATCATGGTTCCAAGATCAGATAAGATATTGTCAGAAACAAAAACCCTGTTGATCACAATAAATTAACCTTGTCTTTTTATCAATAATCATAGTAATTTCAGTGATACGTCCTTTCTTTACAATATTTTAATGAATTTTCAAATTTATCTAACATATTTTAATTCACTAACTAGACATAAATCCTATGCTTTGGTTTTAAGTTTGTGGCCTACAAAAACAACAACAGCCAAACATAGTGTTCACAAGTCAAGTGTCAACAGCACTTACTAATGAATTAAAAAGAATAATATATATGTGTGTGTGTGCGTGCGTGCGTGCGTGCGTGCGTGCGTGTGTGTGTGTGTGTGTGTGTGTGTGTGTGTCAAAATGTAATGGTATCAACAGACACGAAAACCAGTTATTTCTATGATAAAAGTATATTTGCAGGAATTTTCTTTCAAATAGAAATAACACTATTGTAAAGTAAAGAAACGATTTACTCCACTTAAAAAAGCTAAAGTCAAAGAAAGCTTAACATAATGTTGGAAACTGCAATGTTCTCCATTTCTTAGCTTTGATGTGTTCCAAGGTTCCTGTGACCCTTGCCGATTTGTCTCTTAATTCCCTCGACATATTTTAGGGGCTAGAAGCTTGCCTACATGTATTACACGATGTGTTGTATTGTGAGTGCCGATAATGTCCTAAATAATATGCAGTTAGCAAAAGGCCTTACAAATTAAATTCAACGATTGTCTTAGTTGCACACTGCACAAAAATACTTGTTGCAAGCTCTGTATATTCAGCAGTAATATTGTTTCATACATTCATCTCTTTCATGCAAACTTGTTTTAGGTTAATTTCATATACACATTATTACTTGTTTATTTCCAAACATGTTAATCACAAGCAACATGTTCTTAGTATAGGTTTTGAGTCTAAATTGGTGATTCTTCTTAGTATGGGTTTTTGGTGATTCTTCCAGTCGGTCTCTTTTACCAACTGAACGTTCCAAGGCCGTAACTGTTGGGTTTGCTCATTTTGTTGAATGACTCATCATATATTTACTTTTACATTTGGCATGCACGTTAATACCGTTGTCTGTGCCTTTTCAAATTTTGGCATAAGTTGCAATTCTCATACGACTTTGTCATATATTCTTCTGCATGGAATAGAAACCACGCTCGCTTCGTTCGCTCCCTTTGGTTTCTAATTCCGGGATGAGTCGCTAATTTAGACACTTACCTTAACATGGTAAAACATTACACAGCAGTCACGGTTTAAGAAAAAGACTATCAATACCAGAGTAAGTTTTATGAAGACGCACGAGCGCATCAGTTTCAACAAATGCTGTAGTCGGCTGACAAAATGGCATTATGACGCGATGACGACACGCATATAATTAGCACTAGTTTGTTTTTATTTTTGTGGGTTTTTTTAGGAGGGGGCTTTTTTTTGTAAGGCACGTACGCAGATCAGTTGGTAAACGTTTCTGAATTCAGACGTTCAGTCTAATTATCCTCAGCTTTCGTTTGGGTAAATACAGAATAGTTTTCATAGCACTCTATTAACGGGTTATTGAACATTTAAAATGTCGATGCTCAGTTCAATGCCAGTGTCCGCACGTGCGTTATGCATTGCTTCGATTTTCAATAGTGTTGTGTTAGAAAACCGAACATGTGACACTGATTGGGCATGATCTCAGCCATTCAATCAAGGAAGTACAGTTTGTGATTTGTGCCTTCTTACGCGAGTAGGCGGGGCACGAAATTACAGTCTCGACCAATGAACACTCGATACGCTCGATGATGGGCAGTGATCTATTCTGATTAGCAGCACACATACACGCGCAGTTGCTGGTCGCTTGCAGCAGGTTACATTGCGCAATCAAATGATCGGCTGGTAGCTAGTTTGTCAGCAACATCAAAGCGGGAGAATTGATGTGTTCAGCGTGAGGCGTGAAAGAGACCCTTGATATCGGCAGTCTCCCGAGGAAATCGGAAGAGATCACATGTCTGCCTTCAAGTCATTTAAGTCTATACCTGTACAAAGGCCTTTGACTTAAGGAAGTTGGCTCAAGCAGATATGGTATTAGCTTTTACAAAGATGAGTGACTTCTTGCAAGCTAAACATGTAATTTTCTTGCCATGTGTTTTGAAATGAAGACACATCACAACCAGTAAAGGGTCATAGAATAATGCCACTGGACAAGATTTCAAAAGATTTCAAGCTATATGAACTGGCCCAAACTATTTTAACTCAGAAGAATTTCTAATTTCTACCGGCCTCACTGACAATGACAAAACACGGACAAACAAAATATCATATTCAGTAGATTAGGTCTCTTTAGATGCCGCATAAGGAAACATGTATGGATTTGATGGATTCGGCTTATGGCGGATGCACGGATGTATTCTGTGCGACTGATCGTTTTGTAGAGAAAAAACAGTTTTTAGGCTTTATGACATTGATAAGTCACAAAGTCTTGTCAGCAAGATGTCTAAAGCACTTTTTACAATATTTACAATGTCTCATAATACTTTTATTTGATAGTATATAAGGTTTGTAGATCATCCACCGCCCACCTGCATTGTCGTCAAACTTGAACTCCGGTAGATATACGAGAAACTGTTCTTTCCAACCTCAATACCAACCTTTGTGTCAACACCTTGCTCAGATTTATAATTGAAGTTCCTTAATATCTTGTTTTTAGTATTTCATTCTATTCGAATTGTGTCCAACGGATAAATGGTAGCGTTCAACGTATTTGCAAGATGAAACTTAGAGCCAACTTGAAGTTTTTCCACTTTCACTCGATACTGCAGTGAATGAGTGAGTGTCATGTCACGATTGCAGACCAAAGCACGATGACATAATATGAAACGCTGCGAGGACAGGCGACACTCAAATGTCCCTGACATTTAATTCTTTTGCTGGCCTTCTGTTTAAAAAAGGTAGTCTTGATATCCATGTGCATAAAATATGTCTGCAATATTCTAACAGTCCCAGAAGACGTTTGAAATTTTACTTAACAAGTTTTACAACACAATTTTTTTATTTAAACAAACACGTTACTAATTATTATTGTGATGTATATGTGTATAAAAACTGAGTAAGCCTGCGAAACAATGGACATGTTATATTGCTTAGCCATTTAAAAAAATTGCAAGTATTTGCACGACACATGATCTCTGTGGTGAAATTCAGTAACCACAGCACTGTTTGGACACTGTATGTTTTACCCTGCAATAGACTAAAAGTGATATTGGTCACAGTTTGTCAGCAGTAAATCAAATGTACAACACATTGGAAAGCAGGACAAGTCTACAGCTGCAAAGCACCTCTTCCAAAATATAGATTATACATTGGGAACAAAAGATACAGCAAAACCGCTAACATCTAGGCACTATTTTATTAAAAACATATAAAACTTTCAATAGATTACATTTTAACTTAAATTAGATCTAAAATACTTTTTATTTATTTCGTCACGATTATACCCCTGAGATCTGAACCTAAAATCTTGACTGTCAATTCGTGCGGTAACTGTAGGCTGATATGCCTTAATAAAACGAATGACATCGGTCATATATAACCTATAACAATGTCGCAGAAGGCAGTAAGGCCCCGATATATCAACAGTTCGCCCCCCGTTTCGACCCTTGTCTCTAGTCACGTAATGATATTCCTGCGCGGCATTGTTCATTAATAAATATTCAATTCATGCATATCCTGCACTGCACACTATAACCAGCTTGAACTTCTTATTTAAACAGATTGTAATATCAATGTTAAGATTTGAATCGGTCCTGGACATAATTGACGCGTCTATTCTCCTTTCCAAGAGACACGGCGGCCAAAATCAAAATGCGAGCATTTTTTCCAATGGGATTATGACCAATGATTATGAGCCTTAACAGAAAGCCATCGAGGTTTCATCCTTAACAGTTTAAAAGTCAAGTAACGCATTCTTTTTGTGAACTTTTGTATGCGTCTATCTGGGTCGGAAGCCTTATATCAGTATAATCAACATATTAAATTAAAGATCACTTTATGATCCATTTCAATAATTTTAATAGAATGGACAGACAATGTTTATCTCATCGTATACTTCTTGTATAAGGTTTACGTCGTACAGTCATTTGTACTCTTCAGCCAATATGATACATATTCATATCTACCATATGGCAAAATAAGTATATGAAACAGGAAGTTTAATTATGTTGCTATTTTTATTAGGAGAACTTCGCCTTGATTTGTCAGCCGTTGTTGTTGATAAGGAAGTGTTATCGATTGTTTATAACAATGATAAATGAATCTTCTCAGTTTTTTTCTGGACAAACGTGTTGCTTTGCTTTTTCAAAGTATTTGCTGGTTTTAGTAGGACAAACATTTCTAGGATAGACATAATACATTTGCCAATGTGTTTTTATTATGTTAAATCCTAATATTTTATTACTTTAATTATGAATAAAATTGCAATTTTCAAGATCATTACTGGAAAAAGGACATTTAAAAATGAAATGCTTGTGAGAGTTTATTTTAACGGTTGAATCATTAGTATTACAAAAAGCTCTACCTGAGCTATGTTTATATAAATATGCGGAGTTGGACATCATAAAATATAGCAGCCATGTCGATGCTTTTATCTACTTGATTACGCAATTTCCATCAAAGTTAAATCATAATCATTATCAGTTCCCAAATTTGATACTTGCTTAACAAATTTATTTATTTTTATTTATTATTTATTTATTATTTATTTATTTTATTTATTTTATTTATTTTATTTATTTATTTTATTTTGTTTTATATTTATTTATTTATTATTTATTTATTTATTTATTTTCTGCCTAGAGATATAATGTTATTTATGTATGTGCTTGTGTGTTTGTGCGTTTGTGTGTGCGCGCATGATTTTCCTGTTTTACTCTAATATTAATAACAGCTCCCTGATGTAAGCCGGTTTATTTTAAGTGAACTTTTTCATGTTTTCCTCAAATAATACATACAGTCCAAAAACGTTATTACGCATCACATTAGAACGAATGTACGGGCTAATTTTGATGCATTCGCTGGTCCCGTCAATTTTTATATATAATCTATGTAAAAATTGTTACGATACATCGGATCGCGAGACTTCGGAAAGCTACGCTAGTTCGGCTGATTGTCGCGGTCCCTTGAACCCCTTGTGCACTTAATTTAGTCACAGCTTTACGAATGCCGCGAGCCGTCGCAATGTTTTCGCACCTTCGTGAGCGACTGCAGTTACTCTTGCCTGACGTCATTGACTCTGCTAATTAAACACTGCTACCGTATTTGTGACAAACAATATGCATGTTTTTCACTAATGTTGACACGGTATTGAGTAAATCAAGTGAGGGTATATATCCTCCATATTTGAAAGGCAATTCAGTTTCCAATCACCTGTACACTTTTATTTTATTTTATTTTATTTTAACATCTGTGATAGTATTTTAACCTTCTTGACATTTATGCTCGCTCAATAACAGTAGTTAGGACGGGAGTAAATAAATCCAAGTAAGTAAGGCAATTCAGTATATGTCTACTACGCTCTACATGCTTTTACCATAGTAACATCTACGACATCATCTTTGTATACCACCGTCAGCTGATAGTAAATTGTTGTTGTTCTGATTAATCCTGTGAAGGGCCCATGACATTGAGAGGAATACTGGATCAGAGCAATACAGTTTAGTCATTGCAGCTCTTTCGATTGGAGTAAAACGGTTTGTTAAGTTACTTTGGATTCTACGTTAGTTCGAATAATTTGGCCAGTCCTATTGGCATTCGTAGTAACACGATTAGACTGTATATGTCAAATTTCCTTGCTTGAGCTTTGCTTAAAAGAAATGTTTAGAATCAAAGAAAATACAATATATTTAGTTGTTATATTACGTAAATTAATTTTGAAATCAATCAGCAAATACCTAACAGATTGAAGACTTATAACTTAACAGCAATACTTACCAGGGGGCATGATGGCTGAACTGACACACGTTTCGTTGGTTGCAACGCTATAAAGTAAATATATAAACTTAGTAAATACGCAGTATTTCATATGAATTGTAGTTACAAATTTCCGAATGGTTTTCATGTAATTATGATATGTATCACTTTCTATTATATTTCGACTTGTTAACATGTAGCCAATTCTAAATTGAATTCTTTGATGTGTCCATTATAAATAAACTTTACTCAAATACGCATGTAAATGCATTTACTCATACGCACGGCACACATATATGCATATGCACAAATGCACTACGCCAACTCAGACAAAACATACACTCATACAGGTGCGCACAACGTACGCTAACATAAGCAAACATTCCCACACATGCAGGTTCCCAAGCAAACCTAAACACGAACACCCGAGTGCACACAACATACACGTACACAATTGAGCTCGCACACGGCATATAAACTTTCACACACTAGACAAGATTGCCATCCTCCTATTTCGCTGACCTCAGTGCTGTAAACCATTTAGTAATAGTGAGAACGGAATATCAGCTATTTTATAACAGACCAGCATAACTGTAATACATGTACACTACCAACATTTAAACACGCATTGTCATTTATACAACATAGCAAGTTTTCTCTGTCGTTATATAGGAGAAACACCCACGTCCGTGGCAGCCAAGTTATTAACTGATCAAATTTCTTTAACAACCTTCATACAGGCCAGTAAAGAAAGATCTATACTAAAAGCAAGGCTCTTAACATACAGGGGAAGTCGGTTGTGGCCACGTTTCTGGAAGGATCAAGATTCTTTAAGCAGTCTTGATACAGAGTGACTCAATGAACCTGTATATTAAATATCAAGGCTCTAGCTCAGGTAGTTTCTGACAAGAAAGTCTTCAAAGTTTCAAATACAAAAATCTATGAAAATTGTCATGCCCCTGATGGCTAGTATTTTTGGTGAATCAATAAATATCAAGGCTCTAGCTCATATAGTTTCTGACAAGGCAGTTTTCAAAGTTTTCAAATATAACTATATGAAAATGACCATGCCACTGACGGCCATTGCCCCTGGCCGCCATTGTTTTTGGCTGATCAGTGATATCAAGCCTCTACCTCTTGCAGTGTCGGACAAAAAGATTTTAAAAGTTGTATTAGGACAGTTTATATGGAAAATGACATGCCCCTGGAGGCCAAGTTCCTTGCCGTATCAAATTCGTGAAACAACTTTTCATTTCCGCTGCTTCTTAAAGCGTCCAATGAGGTTTGGTTGAATTTGGACCAGTTGTTTCACAGGAGATGTTATATTAATGATTAAGTAAGCGTAACGCATGATTCATTACGCCGGACGTCGGATGGTGGGCGATCACAATAGATCACCCAAAGCAGAATTTCAAGTGAGCTAAAACACACAAATGTACATATATTTTACCGACGTTTTAAATAATAAAAACAGTAATAAAAAGGCTTACTTATTTATATCATAAGCAGTCAGACAAAACTGTTTATCCCATCAAGGTAGTGGGTAAAAACAAGGTCGGCCTTGTAAACAGATTGCCCATTGTGATTGGTCTGCTGGATTTCACCAATATTGGTCTTCAGACTTGAGTCCCCATTCTGATCTTGAGGAATCCGCACACTAATATGGTCGATAGGGCTTAAAGACAATGTGGACATGGATATTTACTCAATAGTTGTGTACAAGATTCAGTAAATGGAAAATGAATCGAAACTAGAATAGATAAATTTTGATAATATATACAACTTAAATAACATTGATACTAAGAAATGAATACACATTTCATACAGGCAGTAGATATAATCATTAAAACAAACAAGCAAAAATCGCAAGAAAATTTGATCATAATATATTCAACAAAAATACTTCGTGGACCTTTATAATATATAATACTTTAATACCAATACCGAATATTCCCTTATTTACCAACAATACTAAATTTTCGAAGTTAGAAGTAAGAAGTGTTCTTATGCGAATGTGTTGCCAAATGCATTTTACTCTTTCATCGTCAAAGTCAATGATGTTCTCTTTGAATAAACCTCAAGAAAATTTAAAAGGAGTACATTTAAGAACAAACAAAAAACGCACTATCTTCAAACATCATAACAGATCCTCTAATGGACATTATGTAATGTATAAACAACTAGTTAAATGCTTTGGAAACTAAATGACTACTAACAACTGAAGAGAACACAAACTTACTTGTCTGATTTGACAAACAACGGTAGAATACATGAAGCATCAACGATACAGCCGATTTGTTCTGGTGTAGTGGGCAAGTCCATGAAGTACGGTCTTCCCTGATAGTTATTGGAATAAACAATAGGTTAGTTTGCTTCTACATACATCGCACCGACACAACGATAGTCATATTTGCAGCATCTAGCTGCAAGACACACTTCTTTGCCAAGTGAAACCAATGGCACACAGCAGGTAGGCAGTAAAATTGTCTTCCCGACCAGGTCTTTAACCCAAATAATTGAATAACATGACTGACATTAAACTGTCTTATTCTCATGTAAAACTGTATTCCATTATTTAAACAACAAATTGATACAAATGTTTGAAGTGTTATATAACAGCAGTAGACGTAGTAGACGTAGAAGTAGTAGTAGTAGTAGTAGTAGTAGTAGTAGTAGTAGTAGTAGTAGTGGTAGTAGTAGTAGTAGACGAAGAAGTGGATAGTAGCAGCAGCAGCAGCAGCAGCAGTTATAGAAGTAGTAGAAGTAGTAGAAGTTGTTGCAGTAGTAGTAGTAGTGGGTAGTAATAGTAATAGTAGAACGTGCGGGTAGGCCGAGTATCTAAATAATACACACCACTGCAACCTCAGTCCTGTTAAACTGGTCAACTGAAATGGACAATGTATACAACATGTGGTGCTAGCTATTTTAATAGTTTCATAACTGTGTGGTTGTTGTGTGTTTTTCTTAAGAGGAATTAGGCCACAAAATGTGGTGTTAATGCCTGCTTTTAACTTTAAATTTCCGATAGATTTATGATTTCTCTGTCAAAAGTGCTTGGTAATGCCGTTGCTTATCCATGATAAAGAATGTCGAATTTATTTAATGTGTTACAAATTGATGTTTTCATAACTTATTTATCAATAATGCCATCAATCATCAACTGAGGGTATCTCTGACACTTAAAATTTGATAATCTTGCTTTGTCATGAAATAAGTGAGGATGTTTTAATGGTTTCAATGGTATGTTGCTTCCAGCAAACAGACGCCATCATAATGCCGTAGTTTTGAGGTTGTTTTTAAGTCGTTCATAAACGCACCAAAAATTACCTAAGCAATTTGTCGGAAAAATAACCAAATGGGCGTAGGTGTGCACATATTTTTATTTTGGGAAAACAGCGCATGCCATCTACTCTGTTATGGATGTTTTATAGTTGGGAAGTCGTTGTTTTTATTCTCTTTATATTGATAATATTAAAAAATATGTATGTTAAATTAATACAAACCTTTGCAAATCAAGAAAAGAAGAACAATTTTACGTTAATCTCTTGTAAATTTTAACCTACAGTAGGATTTGCAATGTAATCTTCCGAAATTCAACTTGTCAACCGATATCGATCTTAATATTGCATACTGCTTTGTAAGTATAATGCAATCGACGATTCTAAATGTGAAACCAAATTTTATTTGCAAGAACACTCAGCGTGGAAACAATATCAGTCCCGTTTAGCAGAAATGTGGAACATATTCATGCCAAGGATTAATCCTTACACCTGGCGTACTAAAAGAGTCCAGGAGTTTAACTGTGAGAAATCCCGAGTATAAGTTCTGGCAAGTGTAAACCAACTAGAATGCATTCGCTATTGTAATATTTACAGGAGTGATTCACTAAAATTTATTTTACTTACAGATATATTTTACAACACACCTAAGATGCTTCTGTTGAATGATAACAGTAATGTGGGGTTGGGCGGTTTGTATTTACTGGGCTGTTGCTTTACCTATGTCCATTTAATGGACTGTTCTGAGAAACCTCCGGAATACGCTATGTGCCTTTTATACAAATGGCCATCATATATTACAGACTATTATCATTTAGACGTAAGTAGGTCAATTATTTTAAGTATGAATTAACTTTATAACATCTTCTTTTGGTTATTGGGCAGTTATGCTTCAAATATTAAAATTAAAATTGGTAAGTCGTTGTTTAAACAGGAAGTTCATTACTATGTCTAATTCAGATAAACATAAAATGCAGATTGAGGAATGAACAATGTCGCGAATTAGTATCACTCATTAACTAGAGGAAAGGGTAAACACAGGGAGCGAACTGCTGTTAGATTGAGTGTTCCACTGACTATGCATTATCTACTAAGCCGAGATATGTGCGATATCCCGCACAGGGCCTTACTGCCTTCTATGGCTCTGAACCGGGTTACGTAATGACGTAGGTCATTCATATCATGTTAGCATTTCATCCAAAACTACCGCACTTGTTTTGAGAGGAATGGCGCACGGGATCTTTTAGATTTCAAACTCAGTTTATTTAGGTCGCATCCGGTGGCATTTATGAGCATTTATCTAGTCTTGAATTAAAATGATAAATCATATAGAAAGTATTTAATATTTAATAAAATGGTTTCTATTATCGAATGTTAGTGAATCTGATGTAACTTTTGTCCAAGTGAATAATTTATATTACAGAAGAGGTATTTTTGCTGTGGACCACTTGTTTTTGATTTACAACTGAATAATGTTGACAAATGTCTGCACACCTGTCATTGCGTACAGTGTCAGACTTACTTCGCCTCAACAGCGCTTCTCAGCGCCTTGATAGTTTAATCAGGAATCGTAAGCCTATTTGCAGTTTTCAGTAAAGTCCCGTAGGTCGAAAAATAATGGAAAACAAAACAATATACCAATGGACCAACTTACGGCTGACGTGTATCGTAAAACATCTATCCGCCTCTGTATCAACACTGAAAACAAAATCCAATGAGTCCATTGAACACTTATTAACTATGAACACATTTGGATAATTAGGACAATATAAAATAAACTAGAACCAAGAATGGCCATCTGCTCATGGTGATCAATATTTCGACACATTTGTAGAATTTAATTTATCTAATTATCGATCGGTAAACATAATCCCACAGAAGAACCTTGTGGCCATAATGTCATTATATTGAGGTTCACTGTGACATTATCCTTGCCTTCGTTCATCGCAAAGTAAATTAGGATCGTCTACTTGCCATGACCGAAATTCATTCCAAGAAAGTGTCTAACTCTACCATCAAATTAACATCTTGTTCAAATGCTAAAGACAAGTGAGAAAACATAGGATTGTTTCGTAGCCAAAGTATTGACTTGGCAACGGATTACTCTTTATGAAAGTATTTTCTGTTGTAGTGTTTGAACTAGTTTAGTTTACCATTTGTTGCATGATGCTGATCGTACCAGCCGTCGAATATTTTGTAAGCGAATATTTCAAAATGTGTTGTTTTTTCTGTAATCGAGCTTGCAATGGCGCAGGCAATGGCGCAGCAGGGACTACTCTGTACTTGTTCTTGATACCAGGCCTATTTTTTATAACACTTGTTACCCAAAAGTGTGGACCTGACTTACCCCGACGAGTCTGTTGCCCGCACACATATAAGGTGCGATCCTTTTTCTTCAATAGTTGGTTTCCAGGACAATGTTATGAACTTGACCAGAGGCTCTGTGGGGTGTTCAACAGGGTCGCTTGAGGTTATATTCTCTCCAGATCTTGTAATGAGGAAGAATTCGCTTATCGTCCTGTTCAAATAAGACAAAAAGAATAAGGTCCTGGTAGATCGCCGCCATTCACAAAATGTCAGTTTATCTCTAAAGTTAGTGGGCTTTAGGGCAAACAAATGTTCCAAAAAGTTTTCCGTAAGTCAAAATAAAAATGTCCACAAATGAAATAAAAGTTTCAATGCCTCGACCTTTGATGCAATATAACAAACACAAGACAGAAAGTGAGAATGTTATAATTTGAGTATAAATGCTATTGGTCATCTCTTTATTTGGTATGCGACTCCCAATCACTACGCCAAGGTTGAAATACTAGCACTACTAGCACAGTATATATTTACATACACATTTTCGCTGGCTCTAGCATATACAACTGTGGTCCATGAAGCCTCGCTGAACACAAAGAACTTGTGGTTGGGCGGTTCAGTTGGCTCAATGAACTCTGGTGCGACAATGTGCTCAAGGACTTGGGCCAAAAACTAGTAAACATACAAAACAAAACTTTGTATTTTGATTGTGCTGTTAAATATTGATTGTAACTTACCACTACTCATTATTATCAAACATCTGTTTATTTGAAAAATAACATTTATTTTTGGAATTAAAATGAAATTTCGTATCATAATGATTATTTTAGTTTCTGTTGCACACAATCCTTTTCGTAAAAGAATACCAGAATGCAATCTGTTGTCTATTGCAAGGTTCTAAAATCTAAAATATGTCGAATATAATGACTGTATAATGAAGTCTACATCAATGATTTAACATAAATAAAAGTACATTACGTTTAACTCACCTCATGATCCTTAATAGAAGGTGGCTTTGCGTTGTTTTCGCACGTGTAAGTAAACACTGGTAAAAATATAAAAGCTACATTTCAATCGGCTTCGTCAGTTGACAAAGAAAAATAATTATAATAAAACATCTGCACCACATACCTGAACCGCTGTACTGCTTAATCCAGTTTCAAATGACTTTATCTCCTCTGATCCTATATGCACCGTCTCCGTGTTGTAGTCCCTAAACATTACTGCAATTGCGATCCAGTAGTCGTTCAAATAGCCGTTGTCCTCCGATGTGTCAATGTCTACCACACAACGGCCCTGATGTAAAAACATATCAAGGTAATAACAATTAATAAGTATCACTAGAAGAAACGACATTGCAAAGGAACGCTTATAAATAAAACATTGTTTGTCATTTCGATAGTCAACATTATTCTGGCCTACCCAGGTGAAAATTGGGCCTCTAAGCTAAGTTTTCACAAGGTTTTTCTGAAATTTTACATAGTGACCTAGTTTTTTATCCCACGTGACCTTGTTACAAACTAACCCAATATTTCTTGCCGACAAACATTCTGGCTATGTATAGTGAAGATTGCGCCATAAGGGTGGTCTCTAGTGTGTGTGTTGTTAAGGGCTTTCTTAGGGTTGATCTAGTGACCTACTCTTTTTACCCCACAATGACCGACTTGGTCAAGATTTAATGCAGACAAATATACAGACCAAGTTTGGTGAAGACTGGGCTATTTATGTTTCCCCTAGTGTGTTTACAAGGTTACAAAGATTTGACCTAGTGACCTGCTTTTTATTTCGTGCAGACAAACCTTCCAACCAAGTTTAATAAAGATTGGACGACGGCGAATGGATTTGTTTACCCTAGCTTTTAACTTAAAGGTATATGGTAGCACATTATACTCGTAACATGAAGATTATATTAATGTCTTATTATTTTAGTATTTTGATGTCTGCGGTTGTGGGGTGTTAGTTCAAATATTCCTTTACTTTGCTTTTGTTTTCTTAACATATTATCATTATTATTATCCTGATATAAATTAGGGCCTTATTTCTGATCAAAATAAGGTTCCGTAACTAAAAAAGATATGTTAAATATTGAGTGATCTAAATGACAGCTTAGAAGTATATTATAAGATTCTGAAAGGTTAAAAAGTTATATTTAAAAAATGTTGTATTATATATTACAACTAATCTACATATAATGGTCCATCACAGGCTCTGGAAGTTTAAAAATCTATATTAAATAGTACATGTCGTACCGGTATATCTATCTATCTATAAAACCCATGTAAAAACCCATGTATAATTTATCACAGTTTTGCGCACATTTTCTTACTCAGACAGACACCTATATGCGGAATGTATCATCAACATATTGTAACACAAATAAGTCAAGAAATCTGAGTATTTAAAGTGAAAATGACTATGCATTATCCCTGTGCATTATACATATTAGACATATTGTTTTAAGGTCTTTTTCATTTTATGTCGATTATTTTGTCATATGTTGATATTTTGTGGTTGTTGTGATTCTACGCCCTGATAAGACAAAGATCTCATGGAGAGTTTGAATATACTAAGGTTCTATTTGTAGCGCAGAACCCTGGATGTAAATCTGTATTTCAGTGTAGCTTTAAGAAATTTATTATATACTTCTGTACATAATTTTACTGTTGCGATCTGGTGCCCCCAGACGGGTTATAAAATGTCCTTTAGACTATTCCTATATTAAAATATCATATAAAATATATATATTTAAAATTCCATTCTTTCTTATCCATTGTTAACATATCTCTTCCGTCCGACCCTTTTAGGGCCGTTAAAAGTAAGATTTTAAAATATGTATTTAGTAATATGCTATTTACAAACCCCACTCCCCCTGTGCCACCATATATATACACTGTATTAATAAAAACTAATTGTAATATTATAATATTTCTACCATGTGATATTACTGTACACATATGAATAATTATAGCGTTAGTTGTGGCAAAGGACGAGAGTGTTGGTATATCCATACCCTGCTGGGCAGCATCGGTATCGTTAAGACGCAGGGCTGGAGCTTATACGTGCCCTGCCCACATTGTCTAAGTCATACATCCTGGGGATCATGCTAAACATTTCCTTATAAATGTAGTCGCTTATTGGAATACGGTAATAATAAATCAACCATCTCCAATTGATTTTATTGGGTTACTACGGGCATTTAATAAACTGAATGCCCAGTTTATTTGGTTAGTTCTAACTTTATAATCTTATATATCAATTTAGTACATGTATATATCTTGGAATCTATGCCCGTTATATTTTGGTAATTATATTTAATAAAAAAATTTAGAGATAATGTGTTTAGTTTATCAACATCTCAATTTTCTTGATATCGCCCAGTTGTCACCACTGTCTACTATATAAGCGTTATTTTCTTTCTATATGGGTTTATGGAGGGAGATCCGTAGATAATAGTTGTGTGAGATGTAACTGAAGTTACTTTCAATACCCGTAAGTAGCGAGGCTACAAATGGATTATTTGTGTATTTTAATAATATTTCAATAAAACATTGGATTAAAGTATGTTTCAAAGGTATTTCTTATTAATTATTTATATATTTTTATTCAATAGTACATGATCCCCTGTTGTGGCTTTATTAGCTGTCATTTCGTTGCGTATTTGTGTTGAGTTGGTGTGATGAATATTTGAACACTAGACCAACAATTTTATTTTCATAACCTTATCGGTTATGGCTAGAAGAAATACAGTATCGGCGTTAGTTTTTTCTTTAGAATATGGATTGTAGTTATGTGGTGAAGATGTGTTCACATGTGTTTTTTTCCAAGATTTGACATAGTGACCTACTTTTTGACCTTACGTGACCCAGATGCGAACTGAAGATATCATACAGGCCAACATTCTGAGCAAGGTTGGTGAAGAATGGGCCATAAATGTGACCTTTAGCATGTTCAAAAGGTTTTTCTACAATTTGACATAGTGACTTGGTTTTTAGGCCCACTTGAGTCAATGACAAGCTATTCCAAGATTTTATGCCGACAAACATTCTGACCAAGTTTGGTGAAGGTTGGGCAATAAATGAAATCTCTAGTGTCTTCACTAGATTTAAGATTTTACCTAGGGACCTACTTTTTGAGTCCACGTGACCGAATTGCGAACTTATATACGATTTCATGCAAACAAACATTCTGACCACGTTTGATGAAGGTTGGGCTATAAATTAGGCCTCTAGTGAGTTCACAAGCTTTTTCTAAGATTTAACCTAGTGACCTCTTTTCTAACCCCGCGTGACCCAATTACGAACTCATTCAAGATTTTATTCAGACAAACATTCTAACTAAAGTTGGTGAAGATTGGATAAAACTGCAGCCTCGAGCGCGTTCACAAGATACATTGTTGACGACGGACGCAAGGGTAACAGAAAAGCCCCCCCTTGAGCATGGTGTGCTCAGGTGAGCTAGTAACTCTGAATCAAATCGGCAGATGAAAATAAGTGTAACCATATCGGAGATAGTCTTGACATCCCAGGAAATTTCATTCCTGTCTGGCAATGTGTTTGCAAGAACTATCGCAGATAAAAATATTAATAAATATAACTCAATAATAAATTAACCCGACCAAAGCATGCCAGTGATATTCTCAAAGAAGCATTGATATTTATTAGCTCGACAATTACAGTGCATGACTGAGCAGTTATCTGTAAGTGCATATGCAAAGTAGAAGCTTTTTAACAACATGCTTATATGTTCAAAGGATCATAATAGACGTTTGGGTCCATTTTCCTCCTAAGAAAATACTTGGCATGAATGTTAATTGATCACAATGCTATCAGGCAAAAAAATCTTTTAGATATTTTAGACAGCGAAAACCTCAATAGCTAGTCAGTATTAAATAATTCTCTAACCTATTGGCATCACTATTAACACAATAGCTTTAAATTCACCACCAGTGTTCTGTTATAATTTCTTTATCCTGTCTATTGGATTTAGAAAAATGACACTGTTACCGAGCAGGAAACAATATGCGCTTCACATTTTAAAGTTGCAAATACAAAGAGATTCAAGAAAATATATACCATATCAAGGAACGGGATGTTTTGGTTGTGTACCAGGAAACTTGTTCCAGCAAAGAGATCAACGTTGTCCAGTCTGCATAAATTTCTGTGATAAAATTCACATACGACACCTCTTCGTTCAAGATTCTTTGCTAAATACGACATACACTTGTTCATTTACAAATCATGTTGTACAATACATGGGGATACGAACGAAAGAATAATATTCTTAATATGTTCTTTTCCCTGTAAGAAATAAGTATACAATGATATGACTTTGAGCTGACAATACAAGTATTTAAGTATCAACAATCACAATGATGTGAATAGACACTGTATGACTGGATACTAAAGTTCGAATGATAATCCGTACACTTACAGTTTTAAGTTAAAAAGAGAATATACGGTGGTTTATTATGGAAAATAGGTTTCATGTGGCATGGGTATAAGTTCACCTCAGTATATCCACTCAATCCATGCTAAAACGTTTAGTAGATTTGATGAAGCTATGAACTGCATCAACAATATTTATATTCGTAGCCAGTGACAAGGTATCAACGCCGTATAGCAGAATGTCAGGGAGACACAGAATTGAAAGTTTGGTGAATAATATAGGCCTCTCGTGAGAATACAGTGGACAAGTTCAAAAGTAATGTTCTATATTTTCAAGTGATCAACACTTACAGTTCGGAGACATAACCATTTCTTTAGAAAACAAAAAAAGAGTTTGATGGAACACATATAGTACAAAACCGTCAATGCTGGATTTGTAATTGTCTTCCACCATGATAATAGTGCCTGGAAATCGCAGGACTGTCAGAATTAATAAGTCTTTGAATCCACTTAGAGAGCTTTAATTTCTTGTTTCCATAGATAGGCTATTCCATTCTCTTATTACCGAGATAAAAAAGAATATGTAAACGAATTTGATTTAGTAGGTTTATTTCTGAAATGATTTGCATTTCGTTAGTTACAGTTAGAGATAAAACCTACATTTCAGGAATAAGTTCCTGCAGATATGGAGGTGAAAGGCCAAGGACCTTTTTTTTTAAATAATATAAGTTTATGTTTTTTCTCCGAGTGTGTAAACGATTCCCATCCGGTTTCTCTATCAAAATTATTTAAAGATACAATGTTTTGTAGCACCTGTTAAAATTCTGGCTGCCTTATTCTGTATTTTGTATTCTTATATATATATACTAGCCACTTATCTGCCCACTTACTATTTTTGTCTAAATCACTATTAAGCTTATGTGCTGCACTTTGAGGTTCATCTACCTTAATAAACAGGGCTGTATCGTCTGTAAATAGTCTAATGTTTGAGTTTAAGTTTACAACGATATCATTTGTATAAAGCAAAAACAATAAAGGCCTTATACAGAACCCTGGGGGGAAACTCCAGCTTTTATAGTGACTAAATTAGACTTTACTCTCCTTAACACCACTCTTTGCTTTCTATCAGATAGATTATCACAAAACCAGGACAATAAAACTCCTGTGATACCAGCTGCTTTAAGTTTGATTAAAATACCTTTGTGCCAAACACGATCAAACGCTTTACTTATATCACAGAAAACTGCCTTAACCTCGCTTCCATTATCAACACAATTTGAAATAATGTGGTAAAGATAGGTTAGCTGATTTATAATGGAGTCGCCAGAAGTGAAACCTGACTGAAAACAAGTAATAGTGTTACAATGAATGAAATAATTATGAACATGCTTAAAACACATTTTTCAAATTCCTTTCCAATCGAGCTTAGCAAAGATACTGGTCGATAATTTGACGTATGTGACTGGTCACCTGATTTGTATTTAGCACATACATTTGCTTCCATCCATAACGAAGGTATCTTACCACTTGATAAGGACATATTAAAAAGTTGACATAATGGACCCGACAATTCAGTTGCTAGTTCACGGAGAACGTAATTGTTAATTTAATCCGGACCATCCGCTTTCCCGGGTTTCAATCCTTTAAAAATATCTTCGACATCAAGTACTGACAAACATATTGAAGTAAGGCTAAAGTGGGACTGAGTTAAAACAGGAGGATCTGTATCGGAATCATTGATAAGTGTTTGCTCTCTAAAAAGTTATTTAAAGCATTTGCTTTGTCTAAATCATCAAAAACTAAAGAACCCTTACAAATAAATGGTGGTATTTCGTGTGAACTTTTATCTTTCATAAAGAAACTTAGAGTTGTCCACTATCCATTTGATGCTTTATTTGCAGTGCGAAGTTTTCTCGAGAGTTTTGAAACATATTCTTATTTGCTTTTCCTTATAAGTAATACCACCTTATTTCTTAACAGTTTAAATGAGTCCAGTGAGATTGAAACATAGTTTTTTAGCTTAATGATAAGCTCTTTTGTGTTTGCTTATAGATAATTTTGTTACTTGTGATCCAAGGATGGTCGTTTTGTGAAACGGTAACAACCTTAGTAGGAATACATGTATTCGAAAGTATATGTATATGTTCTGTTACCTTTTCTGTGTAAGTATTTATGTCACTATCAACCAATGAGTCCCAATCAGTATTTCTAGCCATTTGTCTTAGAGTTTCATAATCTCCTTTATCATAGTACCACACATGTCTTGAAAATGACTTGGTACATATCTTTTTAAAATTTAAAGCACAAATTATAGGACAGTGATATCTTACATTTAGGTCAAGAAAGGGTTCTCCAACAACAGCAAACAAAACTTGGCTCTTATCTTGAACAAGTATAATATCAAGTAAACTAGAATTAGTTTCAGTAAAATGAGTATCTTCTTGTATACATTGCACATTTCCCGACACAATGACTCAATTTTGTATTTGTTGGGAGGATATTTTGTATGAAGGTTAAAATCTCCAGTTACAACAACAGTACATCACATCACATGCCATACTGACAGATTCTTCAATTAATCTATGTTCAGTAATGTCAGTGTCAGGCGGCCTGTAGAATAATCCAAATAAAATATTTTTACTTTTCAGTTTTAGTTCAATCAAGATGCATTCAGTCCTATTTGGTTCTACGTCAAGTCTACGCCTATAATAATATTGTGTTTCACATAAAGCATGACACCTCCATGACAATCAGTTATACGATCTTTTCTTGCAGGTGGTGAAAATAATGGCATATTTAGGTCATCCGAATCTATATTTGAGTGAAGCCAAGTTTCAGAAAAAGTCAAAATATCAAAGCATGTAATCTATGTTGTCATTTTATTCATCATATAAGGATTGTTACGTGTATTTCCTTTGATGGACATATGACTTTGGTTTTTCAATTCAGTCTTCACATGAACAGGATGCTACAACCATTTATTCGTCTCTGGTCATGTTTGTTTATGATTCAGAAAGTTAATTGTATTTATATTCAACAATTTTTGTGTAGTTTTTTTTCAAATCGAAATAATACCATATTCTTTTCTAAACACTATGTGGACATTATTTTTCAATGACTTCATTACTTTCGTCATAACATTATAGAAAATATCAGCGCTTGGACATTTTGTATTCAAATAGATCGTTTTTCTTTTCATTGCTTGCATTTGAGAAACTCGTCAGGAAGTGCGAGGTTAAAGCTCTGTAAAACCGGTTTAAGCACCCCAGTTGGTCCATATTGCCGACTGACCGTTCCAATGCGGTAACTGTCGGGTTTTCTCTTTTCGTTAAATGACTCATAACAAATTTGTTCTTACTTTTCGCTTGGCTTGCATGTGAAGTACCTTTGTTCTGTGTCCTTTCGGGGTTTGCTATATGTTGCAATGCTCATAGGACTTTGTCATATATTCTTATTTTTAATTTTCAATTCAGACGACAGTAAATCAATATAAGACTTAATGAAATCGCACTAGCTGAAACTGCTAAGTAAAATATGCTGGAAGTCAACAGAAAATACGGAATGCTTATTTTTCATATAATGGCATCTGTGTAAATTATGCATTACTTGTCGATGATGTTTAGTTATTAATAAAAATGAACATGAAACAAACTTCACATACTATAAACGTATAAAAAAGAACTATCATAACTTGAAAAAAGCGAATAAAAAATAATCAATAGGTAAATAAGAAAAGGTCCTATCAAAATTTTCACAGATATTTAAATTTTATCTACCTGCAGACCAAGGCAGACAAGGTAAATGTAAATGTGACAAAAAACACAGAGACGAGACGTAACACACAAAAAGAAAAACCATCAGTTACCGCCTTGGAACGGTCAGTCGGCAAAATGGCCAACTGGGGTGCTTAAACCTGGTTTGTGGAGCGCTCCAACCTCGCACTTCCTGACGGTTTTTCTATCAAACAAACAGTGTAAATAAAAGTATCCCGTCAAAGTGACACAACTAACAATAAGCACCTGCATCGGGAGTTAAAACAGATATAATGAACATATGTACAGTATTTACAGTAGATAAAAGCCTCGGCAACCAAAAAATTCCAAATGAGAGAGTAGTTTAAAATAAAATAAAGCAGTACAAGCGCTGATATATTATAAGAACCATATAACGACGTCATAAATGCCATGACGTCATATGCCAAAAGTGTCAAAAGTGAAATGTAAACAATATGGAAGAAACAATAGAATTTTAGAAAATCAACAAAATAAAACGTAGTATTGTTTAGAGTTAATCGTTTAAAAAACATATTATAAACGCCGAGGATTTATCCGCAGTTGACCTATTATATATGATAAAGATTAAAAAAAAAATAAAAAAAAAAAAAAAAATAAAAAATCCCGATGTTATACCTACTGTGCAATCTCACGTAAAGGGTATGGAGACTGCTCAAGTTGTCCCACCTATATAGGGCACGACTGGAGAGATGAAGAGACAAGAAATCCAACAGTGACTGTCCAATTATGGCTTTAAGTCACTGTTTTCATATAGTCTCAACGACCTGTCCGGTCATCGTGTAATTTAAAAGCAATGCAAGTTCTTGACTGTAAAAGGGTCAATTGCAAGCAATGCAGTACATCGAAGTATTCCCGGGTCCGATATTGTAAAGTGATAGAACATGACAGTTGCTTTGTATCAGTATACATTATTACATGTTAAGAAAGCTAGGGCAGATGTAGTCTTTCAGCACTTGCTCACAAATGTCTAGCACATAACAAGCTCACATTTACTCAAACACTAATCCGCATTTGATTGCCCCCGAACGTGTTCCGGTTGTAAAAAATAATCAAAAACAATCGGCATATAATCTTAAGGTAAAGATCACCTCACGTGATTGTTAGCTTTGTCCGTCGTGATAGTCGGCTCTAATTATTTGTATAAAATTGGGCATCAAATAAATATACACATATTAATTTAACCAAATAATCACTTAACAAACATTACTTTTGAGACGTGTAGCGTAAAGTAATTAATAACTATCCGCTTATAAAGGATGTTAACCACCCAGACATTTTGTTAATGCAATATTATTTATGTGGAACAAATACATAATGCATACACACATACGTTTATTTAAACACATAAATAATTCCATCTAGACATTTTGTTAATGTTATATAAATTATGTTGAACAAATACACATGCATACACGCATGTGCATATTTACACATACATATAAATTACAAGATTAATCCTTTAAACTAGTGTACGACTAGATGTGGTCAGATCGGAAACGGTTTATTACATAATATTACAGGATAACTTTGGTTCCTCAATTCCATCTTCAGATGAACAGGATGATATAACCATTTATTCTCCCCTGGTCGTGTCTTTTTCTTGATTCAAAAAGTTAATTTCACTTATAATAAACCATTTTTGTTTAGTTTTTCTAATTGAAATAATACCCCTATCTTTTCTAACACGGTGGACATTATTTTTCAATGACGTCACTACTTTCATCATAACTTATTAAAGAAATCATCAGCGCCTGGTCATTTTTGTATTCAAATAGATCAGTTTTCTTTTCATTGCTTGCATTTGAGAAACCCATAAGAAAGTGCGAGGTTAAACTGGTTTAAGCACCCCAGTCGGCCCATATTGCCGACTGACTGTTCTAAGGCGGTAATTATCGGGTTTGCTCTTTTAGTTAATGACTCATAAAATTCGTTCTTACTTTTCACTTGTCCTACACGTGAAATACCTTTGTACTTTGCCTTTTCAGAGTTTGATGTTGCAATGCTCATAGGACTTTGTCATATATTCTTATTGCAGAATGTTGTGTATGTTAAGAACCTAGATGGCTGCCCAGCTGCACATTTGTGTCGCACTCGGATTCACCGCTAGAATAACAAGTTAACAAAAGGAGCAAAATTCCGACAAAAGCGGCATAGACCCTCAGAAAGCGACAACAAAATGCCCGTTGTATCATAATCAATACTACCCGAAATCCCGACGATGAAACGCCAAGAATTAGCAGAGTTCTCGTGACAGACCAACAGACAGCTGTAATGCATTTGGGATTCCATCTACCCATAATGTATAATTTGAGTTATTAACCCATGCTTTGCAAAGCACTTTCCTTAGTGACAAGATGCACACTAGTCAGTTCTCATCATTGTTAGCTTCAGAAACCACACTAACCTCACAATTTATTGATGCTTATATGAGATAACAATCTTCTGTTCTTTTATGACTATTCAAGAAAATATATGCGAAGTTAAATATTTGTGTAATGAATGAGTAGTTTTAGCAAAGTTTGTATTTGATTCAAGAAACGCACATGCGAATTTCCTTGTTTGCATCACAATATGAAAGATTTCGGACAAGGAATGTGACATATTTAAATTGAGTTATCGCACGGAGTCAACGCGATTGTAGCCTAGGTGAAGTTGGTGATTTACTCCCTGGACTGGCAAGGGTAAGCATCGTAATCAGTTGCTCATCATAAGTTCAAAACGTGCTCAGCTTTTTCTTATTTCCGGTTGTTGGTGTGTTTAATTTTTTTATTTCCTTTAATTAATCAAAGATTTAATTGCTTAATGCTAACGTTCATGCTTTATGAACGCTGTTTGCATATCTGCAAATTCATACAGCGCGCAACGTCTTTATGGTTAAGTTGCTCGCATGGCGACATGTGTTCATAAAGCATGAACGCCAGCAAAGTAAAATTACATGTATATCTTTTTGTACATTTGTAGTATCGGCTCAGTAACGAGTCTTGCTTATGGTTTTCAAGAAAGTTCTTCCTAAAGTACGACAAGACCATTTGCGTAATTCAATTAATGACTGAATGGAAAAGTTCGCCGAAGTACGTATGTTTTTAAGAAACCTTTCTGGTTTTTAATTTTTTATGTTATTGGCATTTGGTATATACTCAACTTACCCAGCGAAGGACTAAAATTTTTCTTATAGAAGAACTTTTTCTATTTATGGATGGCTAAATAATGTAATTAAAACATATTTTACAATGTACGTGGTACAAAAGACAATTCTTTATCAAATCGTTAAAATGTTAAACATTTCCATTAAATCCCGACATTTTCCTAAAGGGTGATTATTTTAGGTATTTGTTTTAGATTACATTTTCCCAAAATAATCGTTTTTTTAAATCCTTAAAATTGGAATACCCCAGGTTTTACGACTGTCACTTAAAATCGTCGGCATGACGACCCTTAAAATCTGGATCTCATACTTTTTAGAAGTCTTAAAATTCAGAAAAATACTGCAAGCTTAATTCCTTTTCTCAACTGGTCCGAATTTGTCATATTTTGCACAATATGGCTCAACTATTAAAATGAACATAACCTTGTATATTTTAATTGATTAATATCGGCAAGGTTTCTCTTATATTATTTTTATAACCTAGATTTAATTGTAACAATTATAAACATTGTGTCTTAGTATAATTAGATTTGGTTCTTTAAAAGACTAATTAGACTTCAAGTAATCGCATTTAAAAATAATTAATGTTACTCTACTATTTAAAAGAATGTTATAATTCAAACTATCAAGTAGGTTTATGATCCAAAGTTTGATGAAATAGTATTTAACTAATTCATTAATGTACTACAGTATTCTAACCGGGAACACAATAAACAATTCGATCATAATTAAAAAGTAAATAAAGTTATTCTCCAGCATAACCTTAAAAACTAAATAAAAACAGAATTAACAAATGGTCGCCCAGACACATTAGCGTAACTGATTAGGATAAAACAGGACACACGCTGGAATCTCAGCGGACCATATCCATACACATATTAAAGCGGAAGCACATCGACATCAAAAGTTTTTTTCTAAGGATAAAGAAAACAACGGCGAAAAACTAGATATTTAAGAGATATGAAGAATTTAAGTAAACTAAGACAAACGATAGAAGAGCTGCATCGCAGTTTTGTTCATTTATGCTATACCTCATCGTCTGTGTAAATATCCAGTCCTTTGAGATGGTCTTTAGACGACAGTGGCCCGGCTTCTATGTACACAGCGGCCTGACACTTGATGGCGTCTTCGTCAGGATCGATCCCAGGTATGTAAATTTTGTGTCTTCTATTTAGTTTAAGTCTGAAATTGGTAATATACAGATACTTTCTATAGGAAAAAGCAATTTAAGGCACGTATCAATAAAAGGATATTTTTAAAACTAAAAAACCACATGACCACTTACTTTAAGACCACTTTACATGAAGATCCGGGAAATCATCTCTGATGTCGGTGTCTATTATTAACTGAAATCTCCATCGTACTTATTTATAGATTTGGAAATAAAGGGCATTTAAAGCAACATATTTTACGATTGGTACTGTCTGACAAGCAGAGTAATGTTATAACAAACTTAAGCAGCAAATCTGCATAAATTATCAAGAGCCGGGGTAAGATGTTGTTACATATATAAGATATAGGCAAACTATCGGAAACCACCTTTAATAAGTGAAATTAACGATGATTACATTTAGGTTATTGTGGGTTATTCGATTTATCTTAATTTATTTAGATTTATTTTATCAATTATTTTACCGGAGTAATGTCGGATACAACATTTATCGAATACAGCTTTACGCAGTATACTTTCACGATGCTGCTTAACACAGTATTAAGATTATGCCAGAAAAAAGTCTATCGAGAGTTGCCTCTCTTACCCGTCATTACGCCGCTGCTGCAGCAGCACCGGGGTGTTCTCTTTTTATTTTAATCATATAATTAATTTAATACGCGTTCACGTGAATGTTTGTTCTGAAAATATAAATACCACTTGGAAAAGTAAATTTTGTCTACTACTGAATGTGTTATTTTACACTGTGTACTTCATTTGCTTGATGGCCCTTAACACAAAGCAAAAACTATTTTCGATTTTAGTCCAGTTCGCTAAGTTAACAGCAACCAAGGTGAACGCTAATATAGCAGTTAGATTCAAATGATTTTGTATTGGTGGTGGAAACACGCTTGAAGTGAGACTGGGAACGCACAAAAAAATAAGATAAGTTCACGGCTAAAAAATGACTTATGTACACTGAAGCCCGTCACTATTATATGAAAATATGTAATAATTTTATTTAATTTCATTTTTTCCTTAACGGTAATCTAATGATTGTCTTTAACATTAATAAACAAATAAAATAAAGTACACCTTTCTCTACAAACTGATGGATCGTCCCAGAGTTATGGTTTGCAGAGAAGCTGCTAAATTAGAAGTAGTCTAAAAAGTTGGAAAGCTGCAAAGAAGACTTTAAACCTTCCGACAACTACAAAAATTGGACAGTTTTACTTAGGTTAACCAAATATTCCTTTTGTTATAAAGGAAAGTTATGCTCTTGCTCATCATGTGGTCCCAGTGGCATCACATTCCAGGTATAAGAGTAATATTAAGCTTTTAGAAAGTTTTCGTCCCTTGTTACTACGGTGTAGCCTAATGGAACTATTCCAGAATTTTGAGACAGACAGAATGCCGTTTCATTCAAAAGGAGACACAAACTTCAAGACCCTTATGCAATCAATGACAATTTCACTGCTAGTGAAATTTCTCTGCTAGGAGGAAAATATTTTCTCAACTTTGTCTATTCGTTTGGCATTATACATTGTCTGCAACCGGTACGTTGACAACCCAGAATAAAAGTGTAATACCACTGATTCAGTATGGAAACGAACATGTCAGTGAACTTACATAACTACTGCGTGAGACAAGAATCAACCACAGTAACTACTTTACTGTAGTTTTGCTGCATCTAATTAATGCAAAGATCTCTATTCTTTACTAGTTTATCATGACTGCATTGCGTGATTACCACATCCCGACCAAGCTAGCAATATATATTCAGGCTATCTCAAAGATATAATGCTGAGAATCTCAAACGAGACAAACATGTATACAGTAAGATGGGTATTAAAAGCACTCGATGAAAATGTGGCAAGAGCCAGGATGCTTTTCAAACCAATGGATTCAGTTCGACTCGTGGTTCTATAGAGGAAAACCATAGAAAGGCCCCATTTTGTTATCTAAAGTGAAGAGATTCCTTCTTTATAAGACCAGTTTAACGTGTTTTGTCTGCTCGTTTGCAGACGAAAGCAGTAAAAACAGTCTGCAACAGAAGGCGGGAGTGAAACTATGCAAGGAATGTTAAAATCTTAGATATTCCAGCATCGACACTTACCCTGATTTATACGACCAGTTATGGTGAATGGAATTACCATCAGCACTTCAACACATAAAGAGAAGCCATAGATTACCACCATTCACGGGCTTGGGGTTCTACAGCAAATCCAACAAACTCTTTAGCTCCTGATGATGATATTGAATATTGCGGTATGGATCCTGCATGAATCTTCAGACTAAAAGATCCGAGGAGCAGGCATAGAGCCAAGAACAGATAGAATCGGAGAGAAGGACTGGATACTTGAAGAAACAAAGTTGGGAAGACGTCAACCTGATGAAGAGACAGTTCAATGGTGCGAGTAGAAACAAGAGCAAAGGAGGAGTCACGGTCTGCTAATGTTACAGTTAGATTCACAATTAAACTAGACAAAATAGAACCCCGGAAATGCTAAATGCTTAAAATGGCAGGAACTGTGGACATATAAACCACTGCAGTTACGCTCCTTCATCCTGTAAACTATATCAAATTACAACAAGCCTACACCTATCTGCCAGACAACCCAAAATGTCAGTTTCTATGGCACCGGTACTCTGTGTCACATGCTGTCTAGTTGCCCTACCTTTTTGACTCAAGGATGGTACAGGTGGCGCAATGATTTATCCTTGCAGAACTAGTGCACATCCTGTAACTGGGGAGGTAGAAAAATAGAACGCAGGGTAAGAAAGGCCTTGGTCTCGTCAATTTTGTGCAAGATAGATATTACAAGCAATAAAGCCCAACGCCCTTCTGGGTATGCTTAAAAAGAGACTCGGGTTTTCAGAAGAAACGCTCCGTCTTGACATTTTGTTCTGGTCTAGAGATCCTAAGACAAGTAATTCTGGTGAAGCCCATACTGCCCAGGGAAGAGAGGATGCCAAAGTACCAATACTGGGCCTACACCTGGAGACAATTGATGTAAACCAAGATTTTACTAATGGTCTGCCGTAGCTTCCGTAATATTAGACAAGGCAAATGCTAGGAGCACTGGGCATTAAGAAACATGCCCGAACCGATAGGATGCAGTATTTGCTCTTAAGAAATCTGCTGAAAATCCTCACAGTCGCCCCTGGTTACAAGGCTTGGAGCTAGCATAGACTGGGTGGAAAGTGATCACTCCATCCGCCCCCACCACTTCAAAAGTATTTTGAGTGAGGCGGTAAACACCATAAGACGATGGTACTCGGCTAGTGACGTCTTTATAAGCAGTCAAGTAGATCTGTATTCCTTTATTGCACAAGAAAAAGCACGGATGTCAGGCGGATCTAAGGCGCCGCTGAGAGCATGGGCTTTAAAAAGGAAGATGACTATTATGGGATCTAAACACTCGTAATTATACTGTGGATTCATTATATAAATATTCGAGAGTAACGACCTGTAACTCTCATGAGAACTAGACTATCTGCATCTTTGGACACCCACGACCGATCCATTCCGTCACTCTCCATTCATCGACCGTGGGATATTTAGTTCACTTTTCTCCGTTTCTGGTAATGGTATTTCATTGGTCGCTTCATAAGAGTATGGATTCTCTAAGCAGTATAATGATTGGTACATTCTTGTTCAATTCAGTTCGATAAGACGGCAGAAAATTTTATCAATAAACCCACGGTCGACGAATGTAGTAAAATGGAACTGTCGAGCGTGGGTATCCAACGATGAACTATCAGCTACTTTACTTTCTTCTTTGTTGTCTACTACATGTATATATAATTACAAGCTTCATTGTTAACACTGGCAAACTCAGTTTCATTTGTTAAACAAGATCTCGCCAAACCGCTGCGAATTCCTATACATGTCGGCTACCTTTTCATAATTGAAGGTACACTTTTTGGTTGCAAGCTAGACTGTTAAAAGAACGGAGTTCCCGCTTCTAAAACAACGGTCTCACGGAACAGCTGTGATTTCCTGTTATTGTCCGCGACAATATCGTCGCCATAAAAATACATTCCATAAAAGGCACCTCTCTCAAAACGCATTAATGCCTTAAATAGTCCGTTGGTCCCATAGGTTGGGCTGTAATAAGAATGAGTGTTACCTGTAGAATGGTTTGGCAAGAGATACCGGGCTGTTGTTCGGACGCCCGGTATCGCTGCGGGTCTGTAGTTGTACTTGAGATTGTAAGTGCCATTTCATGCCCGAATCTACTGGGAATGACAAATTATGCCAACTAAGTCCTTCAAAACTGAAACATAAAAAACAATCAATGAAAATAAGCGGCCGTAAGAATAAGTTGCGTAAAGACACATCATTGAACATGTCATCAGAACAGCATTTAAACACAGGTCTAGGCAATACGCTGGGAAAATGTTATGCTTGTTTCAATATGTACTGAGTTCAATGAAACGCCCAGTTATTTTTTATTTCTTCAACACTACATATGTAATCTTAATCCAAATCATAACAGTTAATTTAAATAGACGAAGACGATCAGATACGATTAATAACCTCTGTCATAGCCTGGTTAAGAACCACGGAATGCAAAGAGGTCCCATCATTGGGATGTCGCAAATATCTCGGCATAGTAAATAATTCATACTCAGAGGATATGCACTTTTCACATTTTTCTCCCTCATTTCTGCCCTTAACTTTCCTTAATGAGTGCTATTGTTGTGCGAAGTTGTGTATTCAAAAGTCTGCATTTCATTACACAATAAAATAAATTAAACATTTTTAAATGTCAAATAAAACGATTTTAGTGTTTGGCATTGTTCTCATTTGGTAAAAAATGGTAAGAAAACACATGTTACCACATTTTAATCTTTAATTACCTTAAAAAAACACCTAAAGTACTACAAGAAATTGCAACCTGACATGACTGTCTGCCCTTGATTTCGTGTCACATGATCCACATTGCGAGTGCGTCTCGAGTGCAACTAACAAAAAGTCAGCCATTATGAACAACACCATCTTTTACGGTTTAAATTTAAATCGTATCGTGCTGTGTGTGCTGTAAATAAAAATGTATATTATTCTTTAATAATTAACAGTTTTGTTATGTCACAAAACTGTTTTCTCAGACTTAATTGCTCGAAAAACGGCATTGTCAACAACTTTTACTTTTAGTCATGTGGAAGCCTTGGACTTTTTTTGCAGACAAAAGTCGGGGATGGACCGGATGGGGGGACGGGGGATGCATCCCCCACCAACCAGGTAGAAGAGTAGAGTTATGAAAGCACATACATGTAAACTTACAAAATACTAAGCTTTTAAAGCAAATTTTATCTGTTGACTGCTTAGGTCGAAGTTGGGGTCCCTTAGTCTGTGTGTGTGTGTGTGTGTGTTTCTCTCTCTCTCTCTCTCTCTCTCTCTCTCTCTCTCTCTGTGTGTATGTATGTGTGTGTGTGTGTGTGTGTGTGTGTGTGTGTGTGTGTGTGTGTGTGTGTGTGTGTGTGTGTGTGTGTACACACACACATATATTTATTTATAATTTTCTGGATTCGCCCCTACAAAATATCAACTGATGTGCGGTCTGTCATCGAAAATTGGAAGGTTCTTGTACAGGGCAAAATCTGAACGCTCTTATTACATTTTGAACTGTACCTTTTCATCGACTCCCACACCCTCTATAAATAGTAATGACATAAAAGGCAACGATCAGTTTGAACAATTTGCACACGCATCCAATTTGTTTGCCATATATGCTTCACCCATAATTTGTTATGTTTTGATATTATCTTACCAAGCAATATTAACTTACCCATTTTTCTAGTTGTAATAGTGGCTTTATATTTATTGTAATTTGTTTATTGTAATTGCTCGAATAAACATTCGCACGTGTCTTAAAATCCTTTCTAAAGTCATGTTTCCTAACTTTATTTGTCCATTTTATGCGGAGAAGTATCAAGTCAATATTTTATTCACTAACGAATTTTCTTTTAACAAGCCGTTATAGCTATTTTATTGCATCGTTACTGTCATTGACAATAACGATTCCTTGGTAGTGGAGTAGGACAAGAAGTTGGAAGCAGGAGGAGAGGTGGCGTATCTGGCTTAATTGGCAGATTTTTTACCCTGCCAAAACACATACCCCACTGGATGGCCTAGTTTCTAATATGCATGTTATTGGATCTAGCTGGGTGTTTAACAGACACTACTGACACTACTACACGCACTCATACGCAACGAGGTTAATTTCATTTGTCCTTATATCGACGTCTAAAGTTGTATTTTGTATAATATTATTGTATAAATCGATCGGTATTGGTAATTGTTTAGAAACACTTTGACACAGTTCTTACCAGCAAAGATAACCCCATAAATGACCACAGAAACTTGATCGATGTTATATTTCTGAGGCACTCGGTTGTAATGACTTTCTACATAAAATAGTAGTAATCCAACGTACGGGAGCTTTATACGTAGATTCTTTATAAAAGCTACTGCCTAAAACCAATGACTCACACATATTTAATGTGGAGTCTATAAGTAACTATGTAAAGACATGCAAAGACAAAATAAATTGCCATAAATAAATAAAGACCATATTTACTGACTGATAGAATAACAACTGGCAATTTACAAAGGCCAAGCGAGAAAAGAAATACGGCTATGTACCCAGGTGTCTGTGGTTTTATCAATATTTTTGTTCACACAGGGATAGAGAAGTTTTTATAAAAAAAAATAATAAAGTATAACGAGTCCACTATTTTGTAGAATTAAAAAAAAAAAGATTAACTAAACTATATCTTAAGCTTGGTGCTTTTAGTTTGGTGGGGTGGGGGTGGGGCCACTCGCTTTATATTGACTATCTTGCTATGGTTAAAAAATTGAAAAGTGTCGTCAAAATTCGTTTTTATTTTGTTTAAATTCAATGTTACTCGAAATAGTTGATTTGAAACAGTTTTCTTCAAAATGAAACGATCACAGCCCGTTGTGATTGGTCGGGACAAGTAGCTTCCATTTGTCAATCGGATCACAACGGATGATCATACTTCACCCAAATTTTACCCAGATTCTTGTCATTGGGGCATTAGTGAAAACCGATATCAGGCTGATTAGTAGGTCCTAGGCGACTTGAATGCGAGTTGCACCCTAAAGCTGCACCAAAAACCATTTCGAGTCCTTACGCGGCCCACTAGTTCCGCTGCCGTATGGTTTTATTAACCCTCACCTTTTTCCCTTAGGCATATGGCGAGCAAGCCTATTCGTGCAGTGACAGACTGACACAAGTAAAACAAGAAAGAGCCTGAATGTGAGACATCCAAGGCGCCGATGAGAGCATGACTATCCTGGGAACAACTAAACACTCTCTTAAACTGTAGATTAATTACATAAACATTTGACAGCAACGAACCATAACTGTGATGGAAAGTAGAGTATTTTTGCTACTTTTTTGTGTTCTTTGTTCTCTGCTACATCTGTATTTACAAGCTGCATTGCTAACATCGGTTTACTCGGTTTCCTTTGTTAAGCAAAACTTCGCCAAACGGCTACGTTTTATGCTACTTTTTGTAATAGCAAGCTACACTTCATTGTTGAAAGCTACACTGTTAAAAACGGAATACTTGGTTCTTTTCTCCGAAAAGTGGCTTACGGAACACCTCCGACATCTTGTTATTGACTGATACACTATCGTCGACATAACAAAATGCATCCACAAGAGGCGCCGCTACGGATTTACGCGAACCTTTATATCCGCTTACTTTTTACCTCCGAAATCAGCACAAAACATTGGGTTACGAAAATAAGAGTAAGCACATTGTTATTCTTATTCCTTTCATGACAAGAAAAGGGCATTTTCCAAAAATGACATTTTCATTTTATTTGACCTTTAAACAGATTACAATGTTATTGTTGAAGCATGCCTGGACACAATAGCCGCGTCTATTTCTTTTCAAATATATATATACATATTCGTTTCTGTACTTTTACTACATTTTCCAATGCATGTAGACTTGCTGCGAATAGTAAAGTTCATGAAGGGTCAATCTTTTGTGTCTTCGATATTCAGCTTTCTCATAACTGTAAACGCTGTCGTAGGCGACACCGCCCTATACAAACGTTTAGCCACAAGCTAATGTTATACTTTTGAAGTCAACATGATGCGTATATTGTTTCTTTCACCGGGCATCTACGCATGTTATCCGATTAATCAGCGTTTATGAATGACCACGTTATTTTTGGTGGGTTTTTTTGCACTTTACAATCTTAATTAGCGGTGAGCTAAAATTGGAACATCAAAATAGGATGAAAATGTCTGCATCACTTACAATTATTGCATGAATTAAATATGGACTTAATTCAATCGCTACATAAAAGGATGTGTGTGGTCCTGATAAAACTGTTGAAAAACCTATTTTATTCTAACAACATACACGTATGCGAGCAACTATTCAGGATTACAGTTTCAATTTACAATAGCTTTTAAATACTTAAATGTCATTACCTTTCCTTAACTATTAGAAAAGTTTTCTTTTTCATTTTCCACACTAACCAATTAATAAGCGCTATGCGGTCGATTTTTGTTGTTGCTGTGGGTTTGTCCTCGGTGGGGGGGATGCGTACAGTTCAAGTCAAGCACTACTTTGTGACCTACCAATATGCTTTAAACAATATGACTAACCGCTTACGCACATTGCTCATTGAAATTACGCCAGCATAGTGGCTTTATCTCTATATAGCGCTATGTTATTTATGTGCTATATGAGGTGAATTTATATATTCCAGCAAATGTCTGTTCAGTGAACCGTACACACAACTCTCATGAAACTGTAATGGTTTAGGAAGCAGTCAATATGCCTATCAATCAATGTATCAATGTATGTACTTGATATTTAGCTATTTTGTAAAATAAAACACCAAAAGTAGTGCTTGATACATGTGCTGTTCAAGCCGCAATGCGTAATAAATGTTCGAAAAATATGAACGTTCCAAGCCTACCGTTTCTCGTTAAGACGCACCTTATGTCTTGTTTCTCTTTGGGGTCAGCATCGTCTACTAAATCCACCATAACGGTCATCCTCTCTTGTTCCCATTTGGCTTCTGTATTCAATGCCATTACACTTCCAGTCATGTGTTGTTTGATGTCGTTTGTTATGACTTTCGTTTTACGACTTCCGCCAGTTTTAGGCTTGTACTCAATGGTCCATTTCCCAAACATTTCCGGGGAAGAAAACATCGCCTCATTGGCGAGCCTTGAGGCTGTTGTATCCGCGTTGAGACTGGCACGGGTGCAATTTTGTCCACACGGCCCCAGTGATAGCACCCATCCAGTTATCACATCCAACTTTACCTAGACAAGAGATTAACACTGTTACTGAAAACCATATTTTCAATAGAAAAAAAACGCATCTTAATGTTTAACTTACTTCTTTACTTTTTGGAGAAAACATGTGACGTCCATGCTTTAAAACCGACTGACTTCTTACCATGTGACCTCTGAACGACAAAAGAGTACATATTAATATGCAAAGTAACAATATTTGTGTACATAGCAAAGCAACATGATACATTTTCAAAGCATTGTTTATCGTGAGAGAAATAACTGTCTCTAAACAAAATTAAGGATAATAATTTCCAACTGTTCGATGTATAAAGGGGAAGACTGTGAGAGTCAACTTGTGCAGTAAAAGGCTGTTTGAAAACACTTATTAATATTGTTAACACAAGCAGCTCAAGGCACCGTGGTTGTAATGGAAAAGTACTATATTTAATATATTTTCCCTGTTTACAAATAAATGGGGAGTTAAAGCACATAGGTGGATTTTGGATGGATGCGGATCAGGCGCGTGACATTCTTAAATTTCCGGAAAATACGAAAATACATATCGAGCAATAAAATTAAAATATAATTGCCAAACATGCATGAATATATCACTGCTATTAGTGCATGTATTGTGTTTTGTTTTGTAATGTCATTTCCACTGAAGAGCAACTGAAAAATGTCAAAATTTGAATGTAATGTCAACATGGCGGGATAGAGTTTACAAAAACTGAAACGGAAACTGCTGCATATTTAAAAGTGATATTTTAGTTGTTGTTATTTTTGTTTCAGACAATAAGTTACATAATATTAGTCTGGGAAATATTTCTTCGATATGGGGACGCAGAGCGCGGGCATATTGGTATACAGCCAACAATATTCAACGGGTTTGTTTTATGGTGGGTGCTGTGGTTCACAGATGAGGATAGCTACAGCTCCTAAAAAGGTTCATATGTTACACACTTTTATTTGTGGTGGTTATCTTCACGAACCTGCCATTTGTTTGTCGCATTGTTCCATACAACATTAAACGAGAGTGATCCTCCATTGAAGTGTTGTAGAGGTGCTCCACGTGACTCATGACAACCAATCAGCAGCAGCAGCAGCACAGCCTGTAGTAATACCACCTTCATAGCATCAGGCGACAACTTTCTCTGCAGCTTGTCCTAGCAAAGGTAAATGCAAAAACGTTTTAAAGCAACAAACTGTCAAATAACATATTCAGTCTTTTTCATATAGACGTCTTCGATAAGAAAAGAATATTCACAATATGACAATTCGTTTGTCTTTGGTGATTTGCAACTATACATGTATGAAATAATGTAACAAAGACAATGGAATAATAGACCAAAGACTAAAGAGCTTATCAATACTGATTGGCATGAATTAAATCTTGTTATTCGACAAAACTAAATGACATAAGCAAAAGGTAAAATCTTAAGCTGATGCCAAGTCATTATATTTAATTTGGTGTTTCGGTTATAAACTTTGCTCGTGCAGGAGCTCGTTAGAAAATAAGACCTAACAGCTTTGCTCGCTTACATTTAATGAATTTATAATTATATTGTCTTTAGACATTAGAGCTATTGGTCCAAACAAATACGACGCTGATAGATAAGTACGAATTAATTAGGTACCGAAATCAAACCATAACAACCGATACAGCTGACCTTGACACGAGAAATGTGTTTTAGTTTGCTATTATTTTGTTTTGTTTTGTAAAAAATGGATGTTGAATTGGCAGATATTGACCGAAATATTTTTTAAAGACGGAAAAAGCTTAGAACATAGATGTTATCACGAGGGCCGTATGCCTGGGTGATTGTTTACGTTTCTGAACGAGTGCTTGATCACACAAACTAAAATTAATATCCAGTTTTACACATGTGACACTTTAAACCAAGACTTTTCCATTCATGTTTACTGCAATATTATTTAACTTTGGTCAGGTAGGTGATGAAAAAAGATCTAACCTATGTGGATACTTTTTTAAATGATAGTGATTTATTTTCACATGTTTAAGAAAACATAATATTTTAAACCAAAAAAATATCATAACATTTGTATGAATATCAAAATCAACAATTTCTGAAATTACTCCTCTTATTTCTTTCAAACAATACCGAAAACACTTTCACAAATGTATTTAACAAAGTATAGAGGTTATGAATGGCATGTTTACATTTGTGGTATATAAATCTTGTAGTTCCATTCCATTATCGTCCTTTCAATGAAGACTGACATAACACAGCTTAAACTATGGAAGGGATTTACATGATCAACATGATAATTACTTGTGCATGACTAATACTTTCGGTTTAAAACGAAACCACTTTCGGAAGTCAGGTCACTTACACCCGGGGCACTGGAAAGCCTAAAGCTCCATGGAAGCCTAGTCGGCTTGTACCTGCAGCCTTAGAGCGCCTATACCAAACATGTAGCTGTACCGGGCAGCACGGAAAAGGCGTTGAAAAGAAGGTAAACCGAGATACTTCTACATGTTTATTACAAGACAGCTATAGTATCTTGCCTTGTTACACGTACGTTCGATACTGAAGAGCAGGGAAAACGATATAAATAACTTTAAACAAAGTGGATAAAAAGCCAAGTTGCAAAAGAAATTTAGATGATGCTTCCATTTTGGTCATCTTTATATCGAAGTGTGGATTCTTTTTTTCTTTTCTTTTTTTTTTTCATTTTCTGTTCTGTAGAATCAAATAGTCTTGTCTATATCATTATGCTGCTATGTATTTTTATTGGAATGATCTCTAAACGTTGTGTTTACTTTAACTCAAAGCAAGCTAGAGTGTACAATCGCAATATTTTAAACAAACGTTGACTCGTCTGCAATGATCTTAAATAGCCAGAAATTCTCTTAATCTGCTGTTAGCATTTTAGTCATATTTATACTGATGTTTGTTATTTTCTTGTCTGCATAATCAAATGATCCAAGCTTTATCATTAAACTGGTACTTGATTTTGAACCATATATTAAGCGTTGTGGATATTTTACTCGAAATTTATTTATTATAGGCAACTTATTGCATAAATCTAATTAAAGCGAGACTTTTGGATTTTGCCGTAATACTTAAAGATTGTTTATTATACTTTATATTTAGTCAAAAGTAGCACTTATATTGGAGAAAAATCACAAATATAAAAAGAAATTAAATTTATTCTAATTCATTAAATTTGTGATATTAAAGTCTTTTTCTCGATTTGTGTTGTTTGTTTGTTTGTTTTTTCGTTAGCCACAAGAAAAAAATGATAGTTGTCAAAACCAAAGTTGACAGTAACATATTTAATCGATGTAGTTATTGTCTAAACATAAGATTAAGAGTTTAATTAAAGTAAAAATTTAAGGTCGATTCAAAAATCCATCATAATAGCAAGCATCGTTCCCTTATTTAGGTTTTAACCAGATTTATTCACAGCTGATAATATAATGTAGTTTCAATATGCATTAAATGATCTTATCAGTACGCCTTTGTAACTAACAATCGAAACGCCTTTAAGCTGAGATATTGAAGCAGACATAAAATTATATTTAAATATCAATAAAAACAAATAAAGTAAGGATTTCTTTAGTGAAGTACCAAAACACAAATCTGACAAGGCAAAAAATTACAGCTCTTACTAGTCTCATACACATGATTGCTCAATCGCTCTTTTAATAACGTCATCAGATCTTAATTCCAAACAGCCAACTCGCTCTTTCGCCAAGGTTTGACATTTAATTTTGTACATAGCTTGGCATATGTACAGAACTTAACCATGGTGTGCAATTACAGATTACATGACTTTTAAAGACAGTATATTCTAGTTGTATTCATTCGTGGATATATTGATTTTTTTTAAAGCAGTCAACAATTAAAAGTACATTTTTGCGTTTTCTTTTGTGCATGGTCAGTGTGGAATGCTGATCAACGTTACATGTGCATGCTTAATCTAACATTGGAGACATTCTTCTAAACTGTCTCTACATGCTAATGTGTTGAATAGGATACACATTGTGGATTTCTAACTCTTGTGATGAATTATTAACAGATTTTAAATACTTATTCCGCGCTTATACGTGACAAAATATGTATTAAAATTAGGCCTACATATTTACGAATCCGGTTCGCACACTTGGACTATTCATTCTGTCAAGCATGAACAAAAGAACTTTACGATAAATTTCAAGACTTTCAAAGAAAGTAATATATATTTTAGCATATAACTATTATTCATTTGGAACTGCAAATTGAACATAAAAGTTGTAAAAAAAGTACGATTGTTCTTTTCGATCTTGATGAGTTTGAAAAGTGAAAAAAACGGTGAAAAATGAGGTATGCTATCATTGTAGTTGTTGTTGTCGACGTCGATGTTTTTGTTATTATTATCATTATCAACATCATTAATTGTCTTTGCCACTTTTGACATAACGACAGCTTTTTAAAGAACATAGTAATAGGTAGAATGATTCGTTTTTCTGATTGTTTTAATCTGTCGAGACATCGCACATACCGACGACTCCTATGACTTCTGATATGTGACTGAACGATTTTGACACTTCAATTTGATCATAGATTTTACACCTAGGAAAGCCCCAATGCCTTGAGGTTGTACAGCTAGAATCTAGATATCATTGTCTGAGACACGCTTAAACATACAGGTTTCGTTGTTTTACGACACACCGACACCATACTTGGTCATTTGGCTCGATAATATTACGGTGTCAAAGTCACGCCTTACATAATACAAAAAGTGTATTACCTCTCAAATTCGGATACAATGAGATCGTATACACAGATTTTTGTTTCAGCGATGACTTTATTTTTGGTTGTATTATACTCACATCTGTATTTTAGGAGACTTGATAACAAACGAGGCAAAAAAAGCCGAGGATTAAACGCGTTACATAACTACCGTTTGAATATTTGATTAGTGACAAAAGTTAAATTCATGTCGTCACGTTCCATCATTTTCTTGTATTTGATTTAAATTGTACTTTAATTTTGTATTATGTCAAGAGTATACAGTAATATCGGATAACACAGAACGAATATTTATAACAAATAAAACTAAAATGGGAAATAATTTAAGTCCAAAAATCACATACAGAAGCGTAAGTACCTCGATTGATCATTCTCAATTCGACATGCTTTTTGTCTTCATATATAGTAAAAGTTCCAACGAGCTTTGTTTAACAGTATCATCTTTAATCAGTTACTTGAAACGAAAAGATTTACGTAAAAAAGTGAAAGGTTACCTTTTTGTCGAATAAATAATTAAATTCAAACACTTTAACATCAAATATATTAGGTTGGTATTTGATATATTTAAAACACATACTTGGATGTAAACCGTTTGTATTGCAGCTCATATAATTCCAGTGTCTGATAGTGCACAGGTATTAGAGTCCTTTTGGGTGGGCTGTTCGCGCTGAACTGAAGAGCTTCAAAAACCCATGCCGTGGTACAGACGTGACACCGGAGAGAGCGATAATCTAATCGGTGAATCCGGATCGCGACCGGCTCACTCTCTCATCATTCCAATCGACGCAACTCGTGATCAAAAGGTACACACACCCCGCGATCTGTAATCAATAGATGCAATCTACACTGAATTTATTAAGTTAAGATTTGATACCAACCTGCGTGACTCAAATTATTTTTCGATTCTTTTTAAGAGATAACAAATTAAAAATACGTATTTTATCTAAAGTTGTGTGTTTTGGAATTTGTGATGGAACTTTGCCTTTTCGGTGACATAGCTTAATGGTGTTTCAATGTGTTGATAATGCGAATGTGTTTAAAGGGTTAGCTTAAAGACTGTGGCCGCTGAAAACCCGACCAAGATGTCGTGAGAGAGTTCTTTCTGTTTAGTTTAGTCTTAAAGGTGGTATCCGACAATTTGTCTATATCAGATACATGTAACCATATCTTACTTCTATTTGGGGCATACTTTCATTATAAACTCGTACTTCATTCTCAGTAAAAACGATTTTAAACAGCACCGCAATTGCAGGACGGTATAAATCATGAAGTAAATCGCCAGAATGTTCATTCATTTAAACTCAATTATTAATAAACACGATGAAGATTGTTGCTAAAAATAGTTATAAATGCTAGAGTGGATTACCCGGGTTATGATTAATGTGATACCAAACGTAAGTGGTCACGTGATTTTCTTAGTTTGAAAATAAAAAACAATACACTATTGCTTTGACAGAAAATGAGTAAAGTGTTATGCTTTGCTTTTAACATAAATAAAGGACATCAATAAACATCAATCCGCGAGATCTGATCAGGATTTGGCAGTCTGAGAAAAGAAGTTTTGGTCCATACTAAAGGATAACACCGGCAAAGGGACATCCAGTACCTACAGCATGCTATACACAAGTATTTTTTAGAAATAACGTATTTTTGTATTTGCATCAAACGATATGTTCAGTCTTCGTTTGTTGATATTTCCAGCGGAAAGTGCCTTTAAATCACCTGATAAAGTCTAACACTTATTATGGCGACACAAGTGAGAAATTTTACAGAATTATTTTTTCTATTATTTTAAGTAGCCTAACGCGCATAACTTACTTCGGTTAATCTGAAGCTTTCCATGAAAAGAAGAAACCGTTGATAAGTCGAATATATTTGTAAAGCAGCCCGACAATGACGTTATAAAGGTCGTTACAGTGCGGTTAGTTAATAAGAACAATTTAACACCGAAAATTGCAGAGAAAGATTGTCAATATGTTAATGTTATTAATATGAAAACTCATTTCACAGTGGAAAGCTTATCTTGTCAATATGTAGACCCTCTTTAACGTGAAAACTATTGTCAAAGAGTTCATAACATGTCATCTTATGAAAAATGGCTGTCTAGTTTTCTAAATAAACTAATTTGCACCGCGAGTATGCATGTCATGTCTGCCTTTTAATCAAATATCTATAGTTTTTGTATACGCGCAGTTTTGAAATGAAGTTCATACTCGAAAAATAAATATGGATACGGTGAGGAAACAACGGAAATCAAGTTTAAAACGTGTACTCATGGTTTCGACTCTTTTTTTGGTGAATGTTTTACCATATTTTTTTAATTTACAGCATCGGTACTGTTGGATAAAACTGTTTTAAAGGTGTTATCCGACAGTTATCGTATATCTAACATATGTAACAATATCTGACCTGTGTTTGGGTACTTGACATGATTTCTGCAGAAAAAAAATCATACTTCAGTCTAAGCTTTGACGATTTTCAACAATATCACAATTTTTTTACAGTAAACCTCGTTAATCAACACTTAAATGTTCATTCTTTTCAAATCTACAAATAAAAACGATTGGGATTCCTGCTAAAAATAAACATCGACATCGACATCAAAGCGGATTAAGTAGATGAGCTAAAACACAAGTGGTCACGTGGTTTTCCTAGTTTAAAAAAAGCTAACTATGCAGCGTGGCTCATAGAGGAAAAACATCTTTGAAATGGCGTTATGGTTCAGTTTTTCAGATAGGTGTAGGACATCTATAAACAGCATTTTGCGAGATCTGTTTAGATAACAATGGTTTTTTATGATGTTTAGTGAAAATACTTTTGGTCCAAATTGTCGGATACCACCTTTTATAGCCATTTCATTGCCGTACAATTAGATCGAAATGTCAGTACGATTAAACCGAACTATCTTTGTGTCAGTACGATTAGCCCGAAATGCCTTACATCGTCTACTATACGGCCGACATGTCATACATCGTCAGTACGATACGACCGAAATGTTTTGCAGAATCAGTACGATTGACCATTGTCACTACGTTTGGACAGTTGGCGAAAGCCCACTCTAGCCAGTAGCCTACACTTACCTAACGACGACTGTGAACACATTGGCCGCATTATTAAACCATCTTGGCTTAAGCTGCAGATAACATCGATGTGGTCAGGGACACCAGTGTCACCTCTCCTACAGTATTATCAAATGATTGGCCACAACAGGCTTACGACATTGATAGAGTTCAACCCTCTCGTGTACTAATGAAACATTCGTTTTGAGTTAACATTCAGGGATTCGTCTTTAAACACCGTATGGAAATTTTCTGTGTGGTCTACTAGTACTAGATCAGTCAAATAGTCCACTATATAGTCGTCTTATTGTATCATTTATAGTTACATTTACGATAAAGGAGTAAGTCTTACCTTAA